>JAKSZU010000010.1:29400247-29772747 GCA_026018925.1 Tupaia tana
TAGCCATTATACCAACTGCTGGTACCGAAATCCTTATTTTTTTAATAAGCAACTTTTTTCCGTGTTTTTTTTTTTTTTTTGAAGACTCCTTGTATGTTAAAAAATAAACAAAAGGAAAAAAAACAGAAACCAGTCCAATTCCACTACTAATTTGTTAGTTTACATTTTTGTCAACATTTATGTGATTAAATAGTACATGCAGACTTACAATAAAGTAAAAAATTCCTTGAATTCTATCTTTTAATTAACTAAACTTTTCAATATTTAATGAGCAACATCAACAAATAAGAATCAAAACTAAAGCATGAAACAAATAAAAAATCACCATTAAGTTACTAAGTTTTATCTAAGTTAAGTTTTCCATCTCAAAAACAACTACTTTTTCAAGTTCTTTATAATATAAAAGGCACTACAGGCTGGCTTAGTGGCATGATGGCGATATGCTGCTCAAGTCACACTGGATCTCAATGGAAGAACATGCATTTGGTTCCCCAGTCAACCTGCACAAGCTGGGTGTGTACACCTATGATCCTGGCCAGCTGAGAAGGCTGGGATAGGAAGGAGCATCATGGTGAGGTTCCCTTGTGAATGCTTCTCTCTCTCTCTCTTATGCTCATGAAATAAACTTTGAAAAATAATAAAAAAAAGTACTACAAACTTGCCTACAAGTTCAGGCCCAATAACATAAATGAGGTAAAGCAGGCCTGATGTAAGAATAAAATACTGATGGAGACACTTCAATGAACTACAGAGTGCATGTGCCCTCTCAAGATATTCAAGTTCAAAAGATTTTTAAAAATCCTTGTGCAAGCCCAAAGCATCACACCACAAGACTTAAACCTAAAACACACACAGTAGTATGAGATAACATGCTCAGATAGCCTAAGTCCCACTGAGAAAACACTTTGACCTTTACTAAAATAAAACAAAGTCTAAAACACAGGGAATAGCTGGAAATTAAGGTTCGGTAAACACCAGGATACTATAAAAAGTTTGTGGAAAATGTAATGTATGTGTTTATTTTGGTCCCAAAAACTATGAAATCTATGCAGTTTTCCCATAATATGCATTTTTGATGAACTTTCTCAAGACCCCCTCATGATCATACTGCTAATAAACTATTAGAGAAATATAGTTCATACCAGGCAGTATGTTCAAATTCCATACTTCCTTTTGATCCAAATAACTTATCAAAACTTGATGTATTATTGGGACCAGCAGTTAGTGTAATGGCTATGTCGCTGGACTCTCATGTAGTCTACTGTGGTTTGAGTCCCAGACCCGGTGGCTTAAACTCACACTGGGCGCGTGTGCGTGCGTGCCCAAGATCCCGAGAAGAGAATGGAGGAGAAGGGATTGCGGTGTGGCCATCCCCTCTGGGGGGTGATTTCTCACTTTCTGTCTTTCTGTCTCTCTGTCTCTCCGGCGGGCGCACGCACCCTATAGCAAAAAATCCTCCCCCCCACAAAAAAAAACCCAATTTGATGTATTATTTGTTAATCTTGTAATCTCCCTCAAGTTAGACAAAATCCAGAGAAAGAATTCAGTGCTAAAACCCCAACTATAAACAGTGTGCAACAATGGCAGGTACTCAAAGTCTGTAAAGTGAGCTAACTTAATGAGTAAAAGTAAATGCTTAATAGAAAAACAGTCCAAGGTATACTACTAATTAGTTGTTTTGGAATTAGTTTAAATCGTATTTAATTTTATACAGGCCAATTCAAGCAAATTAGGGTAGCCCTACTAGATAACCATTTTGAGTTTTGTATTTCCCTGTTTTGTAAGAAGAGGATAAATTCAGAAATCACAGTAGGCAATTGTTATATTAGTTCATACTTGGGACTATTGCAAAGACTAATCACTACCTATATGAGTGGTTTTCAAAGGGAGACATCCAGATAAGCACCAGCATTACATGAAAATTGTGACAGATGCAGAATGTCAGGCCCCAGTGAGACCAGCCAAAATCAGAAACTCCAGGTGATTCTTATATGGTCTAAAATCTGGGAATCACTGTCTAATGCTACTACTTCAACAGCTCAGGATGGCCAGGGATTACACAAGTGGATTGCTAATTCATGGTTCACTCTCAATAACTTGAATTGGAGAATCAAAGAAAATGTGAAAAGGGCAGCTAGCACTGTTTTTATATCAAAGACTCACTAAAGTTCTATACTCCCGTATCCCTTCTCTCCACCAAAAAAAAAAAAAAAAAAAAAAAAAAAAAAAAAAAAAAAAAGCTATTTCATTCAGAGTCAACTTTTTAAGAATATAGTAACAGCAATTATAAAATAAGTAAGCCAGATTTAACAGGCTGAATTATGTTTGAAATACAGTGACTTTTTAGATTAAATATGATTAGTCACAACCAAATTATCAAAAGGGACCTGGGTATCTATTTAACTATGGCTACTGTATGATATCTGAAAGAAAAACTATGACTTCTTGCTACCACAAAGTGCCCATCTACCAATAACAGTTTAGTAAATCTGTGTTGTCTAAAACATTACCACCCAGCACCGTGATGACTAAATACTTTCAAGTACTGGACAGAGAGAAGCTGAAAGCCAAGAATAAAATCTGCAGAAAAGAAGGGAAAACCTTGGGAATAAAGAAAACGGACTGTCAAAGCAGAAGAAGAGAATCAGACTCAGAACAAAATCGTTCATTTTAATAAATAGGGCTTATTCTTTATTTAAAAAAAATAAAAGAAAACCCTAAAGTTAATACTTTCTCAAAAGGGAAGTAATCTGATACTGGCAAAGGAGATGTTGGTATTTTGTAGCCTCTAAGAAAACTGACTAGTTTAAAAAAAAAAAAAGGAATAGAAGTCACTGAATATTTTTAAAACCCTTTGTTGTTGTTGTTGTTTTTAAACTGCTAGAAGGCACGTGCACATGTCAGAGAGACAGAGAAAGAGAGGGAGAAAGCATCTCCCAGTGGAGCAGTCTTGCCACAATCCCTTCTCCTTCATCTCTCCATCCTGTCAGGATTTTGAGGTTACAAGCATGTGTGCCCAAATATTTTTCAGGCCACTGGGCTGGGACTCAAGTCAAGTAGGATCTGGCTTCCCTTAACCACTAAGCTATAGGGGCAGACCTTGAATACCCTTTTTCTATTTCTCTTCCTTTTTTTTTTTTTTTTTGGCATAGGGCACAAGTGCTCTCTGGAGAGCGCTAGAGCAAATCCCTTCCACTCCAGTCCCCTCTCAGGACTTTAGGCATGCACATTCATGCACCTGGTGAGATTATCAAGCCAGCAGGTCCAGGGCTTGAAACACAGGGGACTCTATATGGGAATCCAGTGCCTTAGCCCCTATGCCACCTCCTGGCCCCAAATACCCTTTTTCTTATTGGGAGAAAAAAAAAAAAAAAAAAAAAAAACCTGCACCATTTCCTAGGTATATTCTGATTTGCCAATAGAATAGGGGAACTAACACTGAGTCCTAATGAAGCAATTAAGCTAAAGTCTTTTCAAAGATGTGCTTCAGGTGTCTGGAGAAGTTTTGGGGTTTGTGGTTTATATGACTGAATTTAAACATCATAGATAATTTAAACTGTCTACTGTGATCGTTAGTCATTCTTGATAATACATTCATGTAAACAAACATAAACATGAAGCCACCTTTATGTAAACAAGTAACTAAATAACAAAGATGTCTTTATTTTATATAAGTCTCACTACATTCTTTTTCAAGTTTTATTTTTTATTCATGATAGAAGTATACACATGCAAGAGGAAGAGAGACAGAGAAACACCCTAGACAGGGTCTCATCATGCCACCATCCACCTGCCTCCAATTCCTCAGGACTCTGGCAGGTGTACCCATGGCTCAGTGTTCCATTCTATGGAGGGTAGCGGGTGGGGATAGAGCAACCCAAACCAGCAGTCAACCATGTGGCTTCAGGACTGCAGTTAGTAAGGCACTGACTGTGTCATCTAGGCTGGGCAAACATATTCTTGAAGGGTTTTGTTCTCCCCACCCAGCAAACCCCCAATTAGAAAACATTTCAGTAAAGAATACACTTATATCGGGACCAGAAGTTAGCATAATGGCTCTGTCGCTGGACTCCCATGTAGCCAACCGTGGTTCGGGTCCCGGACCCCGTGGCTTACACTGATGCCAGGCACGTGTGCGTGCGTGCCCAAGATCCCAAGAGGAGAATGGAGGAGAAGGGACTGCGGCGTGGCCATCTCCCCTGGGAGGTGATTTCTCGCTTTCTGTCTCTCTGTCTCTGTCTTTCTGGCGAACGCACGCACCCTATAGAAAAAACCTCCCCCCCCCCCCCAAAATAAAGGTCATGATGGCTTCAACTTCATCTAGTCTGAAATCTTACAAAATTTAAGTATTCAAAATTCAAGGCAGAAGAAGACACCTTCATGGCTCCTGAGAACTAGTGAGTTCAAGAAATAAAGAAATGAAGATTTTCTACTCATAATTCAGCCTCCGGCCTACAAATCCAGTGATTGAACTTCAAATCTGAGAAGAAACACACTTTCCAGCAGATGACTAAAAATCACCGCAGGACCACAAGAAATATGGGAAAGCAAGAAAATACCTCTCTTCCAAGGGAAAAGAATAACTCCTCTTCATCCACAGACAATTCAATGGAAATCATGAAAATGTATAATAAAGAATTCAGAACATTCATAATGGCGAAGCTAACACAGATGGAAGAGAAGAGAAACAATGAACTGCAGAAGAATAAGGAGAAAGAAGCTGACGAATTCTGAGACGTGAGGAAATTCTTGCAAGATCTAAAAGAGGAATTACACACTTTACAAAAGAATCAAATGGAACTATTAGAGATGAAGACTATAATACAGGAAGTCGAATCTCTCTTGAAAGTATTAAAAGCATACTAGATCATACAGAAAATAGAATCTCAGACGTAGAAGAGAAAATTGCTGGCCTAGAAAAATCCACCACGAAGACTGAGAATATTACCCAAAAATTTGAGAATAATACATGAGAAATACTAGGTACCATCAAAGGTCCAAACATCCGGATAATTGGCATCCCAGAAGGCAAAGAGAGTAATAAGGGCATTGATAATCTAGTCCATGAAATCCTGCAAGAAAACTTTCCAAACCTAGAGAGGCACTCAAAGATCCAGTCCCAAGAAATACAAAGGACCCCAAATAGAATCAATTCAAGAAGCTATTCTCCAAGACACATTATAGTCAGACTGACCAAAACCACAGACAAAGAAAAGATACTAAAATTGGCAAGAGAGAAACAGCAAGTTACCTACAAAGGATATCCCATCAGACTAACAACAGACCTCTCATCGGAAACAATGTGAGCAAGGAAAGAATGGGAAAATATATTCAAAGTGTTAAAGGAAAAGCAATTTCAATTGAGAATACTGTACCCAGCAAGATTATCCTTCACATTGAAAGAAAAGACAAGAACATTCTCAGATAAACAAAACCTGAAAGAATTTACTAGCACCAGACCAGATCTCCAAGAAGTTCTCAAGGGAGTGCTATACCAGGAAAATTAAATGTAGTCACAGAAACAGGAGTTCAAAAACTAAGAAAATGGCCAACTTAATCATAGGGACAAGTCTGGAGTTGAATATTATATGCCAGAATTCAAAACTGGTGATATAGCATTCTGTGACTTTTGACTAAAATATTGCTGTTTTTCTTCTAGGCTTTGTTGTCCGGTTTTAAGAGTTTTTGTCCTGTCTTGAGCTGTCAATGGGTTCATGTACCTACTATTTGAACAGAGTACTAACCTGTTTCCAGGCTTTAAGTTTTAAGCAAATTTCCTTATCAATTCAAAACTGCCTTTCTTGAAATTACCAGCTGAACTTGCTATTGAAAGTAGTCAGATTATGTAAGAAATTGTGGGATCAATAAAATGTGAGGGGAAAAGGAATGGAAGACAACTGTAGACACCAGAGATAGTGTGAGAAGAGGGTGGGAAAGGGCAGAGGGTCAGACATAGGGGTAAATATAAATAAATATATATATATATGTGAAACTAGAAATGGAAAATTATTGATGATAACATACATGATTAAGCCACTATGCAGTGTATTCTGGATAGGAAACTACTTTTTGTATGCTGTGATGATGATTAGGGGATGAATGTAAATTAATTTTAAAAAAAAAGTTTCGGGAGAAAAAAAATTTAAGTATTCAAAATTCAAAACAAAAAGTAATTTGCTCAACTGAGAGTAGTATATAGGTGTAAACTATGCTAATTGCAGGTCTGCCATAGTTTTAAAATTCTGTGGTGTCTTCCAAGATTTAAACAAGTGTGGGCCAACTGATGGCATGGTGGCCAGGGTGGCTGGGTCTTACACAGCCGACCATGCAGTTTGAGTCCCTGATCTGGTAGCTTGAAAAAGACACTGGGCCCATGTGCATGCATGCCTGAAATCCAAAAGGAGGGAGACATGCTGGGAGGATTGCAGCATAACCATTCCCCATGGGAGATGTTCTCTCTCTCTCTCCCTCACTCTCTCTCTCCCCCTCTCTCTCTTTCTCTTTCTCCCCCCTGCAAGCACACCTCTCCCTCAACCCACGAAAAATTTAAAAAAAAAAATTCACTTGTCTAACTAGCAAGTGTATCTCTCCTAGACATTAAAACCAGGGCAGTTTGAACACTGAAACAGTAGCATTAGGCAGGAGCCAAGGTGTCTATCAATGGCAAATTAGCTTATTTTATGTTGCAGGACTCAGATGCTCAGGATCTGAGCAGAGTTGGAAATGGGTAAGAGGTCAGAGGTGATGTGGAGACTGGTTTTGCGAAAGTCCGCAGACTAAACAGCACAAAGGAAAGAGAGGGGCTACTCTGGAGAAACTGAACTATAAAAGCTTAGAACTGATACTAAACACATACAGGGCAGGAGTGGGGAGTGCAAAGTACAGGAGTGGGGAGTGCAAAGTACAGGGATGGTGGATTAAGTAAAATTAAAAATGTTCCAACATCTAATTCATGCTCCTCCTTTTATCAAGAATGCCATGGGCCAAGAGAAAAATACTTTATTCCCTGCTCCACCTACCCACCCTTACCATTCTATCAGTATGAAAGATGCTTCTCTAGAGAAACTGAACAGTCCCAGAGAAAAGACATTCACACACTAATATTTGGCAGTTCTTCAACAAATTTGCTCTTTCCAGAATAGCAGTTCTGCATCCAATTAGCGTAAAGTGAAGTCTAACACTTAAATTTGGCAAGGCCCCTCATAAACACAGAACTACCAATTAGCCTGTTTCACTTTTAAACATAAACAGACAGCTAAGGACCACCAAAGATTTACAGAGTCTCAGACAAGAAAGAAGAAAAATTGAAAAGCTAAAACCAAAGATCACTTAAAGAACAGAACAGACCTTTTTTGAAAACTAGTATTACTATTCTTAGAAAAAAGATAAAAATTCGAAATGAGAAAAGCAATCTAAATGCTCTTAAAATTAAAAATATACCAAGTGTTTAAAAATCCAATAAAAAGAAAACAAAAACATCAAGGAACTCTCCCAGGATATTAAGAGAAGAAACAGAATATAGCAAAATACAATTAACAGACTTAAAAGAGTAAAACAGAGAGTTCAACATTTGACTACCCATAATTCCAGAGGAAAGGAAAAACAGAAAATATAAAGAGAGACAAAATATCGTCTTCTCATTGAGCTTCTTTCTGTCCAGTGGTGGCAGTTAATGGAGTTGCACGAGATTATTCACAGAACTAACATTATTTTACCTCTGTCTTTAGAGATATATATGGCTGTTTTGTAAGAAATTCTGGGGGAAAAAAGAAAGGAAGAAAGAAAGAAAGGAAACACTCCAGAAATGTCCACAAGGGAGAAAATAAAAAAGTCACATACAAAAGAATAAGAATTAAATGGCACCAGACTGGGTCTGGCAGGTGCTGTACTCCCACATGGCCAACTATGGTTCGAGTCACAGACCCAGTAGCTTCCTCTCTCACTTTCCCTCTCTCTATCATTTTCCCTTTTTTTCTGGTCAAATTAAAAAAATAATAATAATGATGAGTAATTTTTTTTTTAATTTCACCAGACTTCTCCATTGTAACATGCAAGCTTAAAGCCAATGGAGTAGCACTTTAAAATTACAAGGAAAAATTATTTTTTCAAAGAATTATTTTATTTAACTTTATTTATTTACTTATTTCAATTTGACCAGAGAGGGACAGAGTGTGTGTGTGTGTGTGTGTGTGTGTGTGTGTTGTGTGTGTGTGTGTTATGTGTGAGTGTGAGTGAGTGAGTGAGTGAGTGAGAGAGAGAGAGAAAGAGAGTCGCCAGGTCCAGGACTCGCACTGCAGTCGGCCATGTGGGAGTCCAGTGCCTTTAACCACCATGCCACCTGCGGTACCAGGAAAAATTATTTCAATTCAGAATTCTATACCCAAACTAAAGAGGTATTTCTCAGAAAGCTACTAACAGATAAGTTTTCTACACACACACACACCCCACATGATCCAGGGCGGGCTGGGAGTGGATCACAGCATTCAGACACTGTTTGGGGTGATAGCTGTCTCTCTCTTACTCACGGAAGAAACAAACTTTAAATACATAAATTTATTACTAAAATATGCTAACTATCACCTGAGCCTTCAGCAAGTCATAACCCTTTTTCTGGTGGAGGTTCTTCCCTTGATATTGATAGTGGCTGACTGATGAGGGTGGCAGTTGCTAAAAGTTGGGGATGCTGTCTGTGGTAATTTCTTAAAATAAAGACAGTACTCTTCCCCACAGATTGGATCTTCTTTACACAAAGATTTCTCATAATACATAATACTGTTTAATAGCATTTTATCTATAGGAGAACTTTCAAAATGGAGTCAATCTTCTCACTCTGAGCTGCTTTAGCAGCTAAAAATCCAAATCCTTTGTTATCCTTTCAACAATGTTCATATCATCTTCACCAGTAATGGATTCCATCTTTAAGAAACCACTTTCTTTGCTCATCCATAAAATACATTCATAAAGTCATCATTATATTGCAGCAATTTACTCTTCACAGTCTAAGTCTAGTTCTCGTAATTGTGACCATATCTGCAGTTACAACCTCCACTAAAGTTTAGAACACCTCAAAGTCATCCATGAAGGCTGGAGTCGACATCTTCCAAGCTCTTATTAATGCTGATTTTCTTACCTCCTTCAATGAATCACAAATTTTCTTAATGGCATCTAGAATGGAGTATGATTTCCCAAAAGTTTTCAAAACTTTGCACAGATCATCAAAGGAATCACTATTTAAGGCATCTTACAAATACATCTTACAAAATGTATTTCTTAACTAACAGGACTTGAAAGTTAATATAGCTCCTTGATCCATGGGCTACAGAATGGATGCAGTGTTAGCAGGCATCAAAACAATGTTGATCTCCTTGTACACCCCCATCAGAGCTCTTGGGGGCCCAGGTGCATTGTCAATGAGTAGGGATACTTTGCAAGGAATCTATTTTTCTGAGCAGTAGATCTCAACAGTTTGCTTAAAATATTCAGTAAACCATGCTGTAAATAGATGTATTGTCATCCAGGATGTGTTGTTCCATTTAGAGAGCATAGGCAGAGTAGATTTAGCATACTTCTTAAAGACACTAGGATTTCTGGGATGGTAAATGAGTGCTCACTTCAATGTAAAGTCACCAGCTATATCAGATCTAACAAGAGAACCACCTGTCCTTTGAAGGTTTTGAAGGTAGGCACTCTAGCTACAAAAGTCCTAGATGGCATCTTCATCCAATATAAGGCTGTTCCACCTACACTGAAAATCTACAGCATTTAATCATAATGTATCATGATTATCTGTCTCTCCATCACCTTCCATATTAAACAGTCTCATTCATTACCAGAGGCCAAAATATTACCTTGGCATACAATAAATAAATAAATACTTGTTGGATAAAAATGTCTAATCAGCACACCTGCAACTTCATGTTACAATCTATGAACTCTTAACTAGAGGTTAACTGCCAAATGTCCATAAAAGTAAGAAGTGAAATAGAAGGCCTGTGAAGACATACTACAAAAGGATAGCAACAATAAATTTTTACATAGTGCTCAATAATTTACAGCATGATTACATATAGTCTACAGCTTCCAGAGGAGTAAGCAGCATTCATTTTCTTTAGGGATTTTGGACTGAGCCTTACATCAACATTGAAATGGTTTTTTATTACAGTTCTATCAATGTCATTTTATGCAATATGTGTAAAAAAATGGCAGACAAGGTCCCCAAGAAAATCCTGAAGTTTGGTCAATGGATCAATGTCACAGTAATGTTTGCTACAGCACAACTCTAAGCTAGAAGGCAAGAAAATAATGAAACAACCACCACAGATATGGTGAACATCACGTATTCTAAGACCTGAATACATTAACTGACCCACCTGTAAAACAGTCAACCCTTTTGCAAACTGGCAGATAAGATCTGAACAATTAAAGGACATCTTTACATAGGATATAATAAAATCACTTAACTCTTTCAATTCAGTGGCCAATTTTTAACAACATTTACATCAGCTAATTTTCAAAAAAATAGATTTCAGTGAGTTCAATTTAAAATACGTAAAGCTTTTGTTAATCTAGGGTAGAAAATCTTTGGTAAGTTTCCTCAGATTCTGGTACATTATGATCAGTCAGTACAAGATCCCCCAAGTCATTCATTGCTTTTTATCCTCACACTCCTAGTCCTCCATGTTCCCTTCTCCAGTATGTTCAGGGAACTATATCTATTCTGTTTAATGTATGCGGCATATGTTAGAAGTTTCAAAAGCCATCATGTGTTTCTGTCCACTCTCATCTTTTTGCCTCTGCCAAGAATGGCAGGATCCAGAAAAGAGCTATGTTTCAGAATGAGATGACATATGTAGAGGCAAGAAATAAACCTTTGGTGTTCTGTAAGCTCCTGACTTACATAAAAATAAAAGTTAAACTAACCAATAGTATTTCCCCAATGGGGTTCCACCAGAGATTCACTGGGTTGGATTTGGAAGATCAAATCACAGAAAAGGACATAATATGCTGCTGTTTGTTCTCCAAAGTAAAGTTAGAGATGTCAGAGTTTGTCACTGCCAAACTCCAAATGTTCCAGCATCTGGTCACCAATTTCAGGAAAAAGGGAGGTAGCTGTGAGGATCTAAGAGTGGCAACAGTGGCCAGCAGCCTGCTCTCTGAGATACAGCTTTAATGGAGCAGCTTCACTGACTTCTACACCTCCAAACTTCATAATGATTTATAAAGCGCACAATTTCCAGTCTTAAATCCCTTTTTGCTTTGAATACCCAGAGTGGTTTCTTGCACTGAACTGTGACTGATAAAAGTTTCTTATAGTGGAGTAGTACCGGAAACAGACTGAAAAATTACAAAGTTAGTTTTAGCTTTCTGATCTAGCTGAATGTAAAGGTAATGATACTGCTACCATTGGGTATGCAGGAGTGAAGAGTTACTTAAATTATCACCTACGGACACCTGGAATAAAGTTATTCTTAAAGAAAATAATTTAGCAGAGTACTATGATACTTAGGATGAAAGTAAAAACACAAGGACTAAGAAATGAACTGTGTGATTTGATGACAGTGGAAAGCTTAAAGAAAACAACTCAATGAGTGGAACCAAAGAGCATTATGACTGCCATAAAGAATCTCTCAATTTCTGTAGACAGAGGGTTACTATAGCCAAAAATAAGAAACAGGGTGATCTTGAAAGTTAAAGAATTACAATGTAAACTTCAATCAATGCCTAGACAGACCTCTTCAGTAAAAATAAGGGCACTGTGAAATAATAGGATTGAAACCCAAAAGAGGACCACCTGTTAGATTCTATGGATCTGAGAACTATTACCTCCCAAATTCATCGAGCATTCCCTGCCTAAGCAGCACCCCATCTCCCTCAACCTAAGCCTTGATTGAAGACTCTGCCATTACAATTACCTTAAACTTCACAAGGGAGGTTCCCCTATGTCTTAACTCATTGCCTCTAGGTCTCTAAGAATCAAATTTATCAGGGGAACAAGTACCAAACTTAAATGAACAGGGAACAGCTTACATTCCAAAAGAACTATACGACTTCAACACCTTATACTGGAAAAAACCTAGAAATACAAGTAGGAATGGATTCTGATAGTGCTGAATAAGGAATAAACCACGTTAGGTAAGACTGAAGATATAATATCAAAAGAAATATGCTCACTAAAGATTGTTTATTCACTATATTACTAGGTCATGGGAAAAGTCATGACATGTTTTTTTCATGTTTTTCTATGCAAAAATGCACCATGTGACAACCCAATACCTGAAGAAGCTAGGTATCATTCTAACAGTTTACTTGATTAACTGACTGAAACCTGGACTCAATGTCAGCTTAAATTAAAAGTGAAACTCCCATGAACTGCAGCAGGATTAATAGCAGATTTGACACCAAAAACGACCAGAAGCATGAAGACAGCAATGAAAACTATCTAAAATGAAGCACAGGAAAAAAAATTTTTTTTTGGATAGGTTTCTGCTTTAGGGCACATACACTTGCTGGAGAGACAGATAGACAGAGACAGTGAGCGGGAAAGTGAGAAATCATCCCCCAAGGGAGATGGCAACAGTGCAATCCCTTCTCCTCCATTCTCCTCCCGAGATCTTGGGCACACAAGCACACATGCCTGGTGCTGAGTGTCAAGCCACCGAGTCTGGGACCTGACCCACAGTTAGCTATGTGGGAGTCCAGCGACATAACCCATTTCCCCCCCTGGCCCCCCCAAAAAATTTTTAAATGAAAATGAAAAGAACCTCAGTGATTCGTGGAACAATAACAAGTGATCTAACATATATATAAATGGTGGTGGGAAGTGAAGTTTTAAAAATAAATAATTTCCAAATCCGACAAATTCTAAATAAAACCCCACAAACCAAGCTCAATAAACAGTGAAATTAACAAAGAACCCTCACTGCCATTCCTCCAAACATCACAATCAAATTGCTAAAAACTTAAGATAAAGTAAAAAAATCTTAAAAAGCACCCAGAAAAAAAGAAAAAAAACACATTATATAAAGAGAAAAAATTAAACTATTCAGACATTTACTGTAAGAAACAATACAGATCAGAAGACACTGGAAAGGTATCCTAGTGTTGATGGAGAGAAAAGACAGTATACCTAGAACTTTATATCCAGCAAAAATATTCTTAGAAAATGAAGAAAAAATAAAGGCTTCAGCAGATAGACAAAACAGAACTGCACTACTAAAAAAAAGAGAAAGAAAGAAAGAAAGAAAGAAAGAAAGAAAGAAAGAAAAAAAAAAAAATTACAGGAAGTTCTGAAGGTGGAAGAAAAACAAGAAATAAAACCTGGATCCAGAGACAGCAGATGGCATGTTGTTTAAGGCCCAGGACTTCCACCTACAAGGCCAACTGCAGTTTGGGTCTCAGACCTGGTGGCTTGCTCTTACTTTCTCTTTCTCTCTCTCTGGTCAAATTCAAAAATAATAATAAAAAAATTAAAAGTAAAAATAAATAATAAAAAAAAACTTGGATCTATACAAATGAAAGAAGAGTGACAGAAATAAGATCCCATTCTATGAAATGTCCAGAATAGGTAAATCCATAGAGATAAAAAACAGATGGTGGTCAGATACCAGGGGCAGAAGGATAGGAAGTATTGGGAATAACTGCTCAATGGGAAGAAATTTTTTTTGGGGGGGGATCATGTTTTGGAAAAGGTAACTAGACAATAATAAAAATGTACTAAATACCAGCGAACTGTTTTCTCCAAAATGACTAATTTTATGTTATGTGAATTTTTTTCAGTTTTTTAAAAACGATAAATAACTCTTGAAAGCAAAAGTAGTAACTGTATTTGGGAGTTCTGACATCTACAGAAATAAAAGAGAAAAGGAAGTATAATGCTAGTAAGCTTTTACATTACTGTATATGTAAAGTGCTCTAACACTCTTTGAAGGTAAGCTGTCAAAAGTTAAATTTTCATACTTGAAATCCTAGAATAACTGCTGAAGAGCAAAAAAAAAAAAAGTATGCTAATAAGCAAAACTGGAGACAAACTGAATCATAAAAAAAATTTAAGGCAGAAAAAGTAAATATAAAAAGAACAGATAGACAAAGAACACAAATAGTAAAATAACAGGTTTAAACCCTACTTTATTGGTAATTACATTAAACATGAAGGGTCTAAAAAACACAACAATTAAAAGGCAGAGGTTGTCAGACTGAATTTTTAAAATCAAAATCCAACCATATGATGTCTACAAGAAATACACTTCAGCTATTAACTGCACACAGGTAAGTTAAAAATAAAATGATGGAAAAAGATAGATCATGCAAACAGTGATCCAATAAGATTTGAAATGCCTATCAGAAAAAAGCTGTCTTTTTTTTTTTGGAGAGATTTATTCGCTATAGGGTGCGTGCGCTCGCTAGACAGACAGAGAGAGACATAGAGACAGAAAGCGAGAAATCACGCCCCAGGGGGGACTGTCATGCCGCAATCCCTCTCCTCTCGGGATCTTGGGCACGCACGCACACGCACCCGGCGTGAGTTTTAAGCCACCAGGTCCGGGTCGCAAATCACAGTCAACGACGTGGGAGTCCAGCAACATAGCCAACTGCTGGTTCCCAGAAAAAAAGCTGTCTTTCAGGCTTACAAATATTACCAGAGATAAAGACAAATTCACCATAATGAAACAGCCAAATCAAGACATAACAATCCCAAAAGTGACATATCAAGTAACAACTTAATAGAACAGAATTGAGACCTATACATAAGAAGGGACTTCCAAAAGTTCATGGACAAATAGAATTCATGTAAAAGTTTATTTTGGTTCAAAAATTTTTTGAAATATAAGCAGCTACTTTTTTAATAGTATGCATGTCCATGAACTTTTTGAAGAACTGCTCATCCCTCATTTTTATATGGTCAGTTATTATTGATAAAAATCACCAAACTACTCATTAAGGAAAACATCTGACTATGAAGTATAATAAAGCAAATTCAGTAGAGACCCTAATTGTAATTGCTGTTCCACATGTGGTCTATTCACTGGCACAAATTAATACCACTTGTGGCACCTAGTATATATCCATCAAATTAACAAACAGGTTTTCTTCTCTATTCCGAAGACAAACGACTGGAAGCTGTTTAAACACTGCAGTCCAGAGCATACCTTCACTGTCACAGTTCAGGGCTACATCAACACTCCATCTATTATTATCAGGTCCACAGAGACTTTGGGCATCTCAGTATCTCACAAGTTCACGATGTTATCATTCCTACCAGGAAGTATGAGTTTTCCTAAATCCCTACATCCACATCCCCACCTATTTTTGGCACTATTGAGCTTTATACTTCTTGTCTATGAAATACAAGAAAAAAAAGACATTTCATTACCATTTTTTTTTTTTTGAGAGGTTTTTGCTATAGGGCACGTGCGCTCGCCAGACAGACAGAGAGAGACAGAAAGACAGAAAGCGAGAAATCACCCCCCAAAGAGGATGACCATGCCACAATCCCTTCTCCTCCATTCTCTCGGGATCTTGGGCACGCCCGCACACGCGCCCAGCATGAGTTTTTTTTTTTTTTTTTTTTTTTTCCTTCTTTTTTTTGGAGAGGTTTTTGCTATAGGGCGCGTGCGCTCGCCGGACAGACAGAGAGAGACAGAGAGACAGAAAGCAGGAAATCACCCCCCAGGGGGGGATGGCCACGCCACAATCCCTTCTCCTCCATTCTCCTCTCGGGATCTTGGGCAGCCCGGCGTCAGTTTAAGCCACCGGGTCCGGGACTCGAACCGCGGTCGACTACATGGGAGTCCAGCGACATAGCCATTACGCTAACTGCTGGTCCCCCCCGGCATGAGTTTTTAAGCCACCAGGTCCGGGACGCGAACCGCGGTCAACTACGTGGGAATCCAGCGACATAGCCATTACGCGCTAACTGCTGGTCCCAATTTCATTACCATTTTAATTTGCGTATTTCTCAATGTTAATAAGTTCATCTCTTACACTTATTAGGATTTTCTTTTCTGTAAACTATATTAATATCCATTGCCTATTTTTTTCGTAGAAGTTGTTGCCCTCAAATTGTTGATGCGTTGTCCCTTGTGTAGTCTGATGTTAATGCCTTGTCAGTTTAAGTAGTACACATTATCTTCTCTAATTTTTTCATCTTTTTGCTGAATGGAAATCTTTAATTTTTGTATAAATGAAGTCACTAATGTTGTATCTTTTTTGTTTGTTTGTTTTTAGAGGTTTTTGCTATAGGGCATGTGCGCTTGCCAGACAGAGGGAGACAGAGAGATAGAAAGTAACAACTCACCCCCCAGAGGGGATGGCCACGCTGCAATCCCTTCTCCTCCATTCTCCTCTCAGGATCTTGGGCACGCACACACACGCGCCCGGCGTGAGTTTAAGCCACCGGGTCTGGGACGTGAACCGCAGTCGCCTACGTGAGAGTCCAGCAACATAGCCATTACACTAACTGCTGGTCCCTCCTATCCTTTTTTTTTTTTTTTTAAGAGAGATTTTTGCTATAGGACGTGTGTGCTCACCAGAGACAGAAAGCAAGAAATCACCGCCCCCCTCCCTGGGAGGATGGCCACACCACAATCCCTTCTCCTCCATTCTCCTCTCAGGATCATGGGCATGCACGCACACACACCTGGCATGTTTCAAGCCTTTAGGTCCCAGACTCAAACCGCAGTCACCTACATGGGAGTTCAGTGACATAACCATTATGCCATCTGCTGGTCCCCTGATACCAGTTTTTTAAATTAACTTATTTTTTTCTTCCATGAGAAAGAGAAATAGAGCACTCCCAGAGAGAGTCTTGATGGCACAACCCACCCCCAGCCTCAACCAATCCTGAAACATGAGCACGCATGAGCCCTGTGTACTCAGGGAAGTCTCTGCAAACCCAGAACCTTCCCATGAGGGTCAGTTTGACAAGGTATCACATCTTCTAGCTATACCATACAGCATCTCTCCAGACAAATTTCTATAGGTAAGGGTTTTGTAAGAATTACACATTTAATCTAAGCATTCAGTAATTCATCACTTTTTTAAAAAAATCTGGTATTTAGAATTATTCTCTATTTTCATTCATTTTATTAACATGTTAGTTGACTGATTAATCTTATCAAAAGTCTGCCTGGTTTATTAATCTGTTCTTTTGAGGGGGGGGGGGGTGTTTGGTATAGGGCGCATGTCCTTGCCAGAAAGACAGAGAGACAGAAAGTGAGAAATCACCCCCAGGGGGGATGGCCATGCCACAGTGACATAGCCATTAGGCTAACTGCTAGTATTAATCTTTTTTTTTTTTTTGGAGAGGTTTTTTTTTGCTATAGGGCGCGTGCGCTCGCCAGACAGACAGAGAGAGACAGAGAGACAGAAAGCGAGAAATCACCCCCCAGGGGGGATGGTCATGCCGCAATCCCTTCTCCTCCATTCTCCTCTCGGGATCTTGGGCACGCACGCACATGCGCCCGGCGTGAGTTGTAAGCCACCGGGTCCGAGGCAAACCGCGGTCGACTACGTGGGAGCCCAGCGACATAGCCATTACGCTAACTGCTGGTTCCCCTAGTATTAATCTTTTCAAAGTTTGTTCCGCACATCTTTTTTTATTTTCAATTTCACTGACTCCTGCTCTTAACTTCATGTTGTTGTTGTTTTTTGTTTTTGTTTTTTTTTTTTTTGGAGATGTTTTCACTATAGGGCACGTGTGGTCGCCAGACAGAGAGAGACATAGAGACAGAAAGCGAGAAATCACACCCCCAGGGGATGGTCACACCGCAATCCTTCTCCTCCATTCTTCTCTCGCGATCTTGGGCACGCACGCACACGGCGTTGAGTTTTAAGTCACCGGGTCCGGCGACTGCGGTCGACTACGTGGGAGTCCAGCGACATAGCCATTACGCTAACTGCTGGTTCCCGACTTCATGTTGTTTTTTGAACTCTTCAAATGAACTTGACTTCTGCTTTTAACTTCAAGCTGTTTTCTGAAGCCTTCAAATGAATCTGTTTTAAGAATTAGAGCGAGCTTCTCTCATTTAGGTAAGTCACTCTGCTACTCTGTACAAGGTCTGGTCTCAGAGCTTTCAACACACCCACTGTACAATGTGAATGCTATTCTCACATCTGTAGGATGGGGGGGTCATATATAAACCTTACCAACCATGCTTACACATCAATGTTTTTGACTGCATCAGTATCTTGCAGTCAAATAAGTAAAGTTATGTGCAGTTACTGTAAGAACAAAATGTCAGTACAGTTGTAACTGTATGTATGTATCAAGGCAAGTATATCCTCTGCACAGCTAATTGGACAATTTGATAAAATTAGTAACTAGAAATGAAATCTCCAGTTGCTTTGCCAGATGCTACTTAAAACTTGCAGTTAATAATAGGAGAGAAGTCTGGCTCTGACGGTCACATTCATTTTCATCACCCACCACCACCACACACACATAATTAATAAATAAATTAATAAATGCACATTCTTTTCCTAGCTATGGAAGCTTGCATCCTGGTTAGGAGCAGTTTCAGATTACAAAACAGATTCTGGTCTTAAATCTTTTTGCCTGCAATTGAGCGTTGAGGCAGATAAAGTTCTATATGCAACAGAATGTTGGGTTTGGACACATGCTGAATGGCTTATTCTTATTAGAGTGTAGGGACCTGAAACGTGATTTTATATATGATCAGTGTCAAAACAGATGTTACAGTTCCCACTGCACTGGGAAGCAACTCCTACATGTCCTTGGTACGATTCAAAAGGTGTACACAGAGGGAAAAGAACGAGTGTGGATATAGGTCAACTTTCAAATTCCTGAGTTGTTTAACGCAGATTGATTAACAAGCACAAGAACACAAGTTGCCAGATTACTTCTATTTCTGGCTACAGAAGACTGAAGGCTTCTACCTAACGAGAGCTTTATTTCCCCTCATTTTTGAGGATGAAATTTTGAGGGGCGACAGGTGACCTTAAAAGTGCTGCCTAATGTTAAGACACAGCCAGTAGTGATCAGAATCGCGTCTGCAGAAGTTGGGGCTGCGCGCGTACCAGGCTGCCTCTCCAGGCCAGGTAATATAAGCCAGGGCCGCTCAGGCGCTGGCCGCGGACACCAAACGAGGGGGGAGGGAAGCGAGGAGGAGAAGAGACCCAGCACTGAAACAAAGGAAGCGGGGCTGCTCCAAGAGGGGGTGGATTTGGCGTCCCGGTGGGGAAGAGAGAAAAGCCAAGGCTGCTGGGGAGACTGGACTCACAGAACTTGGAGGTGGAGGTGTTGATGTTGATGGTGGAGCTGGGGGTGGGGGCGGGGGCCGCCTTGGCCACGGCGGCGGCCGCGTCGCAGCTCTTCAACATCATGATCACCCCATTGGCCTCCGGCGGTGGTGGCGGCCCCATCGAGAGCCCCTCCTTAGGGCCTTTCCTGTCCACGGCGACAGCGGGCACCGCCAGCAACTGCCCCCCTGGAGGCTCTCGGGCAGGGGCCGGGATCGACGAAGTGGGCGGTGGGGGTGGCGGAGGCTGCCGAAAGCCGTCCACGGCGGCCTCCCAGTTGTTGTGGTTCTGGTCGTCCATCATTGCTTCGTAGCTGCCCCCCTCCTCCTCTTCCATGCTTTCCTCCATCCTGCTAGCCCCCAGCACCAGCCCGCCTTACAGGCACCTGCCGCCTGTCGCAACCCCGGGCCAGGGGGCACCGCTACCTCCTTGAGCTCACATCGCCGAGCAGAAACGAGTGTGGCGGTGAAGGCTGCGGCACGCCGGGTGTCTCGCTCTCCGCCGGGCCGACTCTCTTAGAGACACCGAGGACGGCGGTGGGCGCTCCGGAGCTCTAGCTCGGGGAGAGGCAGCCGCAAAGCGGTGGTGCCTTTCACGACATTTTACAGCAGCTTCCAACAGGCAGTTGGAAAGAGAAGTTGGGGGAGCGGCCACGAGGGCACGTGGTGCGAGGGACCAGCCAGGAGCAGCAAAGCGAAAAGGGGCGGGAGCTGGGAGTCACCCCAGCGCAGTAAGGCAGTGGTGCACCCCGCCTCGATGGCCCACTGCTGAAAGAGATTGGGCGACGGTGCGAACGCGCATCCGCCCGCCCCGCCCCGCCCCCGGCCGGGTCTCACGTGATAAGGGGTTTGATCCACGCAGGCGCATTCGCAGACGTCTTGGTTACCAGGACGACAAGGATCCGGCTGGGCTTCTGAAGATGCGCGCAGAGCGGCTCCACGGTCTGTGTGGCGCTGGTCATACTTCCGGTGGAGTTTTTTGGTTTGTTTTTGTTTTTCACGCTCGACAGGTCCCTCCCGCCTTCCCACCTCTGAGTGCCTCGCAGGCCAGGCCTTCGCGTCTGAGCGGAGATGGGGAGCCGGAAGAGAGTCGGCGTCTCCGATGATAAATGCCTGGGACTGTCCTGGGCGGCCCCTTGTCCTTACTGCGGGTGAGCCTTGCCCTCGCTATCCAAACCTTCAAAACCAGGAAACGGACTCCTCGGAGGGCGGAGGAAAGAAAGAAATGCGATTGAGACGTGCGCGAAAGCTTTCCAAGTTCTATACTCCTCCTATACGCTAAAGCCAGAAACCGAACTTTTTTCTTAAAATACCTAGCTTGCACTGTTTCACAGATCTGACGACAAGTCGAAGGTTGTGTGTGAGCGTCTTGAAGGATGAGGAAGAACATTATGTAATTTATTATCATTTATTTTACTCCAGAAAGTAAATTTGCATCTCTCAACTAATAGCTATAGTAGTATATTATATGAGAATGCATGCTGTAATCGTTTATTGTGTATTATATGGGAATACATACTGTGATCGTTGTTGGTGGAGCTCATTCTGGCTATTGATAAGAAAATTGTCTGGAAAAATCGTCTATTACAATTAAGCTAGAAGATAATCTTTTTTCACAGGGTATATAATTTGTGTGAAATGAATCACTTTAGCCACTGAAAAATTACTCGTTGATGTACTTCAGTAGCCACATTTGTTTCGGCCTCCATAGGTATTTTTCTAATATACTCTGCACTGTGTGTAATGGAACTTTTTTACCAATCACTTGGAATTTGTCATTTCAAACAATGCTACTTTATATTAATCAATGGCATATTTCTTGAATGAACACAAGTTTTTAATTCTCTAGCCTTGGAACATTTGGGGGTGCTGAAACAATTTTAAAGGAAAAGAAAACTGAGTGAAATGCTTGGGGAGGGGGGGACACTTTAGAATTCCATGCCCAGGAAAAGACAGAGGGAAGAAGTAAGATAAATTTTTTTTTTTGCAGACAACTGATAGATTGTCCTCAACAGACTCAAGGTATGTGATGGGTGGGTGTGACTAGAGATAAAGAGTTGTCTCTACATAAAAAAATACAATAAACAGAATACAAGTGTCATAAATGTGTCTCCAATAACATGCTCAAAAAAGATGAAGCAAAAATTGTAAAGGAAGAAAGCTCTACCACCTGAGTAGACAGTTTTCATATATCTTATAAATTGCAGTGGGATTGAATATGGCCCCTTAAAAATTAGGTACATGTACTAATGAGAGCCTATGAATGTGACCTTATTTGGAAAAAAGTCTTTGCATATGTAATTAGAGATCTTGAGATGGAGAGGTCATGCTAGATTATCCAGGTGGGCCATAAATCTTTTTTTTGAGAGATTTTTTTTCTGTTCATTTGTGTGTGTGTGTGTGTGTGTGTGTGTGTGTGTGTGTTTCTGCTATAGGGTGCAGGTGTTCACCTGAGAGACAGAGACAGAACAAGAAAGTGAGACGTCTCCCTGCCCCGAGGGGTGGTGGTCATGCTGCAATCCCTTCTTGATTCTCCTCTCAGGATGTTGGGCACGCAAGCACATGCGCCCAGTGTGAGTTAAACCACTGGGTCTGGTACTTGAACTGCTGTTGACTGTGTGGGAGTCCAGTGACATAACCATTATGCCATCTGCTGGTCCCAGGTGGGCCATAAATCTAACGACAGGTGTCATTGTAAGAGAAAGAAAGAAGGCTATTGGAGACAGAAGAAAAGACACAGAGATAAGGAGCAGGTAATATGACCAAAAGTACAGAGTAGAGTGATTAGGTCATAAACCAAGGAAAGGCAACAACTACCCAAAGCTAGGTGAAGCAGAGAATTAACTGTCCTCTAGAGCCTGCTGAGGGAGTGACACCCGACACTTAGACTTCTAGCTTTCAGAACTATGAGAGAATATAATTTGTTGTTTTAAGTCACCTATTTGTAGTAATTTGTCATAGCAGCTATAAGAAACTAATATGTAGATCAAAAAGAACTAAAAATCTTTTTTTTTTTGAAGAGGTTTTTGTTATAGGGCACGTGCGCTCGCCAGACAGAGAGAGACAGAGAGACAGAAAGCGAGAAGTCATCCCCCAGGGGGGATGGCCACGCTACAATCCCTTCTCCTCCATTCTCCTCTTGGGATCTTGGGCATGCATGCACACCGCCCGGTGTGAGTTTAAGCCACCGGGTCCAGGACGTGAACCGCAGTTGACTACATAGGAGTCCAGCAACATAGCCATTACACTAACTGCTGGTCCCGGGAACTAAAAATCTTGAACGGACTAGAAGAGTAATACAATTACCAAGTTTAATCTAGTATATATGTATAAAACATTAACAACTGCCAAATATGCATTTCTTTTGAAAATATTTGAAACATTTACAAAAATTGAGCATACTGGGTCATAAAGCAATTGTCTTTTCATATCTAAGGATTGGTATCATAGCAACCACATCCTCGGACCACTATATAGTAAAGTTACAAATCAGTAATCAAAAGATATTTCTCCCACTCTAATTAACTCATAGGTCAGAAAATCATAATAGAAATAGAACTTTTAGAACTGAAGGGATCAGTACGATCATAGCAATTTAATTTCCATCCTAATAAAGTCCTGCTCCAGGGGTTTTTACCTCACATACTGTGAATACAAAACTCCTCACATATATACTGCCAAAATAACATTTATTTTTCCCTTAATTAGTTAAATACACCATTATGGCAAAATCTAACAATACTTGGGTCAAACCAGTCACTGACATGGTACAATTTGTCATCAATAAGAAATACCACCTACTGAAGTGAACCCAAGTAAACTGATTGGTTTTAAATACCTATTATGGAACAATGTTATATTATACTTTAAAGTAGATTATATTTTAATAGTATTAACTTAAAATCTTTGATGATTTATTCTAGTATATGGAGATTGGATATAAAATTATTAGCAACACTGATCCAATAGTGGACACATAATTAATTACTATAACCATAGTCACAGATATTTATTTGGTTAGTTTTTGTTTGTTTCTATTTCCCACAGGCTGAGTTTCATTAAGCTTAATAAATACATGTTTGTATACATAACGAGAAGAGTAATTCAAAACATCAATAAAAGTTATCTAGGGATATTGAGATTATGATTTTAATTTTTTCTGTATCTTTCAATGTTCTCTATCATGAACATTTAATTTTTATAATAAAAAAAATCCAAAAATGAAAGTAAAATGGCATTAAGGAAATATAAACTGGTATTTCTTAGGTAAATGTTTTTATTTTGGCTTCTAGGAAAAAACATCTCAAGCAAAGATCACCTAAAAATCAAGGCTGTTCACTGGCCAGCAGACAAGTAAGGTCTAGGAAGGTGGAAGTGTAGCATGGTCCAGATGGGGCTTCCGCTCTGCTTCTCTGCCATGTTCTCTGTCCTTGCTTTTTTCCAGATCTCATCCTCAGACTGCTGGCACAATGGCCCCAGGCCTCTTATTCACAAACCACAAAGTCAAGAGAAAGAGAACTCATGCATTCCGATGACTCTCTATTATAAGCAAATTCTTTCCCAGAACCCCTCAGCAAACTTCCTCTCAAGGTCTCATTGGTCCATTCCTGAAACCACCACATAGCACCTAACCTTGGATTCTAGATCACTTTATTGGAAAGGGTATGGATTTATTCTTGGAAAATAAGGCCCACTTCTGGAACTCAGAGTGGGATCAGTTGATCCTTAAGCACATTGGCTGAGGGAAATAAATGGATACAAGGACATATATTGGGGTCTATTTTGGAGTTTTAAATGTGTGCTAGGTAGGCAACAATGTCCATTATAGGCCCAAGAACCTAATGCCCTGAAACCCATCCAATGGATCTAAGATCATCCCAACCTCTCTACTACCTCCATTTCATCAATAGCTCATAATCAAATTGTATATGTATTGATTATAAACAAATATATAACTCATGTTTAATTATAATGTACATAACAGTTCAATATTATCCAATGAATAAATGCATGACTAGCTTAAATCTACCTGAAATCTGTTTTATATCAACAGTCTGTTACTTTAGCCAACACAAACAACATAGCTTATACTTGAGATATATGTTTGCCTAAGAGAAAGAAAAGTTGTTTATTGTCATTATATATATGTCTTTCATCTACCCTCCTAATTCTTGGTGTGTTAGTAAAAAATAAAATTGCTCAGAGGTAAGCAAGAAGAGGGTATATATATATATATATATATATATATACCCTCTTCTTGCTTACACACACACACACACACACACACACACACACATATATTCCACAATGATATATAACTCCTTACATAGTGAAGTAAGAATTGAATTGGAGAAGATTGTGATGGACAATATACAGACATGATTTCTTTTAATTGCTAATTTACTGTTAATATTGTAAAACAATTAGCTGGAAAACTTAAAGATGCAACTTTGATGTAAGTAGACCATGTTAGGATAAAGAAGAGTGAACACTTTTTTTTATCTCCAGGAGATTACAATTGTACTAACACAAAATTTGTCAAAGAAATGATTTGTGAGTGTATAATGCAGCTGAAAGACTAAATGCAAAGCTATTGGAAGGATCTCGATTAGAAGGTAAGAGGATTAGAACCATGTAAATAACTGAAGTCTCAATAGTTCATATTGAGATTACTTCTTACAGTGAAGATGTAAAGCCACTCGGGGGAGTATTCTTTATTTGATGTGTATTTCCAGGTTGAATTTTGTTCCTTTTATGTTTTAACATCTGAGTCCTAAATTCTGTCCTAACCAGGGAATGGAAATAATGATGCAGATTCTTTCATAAACCTGATGAATTTAGATGCTGAAGGAAATTACTTTAGCCTGAAGGCAGCTATAGAAAAAATAAGTTTTTCCTATCAAACTCCATTGCAGATCTATCCTTTTCACTCACTCACTCTCAAATATTTCTATGTTCAGGCATTGTGCTGGAGCTATAAGAATAAACAGCCCCTGGTGGAGTTTCCATTCCATTGAAGTGTAAGCATTAAATGATTAACCACATGAGCCAAAGCATGACAAGCACTGTGAAGGAAAATAATAGGGGCTATAAGAAAGTATTCCAGAGAAAATTATTTTACTTTGAATGATCAAAGAGAACTTCTCTAAAAAAGAATATATCTGCTCTGATAAAAAGGATGAGTAGAAGTTAGCCAGATAGGAAGTTAGGGAGAAAACATTTCAGGCAGAAGAAACAGAATGACAGAAGGTATTTGACATTATCAGTGAACTGAAAAAAAAAAAAAAAAAAAAAAGGTAATGAGACTCCACTAAGATGAAGGGGAGGAAAAGAGGCATGACATATGGCAGAAAGGAAGGACTTGGCAGAAAGGAAAGACTTGGCTGGACTGTGCATGTGCTATTGAGGGCTTTGATTCTGTTTGAAAGGGGAAGAGGTAGAGAAGTGCACATAATGTGACATATTTTATAAGGGTATCTAACTGCCCTGAGAAGCATGGCCTAAAGGAAAGGAAAGCATGAAAACAGACCAGTTAAGGAGTTATGGCAATACTTCAGGCAAGAGATGATGGTAGCTTGGACTTGAGGGATGGCCATGAACAATAAGTGGTAGACTACAGATTTATTTTGACATTAGAATGGACAGGATTTAATGATGGATTAAATATGGAGGGTAAGACAGGAAACTTTTAAGAATGGGTCACTCTGGAATAGACCTGGATTAAAAATTATATTCCATCCAAAGCTGGGATTTGTGATGTTACTTGTGATGGAAGGAGAGTTGATTAATAATGAAGATGATGAATCAGCCATGGACTCTAAGCTAGATATGAAAGTATGGGGCAGATGGCTAGAGAGAAGGTAGAGTTGTTCATGGATGAGACTTCTCCATGATGTTGGGAAAGTATTGCAAGGGATATCTGTCCTTAAATAAAAATCTAGCAAGATAGGTCATAACCAAAAGAAATGTTTAAATTAATGATTTCAAAGGTGGTGCAGTTGCTGCCAGTCACAAGACCTGCAATAGGTGTAGTTGACATTTGTCTCTCTCTCAATTTAGCTTATAAGCACCCAATTTCCTTGCTATTTAGATACACATTTTGTGTGCTTTGGTGAGAGGCAAGTCCCAGTTCTGTACTGGAAGCCAAAAGGTGCCAGATAGTCTATCCCCTCACATGCCATCATCAAGAACAATAGCATACAACCTACACTTAGCCAAGCAGACCCTTCTGACAAGGGACTTGAGTCTACAGAAAGTGACACAAAACAGCAGGCATTTGGAAATGATTCATGACACCTGCAGAGTCAGTCTCACAGTGAAGGCAGTGCTAGAGGCTGCCCCTTTGGCATGACCTCAGCCTTATTCTCAGTGGCCCAGTTTTACTTGGTTTCAGCCTATGCTCCAGGCTAGGTCCTCAACCTTCTTGTTGATTCCATGAGCTACCTAGTGTCCTTCCAATAAATTCATCTTCAGCTAAGCAGTGTTTTTGCAAACAAAAGTACAGATAGATACTGTGGGAGTGACTGGCCAAGGTGGAGAGCAAGCAAAGTCACTAAGGTGAGGGGATAAACCTCAAAAGAGGACCCTGCCTTGTGTCTCTTTTAGTGACTCTGTATACGGTCCCCCAGCATCCCCACACACACACAGTAAATTGATCAAAGGACATATGGCCCCCTCTGCCACTTGAAATTCAATACTCAGAGCTGGTATAGCATAACTACAACCCTAAACATTCACTCTCAAGATGTGCATCATGTAGCTCCCAGTAAATGCTTCTGTACACTCCATGTCCTCAAAACAAAAAGCAGCCACATCTGGTTGCCATGAAGGTTTCTGGGTGGTGTTCATATGAGACATATGAGACAGAGACTGCTCAGAACACAGGGAGGAGAGCAATGGATGCACTTACCTAAGAAAACAACTTCTCAAGTCCTTTTCACTTGGCACTAATACAATAGATTCTTGCATAACGAAGTATCATTTCCCAGTTGTGCCAAGTGTCCATTTTTATGTTCTAATTCAGTTTCCTAGAGCTACTCATTGTGTTAAAGAATTAGACTTAATGTAAACAAGATAGAGATGCCCTGGAAGGGCTAAGTGAAACAACAAAAGATTCTCAGATATCAGTGGATTGCAGTCTTCAGTGAAAAACGAAATCACTTTAGTATTTCCATTATACACCGTTATTTGGTATAAACTGTTGCTTGCAAACGAAAACCAGAGTCAAATTTCACTTTTTTAAGAATTGTTTTTCATTTTACAAAAAATTTTTAAAGAAAACAAACACATTTGCAAGATTATAAAGAAAACTCATGTACATTTTCCCCATACTTTTCTTAAACTTTTAGAGACTAATTTTGGCCATTATAGATGAAGATGTAATGTGAAAAAAAAAGATTTTAAAAAATTGATAAAATACTGTTGTTGTCAATGTTCTTATTATATCCCAGCACTGAAGAACTTCATGGGAAAATATTGGGTTGTCAAGAAAGTCATGAAGCATTTTTGCATAGAAAAACGCATCGTGATCATGACTTTTCTGATGACCTAATATGTAAAAATACTAAGATGGACCTTGACGTCGCTTTAAGAGACAGTGAAACTCATGATATTAGCGATTGTAATTTACATAATGAAATTAAAATATTTTATCCTATTTTCTGTAATGGCAATTGATCATAGACAACCAAACCCCATCAAGATACT
Organism: Tupaia tana; assembly: GCA_026018925.1. Taxonomy (NCBI): domain Eukaryota; kingdom Metazoa; phylum Chordata; class Mammalia; order Scandentia; family Tupaiidae; genus Tupaia; species Tupaia tana. The sequence continues at coordinate 29,428,210 of JAKSZU010000010.1, forward strand.
TGAGTATGATATATTAAATTCATTGTTCATTTCCAGTTTAGGTTTTTGTTGTTGTTGTTGTTTTTGAGAGGTTTTTGCTTTAGGGCACATGGACTCGCCAGACAGACAGAGACAGAGAGACAGAAAGCAGGAAATCACCCCCCAGGGGGGATGGCCACGCCACAATCCCTTCTCCTCCATTCTCCTCTCGGGATCTTGGGCATGCACGCACACGCGCCCGGCGTGAGTTTAAGCCACCGGGTCCGGGACTCGAACCGCGGTCGACTATGTGGGAGTCCAGCGACATAGCCATTACGCTAACTGCTGGTCCCTCCAGTTTAGGTTTTGCTTCAAGAATTTGACAACTCCAGTTCTATGACCTCAACAGAACATCATTTCTTCATTTCAAAATCAATGAAAAACACCTTCAGAACAGTAATGTCTCTGGAAGGATTGTCTAATTTATCGTTATTCTCAATAGAACACCAATTATTGATTATAACAACATAATTAGTAATTAAATAAGTCAAGAAAATTTACTTTCATAAAATAAATACAACTTATGAATCATGTAGGACCATTTTATTATTTATTCAAACATTGCTATGCTAGTCCATCAAAAGACTGCCTAGACATTCACAATAATGGTTACATTCAGACTTTTTCAATTTAACTTTTCTAAATTGATGTATTGTTTACTTTAATTTGACCAGAGAAGGACACACACACAGAGAGAGAGAGAGAGAGAGAGAGAGAGAGAGAGAGAGAGAGAGAGAGAGAAAGAAAGTAAGAAAGCAAGTTGCCAGGTTTGAAACTCAAACCACAATCAGCCATGTGAGAGTCCAGAGTCCTTAACCACTATGCCACCGGCCAGACCCACATTCAGTCATCTGATATTTTTCCATTACTTTACACATACTTTTTATTTTGTCATCATCAAAGGTATCAAGAAAGAAAGACGGGATATGCATGTTATGTAACCATTTGCTAACTGTATGACATTAAAATATTTAGCCATACAGCTGAGTCTTTATTTGCATGCTTGCAAATGAAGAATTGGGCCTGGTGAGGAAGCCAGGGAAGTAAGAAGCCAGGAGACTAGAGGAGGCATCTGCATGGTGGTTGAAATTTCCCTCATGAGACTGATGGCAGGAGTTGGTATGGAGATAAATCCAGAAACAAAAAATGAGGTGGGTAGTAATGACCAGGAGACTAGGAGACAGTCCCTGTGAGATAGGGGGTAGAAAAACCCCAACGGCATGAGCCTCAGTGAAGTTCACAAAAGGAAAGAGAAATGGAATTAAAACGATTATGGGGAACAAGGAGGGCACCAACATAACTGCCCTATGAGGGAAATATTGGGTATGAGAAATGTGTCCTTTAAGATGTCAGACAGGCAGTGCTCAGATGATACCCAAGTATTGGTTAAGGCAAGGACCTGAAGAGACTATTTAAAGAAAAATGTATTTTTTAAAATGTGCTGATGATGAAGCAAGAGTTCTAGAAGGCATAGTGAAGGTAGTGGTGCAAGAGGAAAGGAGTGAAAGATTGTATCAAAGATCTGGAGATAAAAATTCAGTTTATTAAAAGTTCATTGCTTTCAGTTTGGAGGATGAAACAGCATTGAGTGGTCCCAATGGCATCTTAGTAGAAGAGGGTACCCAGGCCTAATATGGTTCAGCTGTGGCCTGCAAAGGAGGCCACTCCTGGGGCTGAAATGCAGGACTGGCCCTTTGCCATCTGCCATCACTGGCAGGTGCCACAGGCATATCTATGGTTGGCAGCAGTGAGCACAGGGCACCTGGTTTTTCATGGCCAGTCAATCTAGACAATTTTCACTGGCATTCCAGGTGGTTGGACCAAGATGCTTCATGATCTTGGCACCAACACTCTCCATGGATTAGCCCTGGGTAGAGGCCAGGGTGCCTTTTAAATGCCAGCCTGATCATCCAGGAGGAGTTGGTATCTATCTTGTCTATTTAAGAAGAGGCAGACACAAATGAGACTCAACTTCATTTGTTTCACACACAATCAGCACTTTCATACATCAGGCCTCAAATTGCTTTTCATACTCTGACTCTAAACAGTTCCAGCTTCGCACAGTGGAGCTTTCTGCAAGCCCAGGGGTCAGTTTTGGCCATATCCTACCTTTATCTGGCCAACAGGATATGTTTATAAAAATTGCATGTTTGTGTTTTATAAAAATGAGTAGAAAAATGGAAAACTGGAGGAGCTGATGCTAGTGATTAAAAAAAAAAAACTATAAAGTTAATCCCGTTTATACACAGAAACAATTTGGAATAGGCAAGTAAGGATTCTAATCTCTATCAATCATTCACTGGACTTCAGCTAGTCACTCAGGTATGTAAAGAACAAAATTGAGTTCAAAAGTGTCAACGTCTAAATAAAGGAGACAAAGACTATCTGAAGGAAAAATTATATTTATTCAGGAATAGGTATTGCAATGTAGGATGGAAGCCAACATACTGAAGTTGGCAGGGCAGTAAGACGGAAAGAGTCTGGGTCCTTAAAGATACTTTGAAAAGAATTACCTCCATGCTTATTAGATGAGACTTTTAAGTCCCCTTGAGGTTTGACCCATTGTCAGTTTAATTCTCCATTACCTGCAGCTGAAAGTACCCAGTTACAACAGTCCAACAGCATCTGGTGGCCCTTCTCACCAATGGGACATGTACCAATGCCAAATTTGCACCAGACTTGGGGTACTCCAGGAACTTTAGTCCCATTACTAACACCCCAGACCTATGAGTAAAATGAAGGTGACTAAGTGGGAAGTTACACAGCAAACTTTGCTTGAGGCTGGAAAAAGTGTCAAAGCACTTTACAATCAAATCTAATTGAAAACAACAGCTCTTTAATCTAAATTTACAACATAATCAGCCTTCTGGTTACCTAATTATAATTAAATTAGATTGGCAGTATAGTTTATATATGCTAATTAGAAGCACCAAAAACTGCATTTGTTAACTGCTGTGTCTGTTTCCTCCCTAGGAGAGCCAAGTGCAAGAGCTCCCTAAGTTATAAATTTGGAGATCTGGGTTCTAGTCATGCTTCTGCCCCAACTGGCTATGTGAGTTTAGGAGAGTCATTTAGTCATTCTGAGCCTCTGCTTTCTCATCTCTAAAATCCCAATCAAAGGGATTCTTTCGGGGAAAGGACTTGGCATTTCACCAAGTGCCATCATTGATGAATTTTGCCTGTTCTTGAACATGACACAATTCAATCACGCAGTATGCACATTTTGTGTCTAGTAAGAATTCTACTACATGTTTAGGGGGTTTTAACTGCTAAAGAAATTGCAAACCAAAAGTTGGAAAGATTTTGACTGTTCAGCTATTAAACAACCCTTGAGTCCCCAAGATTGCAAGGCACTAAGTTGGCTTAGGCAAGCTGTGCAGCCTCTAAGTAGGACAAACTTCCCAACAGTCACTTTAGATGTGGCTCAGGAGATAATGATCAAGAAGGAACCTCTCAAAAGGTGGAGCTGGGCCATAAAGAACAATGGACCAGGAAGTTCCTCCTAGAAATCAAAACAAGGTCTAAGGAAGAGGCTCCACTGGCGCCGCACACCTCCTCAGTGCCTGCCTGCAGGATCTCAGTGGCTGTTGTCTGTCTACCATTCTCCCCCTTTCTGAGCGCAAGTACTGATATTGTAGTCATGCTGCTGTTGCTTCACCTTTGTGTATTGGGTTTGGGGATGGAGAGGGGAATGGAGATTCAGATAACTTGTACTGCCAGCAGGTGGCATGCTGTTTAAGGCATTTAAGGTGCTAGACTCTCACATGGCCAACAGTGGTTTGAGTCCTGGACCTAGTGGCTTGCTTTCTTACTTTCTCTTTCTCTCTCTCTCTGGTCAAATTAAAAACTAATAACACCAAATAAAATTAAATAAATAAATAATTCTTTTTAAAAAAGAGAGAGAAGTCACATTCAGAAGGTTGTCCATCTTTAGTTTTGAGCTGGATAAAATAGCTTCCAGAGGGGTCAGAAGGTGACATGGTGGTTTAAAGTGCTGGACTCCCACATGACCGACTGCAGTTCAAATCCCAGACCTGGCGACTTGTTTTCTCATTCACCCCATCCCATCCCCCTCTGGACAAACTAAGATAAATACAGTTAAATAAAAATAATTCTTTTAAAAAATGACTTTGAGAGATCTTTGAGTTATCTTCCTTGGGGAGGAGGTGAATGTGTGGTCCAGGGTTAACGCAGAAGTACAGAAACGGGCTTACAGCTATTTAGCTGGTCGCTAAAGACATGTAGCCCCCCTTTGGAGTGTGGGGTTGTCACTAGGAAGTAGCAGCTACCCAGTCAGAGATCTCTTTCAGAGATCAGAAAGCAAAGCATTACCAAACTGCAACTTAAAGTAAGTAAATAAAATAAACCTCTGGTTTGCTACATGTTTGGGTTTTGTTTCCAGGCAAATTCTGATCCCTAGGCTCCATTTCTCTCTCTCCACCCTGAGGAGAAGATCCTTGTGCCTTGCCATAAGGAGCCAAAGAAAGTACTATCTCCTCTTCTCCATCCAAGGCTCATGTGATCTCTGGCCTCTGCTGCTTTCTAGGCAATTATTCCATGCTCTGCCTCCAGACTGCCATCTTTGGCTTGTCTCTCCCCTCCTGGGCTTGACCCCACACAGGAAATGGCCCAGCTCTCTCACCTGCATATCCAGACCTCATTGACTTCTTTCCCTCCTTTGAAATCTTAAGTGGCACGTGGTCCACTCCCATTGTTCACCTGGAATGTGTTGCCTGGTGTGGCCGGCTCTCTTAGTCCACAGCCATCTCATCTGCTCAGGGCAGAGAGCAGGACTTCAGTTTCTCATGCTCGCCTCAAAACCTGGCTCTACCACATCACCTGGGATCTCAAGCAAGTTACTTAATATCTATCACCGAGTCTCAGTTTCCTCATCTGTAATATTTGTAGAACAATACTACCTGCCTCAGCATTCTTGCAAGAATTATGTGGGTTTTTTTTTTTTTAAGTGCCAGAGGGTATGTGTGTTTCTCAGAGAGAGAGAGCAAGGAAAAGGGAGAAAGAATCCCCCACCAGAGGGGCTGGGTTACACTGCAACTCCTTCTCCTTAATTTCTCCACCCTGTTGGGATATCAGGCATACACACACATATGCCCAGTGTGTTTTGCAAGCTTCTGGACTGGGATTCAAACCATAGTTGACCATGTGGGATCCCACTCCCTTAACCACTAGGCTACAGAGTAAGCCCCCAAATTATAAATCTTTAAAAATAAGATAGTGAAGGTAAATCGCTTAGTAGAGCACCTGACACACAGTGAGACCTCTCAATACCTCCTGCTCTAACTCTCTCCTTGGTCTAGCAGGTGTTCAGTGAGTAATGCATGTGATTGTTTCCTCCCGCCTCTTCTTCCTCTCCAGTTCTCCTAAAGGCTGAAGGAATGTGAATTATGTGGTTCTCAGAACTTCAGATGATCAAAATCAGGTGAGGAGTTTTGGAAAAAGTTCCTGGCCCCTTTCCCTAAACAACTAAATCAGAATCCCAGTTGTGTTTAGAAATCTGAGTTTCTTTTTTTTTTCTTTTTTTTTTTTTTTTTTTTTTTTTTGAGAGGTTTTTGCTATAGGGCGTGTGCGCTCGCCAGAAAGACAGAGACAGAAAGCGAGAAATCACCCCCCAGGGGGGATGGCCACGCTGCAATCCCTTCTCCTCCACTCTCCTCTTGGGATCCTGGGCACGCACGCACACACGCCTGGCCTGAGTTTAAGCCACCAGGTTCAGGACTCAAACCACGGTCAGCTACATGGGAGTCCAGCGACATAGCCATTACGCTAACTGCTGGTCCCAGGAATCTTGAGTTCCTAATAATCAACCAGCTTTGATACCTTCGCCTGGATCACCTCCCACGGGAAATAGAAAAGACTGATCTCAACCTGAAAGACTTCCCCAATCAGTATTGAGAATTCCTCCCTCACTCATTCAAGCCCTTGTTCAATATCTCCTCCTTAGAGAAGTAGTGGTCTACCTCCATCTCCCTCCGAGTCCTTCATATCACTTTTTCCTCCCCGACTCTGTCATGTGTGCTTACTTTTCACCATCTGTCTCTCCCACTCCTTAATGAGGGCAGAGACTTCTGCACCCAGTAGTACCTAACACATAGTAGGTAGGTAAATACATTTGGTGAACAAAAGAATTAGAACCACAGGGCAAGTCCTAGCCTCTGTTACCTCCCACTTTCCCATCGATTAACAAGATCTTGAGCAGATTTTAGATCCCTTTCCTTATTGGAATTCAGCCTAATCCGGTTCAGTACTCGGATCTCTTTTCTGATTTCAAGGGGTCCCCTGCCCTATCACAGTTGGGCCTGGAGCTGCAGGGACCAGCATGGAGGCAGGCAATGTCCTTCCTCCCTCTTCTTCTTCCTCTCTAGCTTGAGAGTGGAGGGGAGCTTGGTCTGCCTCTGAGACATCCTTCCCCTTCTCTAGCTTCTTAGCAAAGGAGGCTGGGAGTCAGAAATTCAGGGTAAAGAACAGAAGAGGTCTGCTGGTATGGCTGTCACACTGCAGTCCTCACCAGGTTGTTGGGCGTTGTTCACCAGCTACCACGTCCTGGAGCCAGCTTCCAGATGCTGGTGTCTGGTGGGGTGCAGATGGGAGTTCACCTGGATCTAAAGGGGCCTCCCCTTGCCCAGTTCCCTAATGTGAATGATCTGTTTTCACTATCCACCTGAGCAGACCTCAGCGGCAGTTATACTCAGTCTCTTGCTGCTGGAGAGCCCAGAGGCAACCACCTCCCACCACGTACCCTGAATGCTTGGGGAACTCTCACAGGTGGGTGTTCAGGGCAGCCCGTGGGTGGACAGGTGCCCATCCCAGTCTTCTCTCTGCCCTGCCTTTTCTCTCCAACTCTCCTCTCTCCTGCTCAACGAAGCCCGTCAGAGATCAGCACATTCAGAGCTTGAGCACTATCCAATCAGGATGGAGCACCAGGCTTCCCATCTTGGCACCCCCGGCCCTATGGGACATTATTTTGCAACCTTCCCCCTTCCTGGGCTTGGTGGCACAAAGACGGGAGCAGCACAGGGAGTGCCCCCTCCCCCATAAAACCCTAGTGAGGAGGGACTCCCTGTACTCATGAACTTTGGCCCCAGAACCATACGGCAAGTCACGCTGTACAGCCTGTTCACCCATCAAGCATTTCTTGATCTTCCAGGCAAAGCTTCCAGCCTAGGGGCTCTGCCAAGGGCAATGAGCCCATGGGCTTTGTGAAAGTCAGACTCCTAACACAATAGGAACAAAAGCATTGCTTCCTCCATCCTTTTCTTCCTCTTCAATTCTCCTAGTGGCTGAAGGAATATAAACTATTGCAAATGACTTCTAAGGCATGGTCCTTTAAAAAACATCCAAAAACTTCCCTTCTTCTTGATGACCAGAAAGCAGATATGATGGCTGGAGCTATGGCAACTACCTTGAGTTGTAAAGTGAACTCTACAAGATAAGGATGCCTCCATTTCTTCAACCCACCAGGACTTTAGGGATGGCAGGCACATGCACCTGGCAGCTGTGGGTGGGTTCAAACCACAGTCAGTCAGGTGAAATCCAGCTCTCTTAGCTGTTGTGCTACAAGGCTGGTCCAAGGCCTATTCTTTTTGGAAATATTATTTTCTTGAGCTAATCAGGGCTGAAAGATAAGTGGAAAGGAAATGACTTTGGCATTGCAACTAAATATTCTTGAAATGTACTTGTGCACTTAAATTATTTCTCTTTGTGATACAGTGGCACCTGCCTAATACTTTAGAGAAACTTTACAGGTTTCAAAGTCATTTGAACCTGGATTGGAATTTGTTTTCTAAGACTTACTAGCTGTGCAAACTTGAGCAAATGTTGCTCAACATTTCTAAACTTTCATTTCCTGTTTTTTGTTTTGTTTTGTTTTGTTTTCAGTGTATTTCATTTCTTTCATGAGAGAAAGATACCCTTGATGGCCCAGCTTCTTTTACGTCAACCTGGGATCCAGGCTGCATTCTTCCATGAGGCTCCAGCATTACAGAGTGGAGCCCCACTGACTGTACCACCATGGCTGGGCCTCCTGTTTCATTAAATAAGAATAATAATGTCTGTCTTTAAGAGTTCACCTAACAATGGGAACCAGCAGTTAGCGTAATGGCTATGTCGCTGGACTCCCACGTAGTCGACCGCGGTTCGCGTTCCGGACCTGGTGGCTTAAAACTCACGCTGGGCGCGTGTGCGTGCGTGCCCAAGATCCCGAGAGGAGAATGGAGGAGAAGGGATTGCGGTGTGACCATCCCCCCCTGGGGGGTGATTTCTCGCTTTCTGTCTCTATGTCTCTCTCTGTCTGTCTGGCGAGCGCACGTGCCCTATAGCGAAAACCTCTCCCCAAAAAAAAAAAAAAAATAAAAGAGTTCACCTAACAGTTACTGTGCATCTACTATCTGTGTAATGTTGTACTGGAGATACTACAGAGAAAAACAACAGGCAAGACTATAACCTTCATGGAACTCCAAGTCCAATTGGGGAGCGATGATTTTTTTTTTTAAATAAAGCAAATTAATAGACAAACAAAACAACCACAATAAACAGTAAGTTGGAATAGGGACCAATAACATGGGAACATTGAGAGATCATCCCCTTCAAGGACTGGAAGAATAAGCTTGTGGAAAGTTCTCAGCACCCTTGCTGGTTACTGTAAAAGTCCTCTTCTGTAAGCTGCCATACCAGAGCCCCTCAGACAGAAACCTGCCATTAACAAAGTCCAAGAGGTCACCACAGGCAACTTGCACACAGACCCTACCAAACTAATCCAATCTGTGCAGCTTCTGTCCATCTGAGAAGGGTGGAGGGCAGGATGGACAGACAGAGTCCTCTCAGAGACTGCTACCAAGAATGCTATTGGCTGCAGAGGCCCTGCTTGGCACAAACTCTCCACTGAGCTGGCTTTGTCCTTTTGCATAATGGGCACCACCTGGGTCCCAGGGACTGCAACTGGCATCAATTAGTTCTCATTGAGCCCAAGCTGGAGCAGCACCCTGGCTCCCCTCCCAGGTACTGGCACTGGAAGCAGCCAGCTCCTGGGATGTGTATCTTTTACTCCTAACAGCCTCCATGGGTGACCTCTTTCCAATCGAGTAGGGCCCACAGCTGCCACCATCACAAGAAACCTGGTTCTCAAAGCTAAGTGATCAGACCCCAACCACCATTGAGGGCCTGATGAAATATAGACAATTTAAATGGCAGAAGGAGCCTCTAAACATTGTGCTTCTAGCTTTCATTCTTAGAATTTCATTTTGAATAGAATGACTAAAATTGGAGGTATAGCATAGTACTCAAGCACCTCCTATGAAGGTAGACAGTATAGGATAAAATTCTCACTCAGCTGTTTCCAATGGCCTTATCTTGGACAAATGACTTTATTTTCCTAAGCCGTGGTTGCCTCATGATAATCATAGTATTAATATCTACTTCAGGGCCAACAGGTGGCATGGTGTTTAAGGCATTGGATTCCCTCATGGCTGACTGCAGTTCATAGTCTTAGACCCAGCAGCTTAGTAAAGCACAACAAATAAATAAATAAATGTTTTTAAAAATATATTTACTTCATATTTTAGGTGAGGACTAAGCATAATAATTCCTGGAAACATATTTAGAAAATGTATGTGTACTGTAACTCATAATCTTCATTTACTCATTGAACAAGTATTTTGAAGCATCTAATATGTGCTAAGCCCTATTCCAGATTTCAGAAATGCAAAGACAAATAACTAAGCTAAAGGAGTATTGAACATCATCCCCTCTGATCACCATCCATCTTCATACTACAATGCATTTAAACTGGACAAAAGCTCTTATGATGTACCTACCCCACTGTATTAGCTTCTGCTGTGTAACAAACTACCCAAAACTTAATAGCTTCAAGCAATAAGCATTTCTACTTTCTCATGACTCTGTGGGTGATCTGGGCAGTTCTTGTGGTCTTGGGCAGGTTGGCCACAGCTGGGTGGTCCAGAATGGCCATATGCTCAGGTCCTGAGACTCGGCTAGGACATCTGCATCCACCCGCTCTGTGGTCTCTCAACCTCCAGGAGGCTAGGGTGGTTTGTTCTCTAAGTGCCAGAAGGTCCCACAGTAAGAAGGCAAGCTCCAACTTACCAGCACCTTCTAAGCCTCCGACAATGACACGTTAGCTCTTGTTCAATTGGCCCAAGCAGGTCACAAGACAAGGCCAGAGTCCTATAAAAGGAGACCACTGAAGACATGGAACCAGGAAGAAAAGACAAAGGGGGCGAGGCACAGTCAACCACATTGACCTTTACCTCAGAGGTCTTCAAATATATTTGCTCACATCTCCCTATATTAGTCTGCTTTGGCTGCCATAACAAAATAACACAGATTGGTTGAATTCAACAATACAAATTTATTTTCTCATAGTTCTGGAAGCAGGAAGTCTAGGACCAAGATGCCAGCATGGTCATCTTTGGTGAGGCCTGTCTTTCTAGCTTACAGACAGTTGCCTTCTTGCTATGTCCTCACAAAGCCATTCCTTGAGTAAGCTCATGGAGAGAGGGAGAAATCGCTCTCTCTCTTCCTTTTCTCAGAAGGTCACTAATTCTATCAGAGTAGAACTGCACCCTTAAGATCTCATTTAACTTTCATTTCCTTCTAAAAGCCCTATCTTCAGTGATTTGGAGATTAGAGCTTCAACATATGAATTTGGGGTAGGAGGGGACACAGTTTAATCTATGGAAATCCCTAATTTAGGGGTCCAGTCCCATAGCACAATAGTAAACCCTGTGCATTTAGGGAGCCAGATTCCACATGGCCAATGATGCTTCACTCCTGAGCTCAATGACTTGAAAAAATACACTGGACAGAAGCCTCAAATAATGATGGGATGAAGAAATGGAGGAGAAAGAATTGTCATTGAGGGTGTTTCTCCTCTCTGCCTCTCTCTGCCTCTCTCTCACACAAGTCCTATGGCAATTAAAATAAATCAATAAAGCCCTATTTTTTTAAATTCTGTATCTCTAATATATGCTTATTTATAAATGCATGACATACATGCATATGTGTTTCATTAAATAAAACTTATAAATATATGAGTTAAAGATGAATAGTAATCATTTACAAGTTAATTTTGATGGATTTTTACTATTAATAGCTAATACTCAAGGCACAATATACCCTAAAGGTGAGCGTCATTGCTAATAAATGGATGTAAATCCGTCTTTCAAGGGATCTTCTTGATCATTTCCATTCTGGGAGGTAAGGGGACTGATTTCATGCCAGATCTCATTTTTACCTCATAATGTGCTGGTATAGAACTCATACTCATCACATCAACTCTGCTCTTTGCTAACTGCTTTCTGGGACTTGTACTAGCAGCATTGCCTTTCATCCTCAGACTTTCTGTAATAATCTCTTTAAACCACCTTTCCATTTTGTAAGGCTTAGTGGAAAGTGGATTGTGTACTTTGTAAACCCACTTACCCAAGTGCATGTAGGCTGCAGTACCTCAAATTCCCCTGAGTATGATGGCACAGGAAGTGAGGTTACTGCCATTGGGTTCATTTAGCTGGCACCTGTGGCTTGGTACCAGAGGACACTCTGCCTTACTCACCAAAAAAAGCTGCTAGTGCTCACCTGAATCTTAAAAGGACTAGGAAAATAGAAATGCTTTCTTATTTTTAGCCCCAAAGTGCCAATATTTTCCCCATAACCCAATGGATTGTGTTGCGTACTGTGCTTGCTTTGTCAAAGAAAAAGATGTAGTTTTGCCCATTATATTAAAATGTGAAACAATGCCTTATGCTCGATATTAGTAACAATGAGATACAGGGTTGTTGGAAAAGTCATGACATATTTTTTTCTGTTTTTCAAAGTTCATTTATTTATATAAAGAACAAAGATCAACCAACAATAAATTGCTCGTTTTGTTCGATAACTTTTTGCCATCTTTCAGTGAGCTTCACAATTCCTTGTTTCTAGAAGGATCTGTTTTTATCAGCAAAAAACTGAACAAGGTGCTGATTTACACTTCATCTGAACTGAACATTACACCATGTAAGGAGTTTTGAAGAGAGCGAGACAAGTGGAAGTCCGCCAGGACAAGGTCAGGCAAGTACGGGAGGTATGGCAACACGCCCCATTCAAGCTCCAACAATTTTTGATGGGTGATCAAAAGTGTGTTCTCGCGTTGTCATGATGGAACACAACTCCTTTACAATTAACAAGCTCTGGACATTTCTGGATGATGGATTCGTTCAAACTGTCCAATTGCCAACAGTACACATTCAAATTGATTGTTTGGCTTCTTGGTAGGAGCTCAAAAAAGCACATAAAACCCCACCACACTGAGAGCATAACCTTCCTCTGATGAATGTCTGCTTTCAAGGTCAGTAGAGGCAAATCATCATGTGGAGACCAAAACCATTTGCACATCACACTGTTGTAAACAATCCAATTCTTATCACCAGTTATCAGTCACTTCAAAAATAGATAATTTTTCTCATGTTGAATGAATGTCATCACAGATGTGCACCATCAAATGAACTTTTGCAAGTTCATGGAGAACCCAAATATCGAGCTCGCTTATGTATCCCAGCTTTTTCAGGTGGTCGTGAACACTTGAATGATGGATGTTCAATGTTCAATGTTTCCACAATCACTTGCGTCGTAACATGGGTTTGACTCAATCAATGCCTTTGTTTTCAGTGGGCCTCCCTGACTGAGGAGCACCATTGAGATCAAAATCACCAGCACAGAATTTTGATAACATCATTGGCACTGACATTCTCATAGCGCATTGTCACTGTCAACTTTACGCAACTTTTCACAATAGATTTACTTCCCTTTTAAGGAAGTAAAACAGTAAAATATGGCCAAAATATAGTTTTGTCTTCCATCTTCAACTTGTAAAAATCTTTAAAACTCAACCAAATCACTTAATTTTTTTTTTAAGAATGAAGCTGGAGGGCCGGTATGTAACGTGGTAGTTAAGGCGCTGGACTCCCACATGGTCGACCACAGTTTGAGTCCCAGACCTGGAGGCTTGCTTTCCTACTTTCCCTTTCTCTATCTTTGTCTCTCTCTCTGGTCAAATTAAACAAATAATAATGATTATAATAAATTAAATTAAATAATTCTTTAAAAAAAAAAAAAAGAATGATGCTAGGACTGTCAGCTGTCAAATGACACAGCAATAACATAGATGTAAATGACTCTAGTACTTCCAAAAATGAACTAGTGCTGTCTGTTACACAAATGTGTCATGACTTTCCTGACAACCTAATTGTTCAAGTAGAAGTATCTGGTGAGTAGGGGTCAGTCTGACATAAAACTGGAAATCTATGGGATAGTGAGCTATTTGCTGACAAGAAACCAAGAAATGCTTCCCTTCTGCCTCAGTTTGTGACCCTTTGGGAGGACATGCTCAACCCTCTTCTCACCCCCTGCCCTCCCAGGTCCTGAGCTGGGCTTTGAAACTCTAGTGCTATGCTATGCTGTGTGAGCTTCCTACTGCTGCTGTCACAACAAATCACCACAAACGGGTGGTTTAAAACAGCAGAAATTTGGGACCAGCAGACAGCATAATGGTTACGTTGCCAGACTCCCACGGAGTCAACCATAGTTTGAATCTTGGACCCAGTAGTTTAAAACTCATGCCGTGGGGCCAGCAGGTGGTGTGGTGGTTAAGGTGCTGGATACTCCCACAGTTTGAATCCTGGACCTGGTGGCTCACTTTCTCGTTTTCTCTATCTCTCTGTCTCTTTCTGATCAGATTAAAATAAATGAATGAATAAATAAAAAAAATAAAAACCTCATGCTGGGCATGTGTGTGTGTGTGTGTGTGTGTACAAAAAATCCTGTGAGGAGAATGGAGAAGGGATTGTGGTATGGCCATTTTCCCTGGGGGATGATTTCTGGCTTTCTGTCTCTGTCTCTCCAGCAAGATCCTGAGCCTTATAGCAAAAACTCTAAAACAAAACGAACACCAAAAAGTACAGCAGAAATTTATTCTCTCACAGTTCTGGAGGCTCAGTTCAAAATCAAAATGTCAATTGAGATCTAATTCACACCACAGTGACTATACTCAATAGTAGTGTATTATATATTTCAAAATAGCTAAATTTAAAGGTCTCACCATTAAAAAAAATTATAAATGAAGAGTTGGATATGTTAGCTTGATTTACTCATTCCCCATTTTATACATGTATTAAAACATCACATTGTATTCCATAAAGGTATACACCTATGATTTGTCAAATAAAAGTGATAATGATAATAATTTTTTTTTAAGTGTGGGGACCAGCAGATGGAATGGTGGTTAAGGTGGCTGGTTCCCACAGGTTTACTACATGGTTTATGTCTCGGAACTAGTGGCTTCAAAAATACTCTGGGTGGGAGGGACCAGCAGTTAGTGTAATGGTTATGTCGCTGGACTCCCACATGGTCGACCGTGGTTCGAGTCCCGGACCCGGTGGCTTAAACTCACGCCGGGCGCGTGTGTGTGCGTGCGTGCATGCCCAAGATCCCTAGAGAAGAATGGAGGAGAAGGGATTGCGGCGTGGCCATCCCCCCTGGGGGGTGATTTCTCGCTTTCTATCTCTCTGTCTCTCTCTGTCTGTCTGGCAAGCGCACGTGCCCTATAGCAAAAACCTCTTCAAAAAAAATAATACTCTGGGTGGGGCCAGCAGGTGGTATAGTGATAAGGAGGTAGACTTCCACATGGTCCACCTCAGTTTAAGTCGCAGACCTAGTGGCTTGAAACTCATGTCAGGCACATGTGCATGCATGCCCAAAATTCTGGGAGGAGAATGAAGGAGAAGGGACTGTGGTAAGACCACCCCTCCGGGGGGTAGTTTCTCACTTTCTCTCTCTCCATCTCTCTCTCTCTGTCTCTGGTGAGTACCTGCTCCCTATAGTAAAAATCTCTCTTAAAAAAAAGAAAGAAAGAAAGAAAGAAAGAAAGAAAGAAAGAAAGAAAGAAAGAAAGAAAGAAAGAAAGAGAAAGAAAACCATAACATGCCAGGCACATGTGCATGTGTATCCAAAATCCTGGGAGAAGAATAAATGGGAAGGGATTTCAGCATGGTATCCCCCTTGAGAAGTGCTTTCTCACTTTTATTTACTTAATTTGAGAGCTGTCTGTCTGTCTTAAATAAAATAATTCTTTTAAAAAAAATCCCAGACCCAGCAGCTTTAAAAACATGCAGGCAGGTATTAGGATACCCAAAATCCTGACCAGATGGAGAAATGGAGAAAAAAGGATTACAGCAAGTTCTCTTGCTCTCTTTCTCTGATAAGAACACATACCCCTTAGCAATTAAAAAGAAAAAGAGAGGGGACCAGCAGATGGCGTTATGGTTAAGTCACTGGACTCCCACATAGTCAATCATGCTTTGAGTTCTGGACCCAACAGCTTAAAACTCATGCCAGGCGTGTGTGTGTGCATGGCCAAGATCCCGGAAGGAGAACGGAGAAGGGACTGCATTATCCCCTGCGGGGGGGTGATTTCTCACGTTCTGTCTCTCTGTCTCTCCAGCAAGCACACATGCCCTGTAGCAATAATCTCTCTCTAAAAAAAAAAAAGAAAGAAAAAGGGGTGTTGATGAGCCATGAATCCTCTGGAGGCCCCCAGGGAGGACTTTCCTTGACTCCCTCCCTAGCTTCCTCCCTAGCTGTGGGCAGCATTCCTTGGCCCGTGTTTCTCTGCTCCATCTTCACATTTCCATGTGTCCATCTCCTCCTCCATGTATCCTTTATCAGGACATGTGTCATCAGATTTTGGGCACACCCAGATCATCCAGATTGATCTCTTCATCTCAAAATCCTTCACTAAGTTACATCTGCGAAGACCCTGTTTCCAAATAAGGCTTTGAGGGTCACCATTCAATTCACTGCATAAGTCCTCCTCACAATTTTAGTGGACGAATGGGGACCCAGAAAAAGAACCAAGGCGTAGTATGGATAAGCTTCTTTCTTTTCCCGTAGTCTGACCATGGGGGCTTCTTGACTTACGGAAAGGCTTCCCTGATACAAAGACTTGTGCATCATATTCACAGTTAACACGTGCTTTCCCATGTGAAATAAATGACTGTGACTTCGAAAAGTAATTTCTGGTCTAGAAGGACCATTGAGACTCCTGCTCCCTGTCTTCCCACTAACATTTCCATGCAGTTCTCCTCCAGGACTCTTCCAGCATTCTCCAGGCTACTACCAGCCTTCTGACCTGGGGAAGGAGCCAGCCATCTGGGGCATTGTCGGGTCCTCACCCTGGCGAAACAGCCTGGCTAGCCCCAAGGCAGAGTGCTTGCTAACAGGGAAGGGAAGAGCCGATGTGATTTTCTCTCGGTCTCAGAGTCAGACAGCTCTCAAATTTAGGTAGATGTTTGCCCTAAGACTAGAATTGCTTCATTTAGCAGATAAGAATGCAGGAGGCTCAATTACATGGATTTTCCAGAGATGATGAGTGAGATTTTAGTATAAGTATGTCCCAAGCAATATTTTAAAATCTAATCATAATGCAATGTTTGGAACATACACTAGCAAACCACTCACCTGAAATTCAGATCAAACTGGATGTTGTGCATTTTTACCTGTCAACCCTACCTATAACCTTTCCTTCCTTCCCTCTCTCCAACCCTTCTGTTTGTCCTTCTTTCTTCCTTTATCTTCCTTCCTTCAAAAGCACCTTTGTTGGGAGTCAGCTATCTGCAAGTCCTATACTAGGCATGAATAAAGCATAAGGTTTTCCTTCCCGGTATTCACAATATAAATGTCCATAAATGGATTTAGGGAACACAGAGAAAGAATGATTAATTCTCTGTGAGATAGAACCAGATAAGGTGTAGGAAAAGGGCTTGAGAAAGGTACAAGGGAGGGGGCTCTAGAGCCCACCCTTGAGGGGCAGGTGTAAAGCAACAGGAAGGCCTTCAGGCTGAGGGCAAGCTGAGGTGAAGGCATGGGTGAGAAAGATACTTAGTTCTGAGGACACAGAGAGTCTGGCGTGGCTGGGTTATATGTCTGTGCATGGTCATGGCACTGCTGTCGGGAAGGTAGGGCAGACACATTGCTTGGAATCAAGTGTAGAGGGCTCTTGATGTGACACTGAGGACTCAGGGCTTTCTTTGATGAGTCTTGAAAGACTGAATATACAAGTGGACAATGGTCAGACACCAGATGACAGTAGATCAGAGGATTCACAACCTGGGCAGTAACCTGCCCGGAAACCAAACCACAGCCTCTGCAACAATCGGCCAGAAAGATCAGGCCTTGGGCAACGACTGCCAGTTTCCCTATTTTTTGCCCCTGCTTTCAACCAGTTACATAAAATGCCCCATTTCTAATCAGTCTGTCTCCAGCTTCCCCATGCCAATCAACAACCTGTAATCAGAGCACACACGAAGTCTTCCTGTTCTTACTAGAATATTTCCCCGTTCTCCCGCCTGCCTTCACATTTCTTCTCTAAATAAATGGTGTGTTGTTCTGATCTGAGTTGTTTCAATTTATTTCCTCAATAGACTACACATTGCTATTTAAGAGGAGAAGGGGCCATATGAGTAGTTAGCTTGGTGAAACTGGTACTCTACTATATGAGGGGACTTCAAAAAGTTTGTGGAAAAATGGAATTACACTATAAGGTTTTTGTGGTGCAAAAAAAATTTTTTTTTAAATCCAGGCATAGCTTTTTTCATAACTTGCATTTTCCATAAAGTTTTTGAAGATCCTACATATAATGCTACTATGACATAAAAGTGGCATTCAAAGTGAGGAATATCTGCTTTTGAAGACCCTTTGCCATCTGCACAGACTCACAATTTTTAAATGTTTAGATGCACCTGAATATCCTCGTGTTCTTGTACATGTTAATGAAAGCCTCTGTATTTTTAAAGAGCAAGTTTTTTGGTGTCTTTTTTTTTTTTAGTTTTTTTTTTGGCCATAGGATACGTGTGCTTGCCAAAGAGACAGAGAAAGGAAAGTGAGAAATGATCTCCCAGTGAGGGGGAGGATGACCATAATCCCTTCTTCATTGTCCCCTTAGGATTTTGGACATGCACACACATGCACCTGGTGTGATTTTCAAGCTGCCGAGTCCAGAAGCTGAACTGTGGTGGACCATATGGGAATCCAGCACCTTAACCACCACGCTACCTGCTGGCCCCAAAGAGCAACGTTTTTTTTAAAGTATTAACAAAGTGAACCTTTAATTTCTTTTTGACATTCCATTTCCTCTTGTGGAAAATTGTATCATTGACTCCAATTTCCTACCCCTGTGCCTATTCACACCCCTAGCCACCATGCTAACAAGTATAGCTTCTTGTCTTTGAGGTTGGGCATGAGACCTGCTTTGCCCAGTGGAATGTTGGCAGACATGATCTAAAAAGAGGCTTGAAACACGCTTACACATTGGGCTGGGGCTCTTGTACCTTTACTGTCTTGGCAAGAACTCGTCAAGCTCGTCTACCAAGTAGCTTAAGCGTCAGGTAGAACTGAGCCTCCTCCAGTCATGCATAATCTACTTTAGACAATCTCTATTTGACCCATAGACTAATGAGATCACTAAAGTGCTATTTTTCTATGCTTCTAAAAATTTAGTGACCACTTATTATGCAGCACTTTTATACCAATAGTTGACTATCACCCCTTGACTGCAGAATTTCAAGAAATGTTTCATCATCATTCATAAGTGATTAATAGAAGATTTTATTGGTTTCCTACCGAAATCCCTTATTTCCTGTTGGGAGAGCCTTGATTATTTTCAAGAGTTCACCTTTTCTCTGGCCAGAACAAGCACTCAGGAAAGGGGCCCTCTTCAACCCTGGATGGCAGATTTTAATTAACAGAAGCCAATTGTACTTTGCTATAGGTTGCTTTAAGAGGGTGTGTATAGGGAACCAGCAGTTAGCGTAATGGCTATGTCACTGGACTCTCACGTAATCGACTGCGGTTCACATCCTGGACCCGGTGGCTTAAAATTCATGCCGGGCGCGTGTGCGTGCATGCCCAAGATCCCGAGAGGAGAATGGAGGCGAAGGGATTGCGGCGTGACCATCCCCCCGGGGGGTGATTTCTCGCTTTCTGTCTCTATGTCTCTGTCTGGCGAGCTCACGTGCCCTATAGCGAAAACCTCTCCAAAAAAAAAAAAAAAAAGAGGGTGTGTATAACATATTTATAGCCAATGAGCTGTGAGAAGTCTGCTGAGGGGCTTTCTAGAAAGGCATCTCCCCTCTTAAAAGAAATTCATGAGACAATGCTTCATCGTTTTCTTCTTTTTTTTTTTAAGTATCATCCATTTAATTTTATTTATTTATTTTTTCATTTGCTATAGGGCAGGTGTGCTCATCAAAAAGAGAAAGACTCAGATAAAGAGAAGGAAAACGAGAAAGCAAGCCACCAAATCTGGGATTCAAATCTCGGTCAGCCATGTTGGAGTCCTGCACCTTAACTACCACACCACCTGCTGGTCCCGCTTCCCTCTTTTTATGCCAATACACTTTGGATTTTTTGCCACTAATTTGGGACTATGAGGGGAGCCTATAAGATACAGACTGCAAAGAACCCAAGTCCAAGATGTCACTGGGAGTCACCCCATTAGTGAGTTTGAAGCTGCCCTAACTCAGGGCTACTTGGGACGTGTCCCCATTGCTTAGGCCTTGTTTCCTTGGTTTGTATTCCTCACCGTTCTAGTCTACCTAACTCATACAAATATCTGCTCAGAGGGGAGATTCAAAGTAGAGAGAAGGATGTATCACTTTTCTTTCCTTTCTTGTGTTTTTAATCCACGTGACTCATCATAGGGGCAAGATTCCTAACAAAATTCTTAAATATAAGTTTTGTTTGTTTTTTAAAAGCTCACTCAGGGTCAGCAGGTGAGGAGGAGGTTAAGGCAGCTGGATCTCACATGGCTGACTATGTGGTTTGAGTCCTGGACCCGATAGCTTGAAAATCATACTGGGTACATGCACATATGTACCCAAAATCCCAAGAAGAGAATGAAGGAGAAAGGATTGCAACATGGCCATCCCTTCTTGAGGGGGTGGTCTCTCTCACTTTCTCACTCCCCTCCCTCAACCCTGTCTCTGCCTCCTGCGAGCACATGCCCTATAGTCAACAACAACAGGCCCACTAATAGGTGCCTCTGAAATTTGATTTTGGTGTGACCATTGCTATAGTGTTAGGAAATGTCTTCTGGTCTTTCTATGTAACTCTGTGATACTGTATCCAGTGATGTAGGAACCCCTTGGGGACAAATTCAGAACCCTGGAATGATTGGCAAATGCAAAAAAAATTTTCAGCTCTAAGATTCCTCATTAACAGTCCGTCTTTCCAAAGAGAGATGCCAAAGGTCTATTACACCTGAGGTGCTTTAAGTAGCCAAAGTGAAATTGACTCTTTTTATATAGTGGCAGTTAAATTATAAAAAGCACATTCAATTCACAAGAATGATCTTTCCCAGTACAATGAGCATATTCTCCTGGTATACATTTCACTTTAGTACACAGCACCTTCAGAAAACACATTAGAACCTCATCAGAGTTCATCCAAACTTGCTGACAATTTAGGTAACTTGACTATCTCCTCCTCCTCTCACCCAATGCCCAACAGACTCGAGCTCATGCCGAAGTAATTTCACTTTGTTAAAACTAAACCTCGGGCCACTCTCTGAACATGCCAAACTTTCTCTTGCTTCTGGACCACTGCTCTCACTCTTTCCTCCCCAGGAATGTTTCTCTCCTACTCACTGCCTGACAGACTCTCGTCATCTGGCAATGCAAAGTTCAAGTGTCAATTCTTCTCCAAAACCTTGCCTTAGAAGCCTCAGGCAACACTGCATGGAAGGGTAGTTGCAGTCAGGCCCAGTTGACTGTGGATCTAGTTCTGTCCCCAATTAGCTGGGTGACCTCAGCTGAGGAGTCCTGCTTTTCTGAGCCAAATCGCAGCTTTCTCACCTGTAAAAGTTAGATCATAATTGCCCCTGCCTCAGGCTTGTGCTGAGGATCAGATGAGCTCGTGGAAGAGGTCTTGGCACAGAGCTAAGGACCCAACATATGTCGGCTGTTGTTACAGGATACCTGCCCACAGAATCATAGAGCTCTAGAGCCAAAATCAGCTTCACAGGCACTCTTCTCCCTCTTCCACACATAAATCAATCACCTTGGGGAAATCGTCAAATGCAGGTTCTAAGTACAAAGTTCTGGGCAGCACCTGAGTTTTGTTTGTTTGTTTTTTGCCTTTTTTTTTTTTAAACAAGTTCCAGGGTCACACTTTCAATAACAAGACTTTAGGAAACATTGACTTTCTATTGTTTTACAGAAAAGAGTGAAGACTGAGAGGGGCTCTTCCTAGCCCCAGGAGATGCAGAAAGCTGCTGAGAAAGGAGATCCAGGACACTGTCCGTCTGGTGGAGTTTCAGGAGGGTCCCTTTTCAAAGCAATTGCTATCAGAAACAACCATGTGAGCTTTATCACCTCAAAAGCCAGCACTCCATTTGCTGAACAAGGTAAGTTTTTATTCCTGACTCCGAGATGGAAAGAAGAGGAGTGAGATGGTCAATTTCAAGAATAAAGCATTAAGCTAAAATAAGTGATATTCTGTTGGGAGAAGTGGAAACCCACAAACTCGAGGCCTGTGGCTAAAATAGCTTAGGAGGGGCAGCTGTGTGTTTTTACTCTTCTCAGAATATCTTTTAAAAAAAAATCAAGATCTTCAGGAAATTGGGGAAGAGTGCAGGAATAGTCATTGTTTTTCCAACATGAAATAATTACCAGATTTCCAACATCACGGGAATAAATACGACTCACTTCTCTTTGGAAGAAATCTGGATGGTGCATCTCCATTGTACAACAAACTGAGACAGGGCCTGTGGTCTTCCTGAGTGTACCCCAAGTTATTCCTTTATTAAGAGGACATGTCCATTCCATTCCACCATCCGTGGTACTATCCCAAAGCCTATCATGTCACATTTACTACCACCTGGGGTACTACTTCCTTTTTTCACAAATGATCCTTTTCCCCATTTGGCCCATCCCGATCAGCCCACGCTCCTAAATTTCAATCAAATACTTGTACCATTTATTTCTTGTTCTTCCTTTCCTTAATCATTAAGTCTATATTAGATCCACTGAAGTCAATGGTTGGACACTGATTCCTAACTTTGAAGCTTGTGTATCCAGCATAGAAAAACTGTCTTGCACCAGCAAATGGTTATGTCGCTGGACTCCCACATAGTTGACCATTGTTCAAGTCCCGGGCCCAGCAGCTTAAAACTCATGCTGAGCATGTGTGTGTGTTTGTGTGTGTGTGTGTGCCCAAGATCCCAAGAGGAGATTGGAGGAGAAGGAATTGTGGCATGGCCATTCCCCCTGGAGAGTAATTTCTTGCTTCTGTCTCTCCAGCGAGCACGCGTGCCCTATAACAAAAATCTAAAAAAAAAAAAAAAAAAAAAAAAAAAAAAGGAAGAGAAGAAAAAGTGTCTTACTTATATCTGATATTAGCATTTTCTCTTTTTTCTTCTTTTCTTGCTATCCACTTGCTTTTGTAACACAGCATGGGGAAAATCCAATAAAATTTTGAAAACATTATATATATACTATTGGACAGAAGAGCAACTGTCAACAGTGGAGTGTTGACTGGCAGGCAGGTGGCACCACCTCAGGGTAGTTCGAATTACTTTTTTCAGTAGTTGGTCTATGACAGTCTAGATTTAGTATGGGAAAGGCAGATTAGGGGTCTCAGTGGCTGATCTGATCATCTAGGTGAAGGCAATGTCTAACACTTGTACCAACTATAAGGTGGTAGATTCCTGGTTTGTTGCTGAGATCTCCTATAACCTCTCCCCAGGTACAACCCCTAGTGGGTTTTTTCCTTCCTAGCTACTTGGAGAGCAATTTCTCTTCCATAAATACTCTTATGTCTGTCTCTAATACTTTTCATGTCTCAGTGCCTCTTTGGCATAGTTTAGAAGCAACCAGGGGTCACTCGCCAGCAATAACTCTATCAAAACTGCCCTCTTTGTGGCTTCACTTCCTCAGAGGAACTAGGAATTCTTAAGCCATGAAGTGCTGATATGCTCTGTTCTCCCCACAAAGTAGACACTCCTTTCTGGTGCTGCCTGGTCAAGGAACCAATTTTCTTTCACCGAAAGGCCCAAATAATTTTTTTCTTCCATTTATTTATTACATGAGAAACAAAGACAGATAGAAAGGGTCTTGACACCACAATCAGTCTCCAGCTTCAGCCAGCCCAGGATCCTGGCACATATGTGCCCAGCATACTCAGGGAGCTCTCTGGACACAAACTGGTAATCTTCCCATGTGGGTCCACCTCTGGGACATCACATTTTACTGCTGTGCCACCACCTGGCTTCCAATCCCCCCCACCAAGTATTTTCTTTCCCCCTCACTTTTTCTAATTTGGCCATTCATTCCTAGATGAACTTATTTATTCCACCAACATTCACTGACAGTCCTTGCACAAGGCTCCATGTTAGGTACTGGACCACGCACTGACAAACAAAACTAGGAGCTGACACCCTGGTAGTGGGGAAGGTAGACAAAAACAAAAAACAAAACAAAACAAAACAAAAACAAAAACCAGACACCTACAAATAATAACAAATGTGAAGAGACCAAGAGAGTCCTCCAGAAGGGGCAGGAGGAGGGGATAAATTTTCGTAGAGTGAGGGAAGGCCTATCTGAGGAGAAGAGACATATAGGTTAAGAAGGATCTGGCAATGTGAAGAATAGATATCCAGAGAGAGGCAGAAGATGGGAGAAGGTCATGAGGCCTAAGTAAGGCCTGGAACAAAGTTCACATGTCTGGACATGGTAGGGGAGGTGAAGAGGAAGTTGTGAAGAGACAGACAGGAGCCACTCATTCAAATACAGCCTGTGTCATAGGGGTCTCTAATCCCTGTAAGGCCTGAAGGGGTCTCAGTGCTCACACAGTTCTCTGACCCTGGCTCTGCCCACCTTACATCACATAGTGTAGTCTTGCCACACTCAAATATATGTAGCCCTTTCCACCAAAATTGCTCCAAATGAATCTCTTCCTCTTTTCTACACAGAGATCTAGAGGGTATGGAAATTTGAATAAATCACACCCAATCAACTTGACTGGATCATTTTAAGAGGAACTCTTGAATTCAGGTGACTTTCAAGTTGATTTACTTTTTTTTTAAAAAAAAGAATTATTTTATTTAACTTTATTTATTTATTTATTTATTTATTTATATTAATTTGACCAGAGTGGGACGGGGGGGGGGGGGGGGGGGCAGGGGGGGTTAGTGAGAAAGCAAGCTGTCAGTTCCAGGACTCAAACTGCAATCAACCATGTGGGAGTCCAGAACCCTTAACCATCACGCCACCTGATAGCCCTAGGTTGATTTACTTTTAATCACTGTTCTAGTCTATGGCACTGTTCAAGTGCAAATAACAGAGTTATATGAGTCTGGGTAATTTATAACAATAGGGGTGGGACCAGCAGTTAGCGTAATGGCTATGTCACTGGACTCCCACGTAGTTGACCGCGGTTCAAGTCCCGGACCCGGTGGCTTAAACTCACGCCAGGCGCGTGTGCGTGCGTGCCCAAGATCCCGAGAGGAGAATGGAGGAGAAGGGATTGCGGCGTGGCCATCCCCCCTGGGGGGTGATTTCCTGCTTTCTATCTCTCTGTCTCTCCCTGTCTGTCTGGCGAGCGCACGCACCCTATAGCAAAAACCTCTCCAAAAAAAAAAAAAAAAAAAAAAAACAATAGGGGTTATTTAGCTCATGGTCTGGAAGTCTAAAAACCAGGGGCTGCATCTGGTAAGAATTTTGCTGGTGGATAACACTGTGAAGGGAAAGAGCTTGAACAGAGCAGAGGGTGTCTCTGTCTGTCCCAATCCCTCTTCTTATAACCCACCAGGACTCTCCTGGAGACCTCACTTTGATGCCTAATTATTTCTCAAAGCCCCCACATTTCAACACCATCATTGGATTAAGTTTACTTTTTCAATACCATTACAGTGGTTCACCGAATTTTAACACATAAATTTGGGAGCGACACATTCAAACCATAGTAACCATCTTTGATGCCAAAGAACGAGCTCGCCTGAACACGTCACCTTTCACTAAGTGACTTGGTAGCCCTCAAACCTGGCCAGAGATGGAGCCAAGGCAAGACAGGAGGAAGAAGAGGGAACCATGGAGGACCACTCCCAAAAGCCTACGATGAAGGGCAGAGGTGTTTCAGATACCTCCTATGCTGAGAAACCAGCTGTGCCTCCTCTGCTGGTGGAGGAGTAACATCGGCAACCTTTCTGGCAATTTCACCAACAATTTTTTACATGCATTCCCTTTGTGCAATTTTACTGCTAAATACTCCCTGGTGGATACCAACAAAAATAAGCATCGAGATATACAAATGTTTGTAACCCCTCAAAGTTGGAAACAACATAAATGACTCTCAGTTAACTATGTCAATTTTAACCTATCCATCTAACAGACTGCTCTGCAGAGACCGAAAATAAGGAGGAAGATCTCTAAGGACTGAGAGTAAAAGACCTCGAAGATATATTATTAAATGAAAAACAAAAGGAAGATATGGAATAATGGTATATACTATCCTTCCCTTTTAGAATTGTTTAAAATTATATACATGTATATATTTATACACAGATACATGTACACTTTGTTCTCTAGCGGTGTATTGATCAGGGTTCACCAGAGAAACAGAACCAAAAGGATAGGTATACATAAGAAGGAATTTATTACAGGAATTACTCCATATGATCACAAGCCAGAGAAAACAGAATCCTCCACTTCCTTTTTCCCTCTTGAACCCCCCCAGCTGATAGGATGGTGCTCACCCCCACACCCACATTGAAGGTAGGTCTTCTTCACTCAGTTCACTGACTTACCTGCCAATCCTATCTAGCAACACTTTTTTAAAAATTATTTATTAAATATACACATGGGCCCATGGACTATAAACAGCTTGGAATCAGAGAATTCATTAAAAAGGTAAACAAAGAAGATACAGCACAACAAACAACTCCAACAGGAAAGACCAGGTTAAAGTAGCCTCCTGTGTACCTCCATGTTGTCTCCACACCCTCATTTTTAGCCAGCCTTTGTAGTCTATTTCAAAACTGTGTTCTTTTTTCTTCTTCTTTTTTTTTTCCTAGAGAGTGCATGTGCTTGGGGGACCAGCAGTTAGCATAATGGCTGTGTCGTGGACTCCCATGTAGTAGACCGTGGTTCGAGTCCCAGACCTGGTGGCTTAAACTCACGCCAGGCACGTGTGCGTGCATGCCCAGGATCCCGAGAGGAGAATGGAGGAGAAGGGATTGCGGTGTGGCCACCTCCTGTGGGGGGTGATTTCTCGCTTTCTGTCTCTCTGTCTCTGTCTGTCTTTCTGGTGAGCACATGCACCCTGTAGCAAAAACCTCTCCCAAAAAGAAAAAAAAAAAAAAAAGAAGAAGAAGAAAGTGTATGTGCTTGCCAGAGAGACAGAACCAGAGAGGGAGTGAGAGGAGGAAGTACTCCCCACAGGGGATGGTCACACCATAACCCTTCTCCTCCATCTCTCCTCCTTTAGGGGTTTTTGGGCATGTATGCACATATGCCTGACATGTTTCTCAACCTGCCAGGTCCCAAACTCACACCATGTGGTCAACCATGTGAGATCTGGCTGCCTTAACCACCAGGCCTTAGAGGTGGCCCTCCCTTTATTCTGTCATAATGCATTAACTTTGGAAATGGTGTGAGGACTGCCTGGCTGTAGGATCGGTGCAATGACATGGGAGGTACTTCATCTGGCCTCCATATCCCCAGAATGGAACTATGGCAGTATTTTTGTAGGTAGTTTTCATTTTCATGATGCCAAATTTTACTGTGAATTCCATGGGATTTTTCCTTTTCTTTCTTCCAAGAGTGAGAAAGAGACAGTCACTCCCAACAGGGACTTCATGCCATGATTCACCCCCAGCTCTAGCCAGGCCCATATCATGATACACACATGCCAGTGCACCCAGGGAGATCTCCCAGGACCTTTGCATGTGGGTGAGCCTCAAGGAGTATGTGTTACTATGGCATCACCATCCAACCCCTCCACATGGTTTTAAACATTAGTCATAATTACAGAACTAACATGTCCTCATAAAAACAAGAAATATAGATAGGTGTAAGGTAAAAGCATTAAACCAGGGATTTTTTTTCTTTTTTAAATTTTGCCCGAGGCTGTATGCACTCATCAGAGACAGAGAGACAGACAGAAAGGGAGGGAGAGGAAAAAAAAAAAGGGGGGAACCAGCAGTTAGCGTAATGGCTATGTCACTGGACTCCCACGTAGTCGATCGCAGTTCGCGCCCCGGACCCGGTGGCTTAAAACTGACGCCGGGCACGTGTGCGTGTGTGCCCAAGATCCCGAGAGGAGAATAGAGGAGAAGGGATTGCGGCGTGACCATCCCCCCTGGGGGGTGATTTCTCACTTTCTGTCTCTATGTCTCTCTCTGTCTGTCTGGCGAGCGCACGCGACCTATAGCGAAAATATCTCCCCCGCCAAAAAAAAAAAAGAAAGAAAGGGAGGGAGAAGGAGAAAGCTTCTGCTCAGTGGGGCATGGTCACACCATTATCCTTTCTCTTCCATTTCTCCATCCTGGCAGGATCTTGGGCACATATGCACATGAGCCCAGCTTTGGTTTTCAAGCTGCTGGAGCTGGGACTTGAACTGAGTGGTCAATCATATGCAATCCAGCTCCCTTAACCACCAGACCACAGAGCCAGCCAGGGATTTTCTACAAAGACATCATATATAATATGTAAGGATACCTAACTTACAAAAACTAGATCTTTCTATCACTTCATTTGGGAACTCCTTTATCTCACTCAGAAGCAGTCACAAGGGATAGTCACAGTTGGTACAATGACAGGTGCCTAATGAAAGGCAAAGCTGCAGGGAGCTGATAAAATAATCCAGTCCAAAGATCCAGAAGGCTCGTGAGTGGCCACAGCAGACAGAAGGGTCTGATCCTGGGGAGCAGCCTGGGGTCCTACATGGGAGACTGTCCACTTGGGAAGATGCAGAAGCAGCCCGTGGTCCAGAGCCTAGAGGCTGAGTTCACACGTGACGCTGCTTTGGTGGGTGGGGTCACAGGGCTCGGTGCCTCGTTTTGAGTAGCATGCCTTCCAGGAGAGGCCTGTTGTCATTCTCCATGTAGGGCTTGGTACAGCCACATTGCCAAGTAGCTCAGGGTGAGGTCACGACTGGCAGTGCGTGCAAGCTCTCCAACCATGGTGCATTTCAGAAGGAGCTCATTTCTGTACATGTCTGAAGTTGAGCAGGAGACCTCGTAAAAATGGGCTGTGGACCACGTGTGAAACAGAAGGTGCTGTTTATTCTTCTCCCCCACAATGGTAATTTTCTTTTCTTTTTTTTTATTTTATTTATTTTTATTTTTTTAATTTATTTTTTTTTTTTGGAGAGGTTTTTCGCTATAGGGCGCGTGCACTCGCCAGACAGACAGAGAGAGACAGAGAAACAGAAAGCGAGAAATCACCCCCCGGGGGGGTGGTCACGCCGCAATCCCTTCTCCTCCATTCTCCTCTCGGGATCTTGGGCACGCACGCACACGCGCCCGGCGTGAGTTTTAAGCCACCGGGTCTGGGACGCGAACCGCGGTCGACTACGTGGGAGTCCAGCGACATAGCCATTACGCTAACTTCTGGTTCCCCACAATGGTAATTTTCCAGTTCACAAGGTCCCTTGGTAGTTGAAGACAGCTTTTCCATTTTCACCTGTATTTTGGTCAAACCATCCAAGGTGGTAGCTACAATTCCTCACCCAGCATTTCAAGTTCCTTATTATACTCTGGATATGCCATTTCTTCATTTTCACTGGGAGCTAGGCCGCTGCTCTCTAATTCTGCCTCATCTTTACTCAATAACCTGATTTTCAGGTTGGCAATATTATTTGCCATAGTAAAACCTGCATCATTGAGGGTTTCCCATTTCAAGATTAAATTATTGCCAATCAGTTGCATTGCCCTTAATTTTTCTTGCACTATCAAATAAGACAGGTTTTTTTGGGTGTTGCAATTCTAGGAGTCTTTGCTTCCATGTGGTTGGCCGATATCCCTCTATCTAGCAACACTCTTACAGACACAGCCAGGAACAAATCTTCACAAGTCATCCAATCATCCCCCAATTCACACAAAGTGACACTCCAAATTACACATGAGATACCTAGGAAATTTTGAGAAGGATTTTGGTTCAGAGAAAGGGAGGGGAAGTAGACTTTTGGTCTTTCCTCTAGATCATTTTGTACAGTTCTAACTTTAAACCATGTATAACTATTACTTTTACATAAAGAATGAAGAAAAAAAGAAAAAAAACAAGACATCAACCCCTGCATTAGTTGCATCCAGTTTAGTCTTCATCAGTCCCTGGCTATCAGTGGCTGATGTCACCATGGGGTGAGTCAATTTGGAGTCCTCGCTTTCCGTTCACTGATCACTTGCTGAGAGGGTGACCGAGCTTGGAAGTTTCTCCATGGAGGAAACTGTCTTTGTGTAAGAACTAGACAAAGGCCATTAGGACACCTGAATATGAAAATTCAGACCACATGAAAAGAAACTCTTCACCAGAGATTTGCAGCTCAGTCTAGCAACCTATCTATTAACCACCTACTATGTGTCAGCAGTCTGTCAGGCCTAGGGAAAGAATAGACATAAATGCAATTTAGTCTCTGCCCCCAAGAACAAGACATACATAAATGATCACAAATGCAGATGAAAAGGAAGTGCTATAAGAAGTGGGTGAAATGGTTCAGAAGGAGAGACCTTCCCTATCACCAGAGGAACTGGGAAGGCTTCCTGGAGGAAGTTAGGACTGATCTGGAAAAGTCTCAGATCAGGAAAACAGCTTAAGCAAAGATCTGAGAAGCAAAGCAAAAACAGGTTTGTACAGAGAAGGAAGAACAGAAGCTGGAACCTAGAATGCTGGGTAGGGGAGGGAGAGGTAGGAAGAGGAGCCAAGAGGTTAGATCTGCCTGGGCCTGAGTCTTAGCATCAGGCAGAGAGGTTTGCGCTTAATTCTTTGTACACTGAAAGGTTTTGCGTTGGGGGTAAAAGGGTCAGAGCTGTGTTTGAGGCACATGGTGATGCCTGTCTGGTTGCAAAAGTCAGTATCACCTCCCTAACACATGAAAGTGCCTGTGGAGTAGGTGCTAATATGAAGGACAGGGAAGAAAGCTCTGAGAAAAGCCTTTCGCACTGGCCCTGCAGACCAGCAGGGGCAGCAAGTTGGGCTCTAGGACATGGATCTATTAAGGACTTTGTCTCCTAGCAGCAGTTTCCTGCTTGCGTGCAGCATGGATAAGGGCTTCAACCTCTGGGTGCTCAAACCTCAGCACTTGCCACTCTAGTGACTCTTTTGGATAATGCTCAACTGTTCCCCCCTAGAACCCCTGTCTACAATCAGCCATCCTGGTCATCACGTAGAAAAAACAGAAAAGGCAGTCCACAGCCTCAGGCAGAGAGGTTTTCAGGAATGCAAACGTTGATGAGCTTCAACATCACCCACTTTAAAAAATAAAACAATAGGGGCCAGCAGGTGGCATAGTGGTTAAGGTGCTGGACTCCCACATAGCTGACCATGGTTAGAGTTTCAGACCTGACAGCTTGTTTTCTCACTCTCTCTCTGTCTCTCTCTGGTGAGTGCATGCCTTATACAAATTAATAATAATAAAAAATATATAAATAAAATAATAATTTTATAAATCAATAAAACAAAATAAAATAATAAAAAGTAGAAGCCAGCCCCATGGCCTGGTGGTTGAGGGAGCCAGATTCCACCAACTACACAGATCAAATCCCAGCCCTGGAGGCTTGAAATACATGCCAGGCATATGTGTGTGCCCAAAATTCCAAGAGGATAGAGAAATCGAGTAGAAGAGATTGCAGCTGTGGCCATGCCCCCTTGGGTCACACTTTTGCCTCTCTCTGTCTCTCTCTCTTTCTGGCAAACTCACACACTCTCTGGCAACAAGTAAATAAAGATTAAATAAATTTTAAAAAAACGTTAAAAAGTAGATTTCCTTTTTGTTTCCTGAGGAAGATTTCTACAATTTCTTGCATTTTTCAGACCCCAATGCTGGCTCTTCTCTCCCACAAGAAACTGCAGCCTCATCCTCAGCTGAAAGAGCCCAGTTTTTGAATAGCTACTTCCAGCCAAACTTCTGCTCACCCCATTTCCAACCCCAAGAGTATGGTGGAGATTAATTAGAGACTGTCTGCAAGAAGGCAACCACACTAAGAATCCCTTGAGAGCAGGGCCTCTAAGTCAGCCTCTCACTCCATAAGCACACACTGAGTGTGCCAGGCAGTCTTCCCGTTGATACACCATGGTGTTATGGACCTGGGTCTGGAGCAAGACGGTCTGGGTTTTCTCTCAGCTCTACCACGTACCAGTTGTGTGACTCTCAGCACACTAATGGGTCTCTTTGAGCCTTAGGGATGATAATATTACCTCCTTCATAAGGTTTCTGAGGATTAAGTGAGTTCACATATATAAACTTCTGAGAACAAAAAAATAAGAACATATATCCACACAAAGACTTGGACACCAATGTTCCTAACAGCTGAAAAGTGACAATATGGGCAGGACAGTGACAGAGCAGTTTAAAACCTGACTCACATGGGAGTATTACTGTGAGTGCCTGAGTTCTAGGCACGCATATGCCCATGATCTGAGCTAGCTGAAACTGGGAGTGGATCATGAAGCAAGGCCCCCATCAGGGGTGCTATCTATCTCTCTGTCTCTGTTTCTCTCACTCATGAAGGAGATGAGTCAATAAACATTTTTTTTAAGTGGAAATAACCCAAATGCCCATCAATTGATGAATGCATAAGTTAAAAAGTGGTATAGCCATATAATAGAATATTATTTGACAGTAAACAGAGTAAATTAATGACAGTTGCTACAAAAAGGATGAGCCTTGAGAACATTATGCCATAAAAGAAGCCGGTCACAAAGGACCACAAATAGAATGATCCCATTTATAGAAAATGTCCAGAACAGGGGAGTTTACAAAGACAGAAAGTAGATTAGTGATTGCATGGAGCTGGGGGGAAGGAGGGCTTAAGGAAGGACTGTCAATGCGTATAGGATTTCCTTTTGGGATAATGAAAATGTTCTAAAATGTACTGTGGTGATGGTTACTCTATGCAAAAGTGTGACTTTGTCATCTGGCTGACTAAAGCTGTCTGCCTGGCCTTTCTTGTCCTTTAACAAAGCTCTTTCCCTTATGGCATGCCTAGCCAACTCACCATCAAACCCAGCTTCCTTGTAGGCCACTGAATTCTTGTTTGTGCCAGTTTTGCTTCTGGATTTTCTCAAAATGGCTTTGTCTCCTCTTCTCAGAAGTCCTTGAGGCCCTTCTCTCCCACCTCTGCCCTTGGACTGGACAATGCATCTGCTTCTCTAGGTTAAGCCTTCAGCTCTCTTGGACAGGCTCGTCTCCCCCACTCCTAATGGGAGGGTCCTGAGGAAATGGGGCCACCCCTTTTTAGGGCATCACCAAGATTCCAAAGGCATTGCTTCTTGGAACATGGAATTCACAAAGGGACTTCAGATGAGGAGACAAGTAAAGAACAGATCTTGACCCCCAGGAGCCAGATCTAGACTCCTCCAGTACATGACCACAAAGTTGCCTTTCTGGGGAGGCTCAAGGGGAGCAGGGATACAGTACAGCCAGGCTCTGTTTCTGTCCCACCTCCCAGGAACGCCCTCAGTCCTGAGCAAACTGAAAGATTGGTCACTCTCGTTTCGCAGCTCAGGGGGAGGGAAGCTCTCCCATCACGGAAGTGATGACCCCTAGCCCTACCCACATGTTCCTCCTCCTTTTCCATCTCCAGTGCTCATAACGGGGCTCCTATCTTTCTTCTTCACCTCCATCCTGGAAGCCAGCCAGCACCTCCCATCAGGGCACCATACTGGAGGGGCACTGCTGACGACTTTCAGCTCCTCCCTCCCTCACTGCCCCTGTGGATGCAAGGGGTCGCTCTCCACTCTTGCAATGACCTCAGGTGCTTGCTCCCTGGCTCTGGTCTCCTGTCTTTGGTCCCTTGCTGTCATTAGTTTCCACCCTGACTATCTATATCCAGCATTGGAGGAGCAGGAAGAGGAGGGGGAGCAGGTGAAGGGAGGCAAGTCTGGAGAGGGTCACTGACTCCCAGGGACCCTGTAGTGGGAAAGCTCCCTTCTCATCAAGCTGTGGGACTAGTGACCACCTGTGTCAGTTTGTGTCCCATGAGAGGACCTGGGCTGGGGCATCCGTCCTCCCCTGGAGACTGAACTGCTTCCAGCCTATCTTGATTGCCATGTTTGCCCTTGTTGCCAATAGTTTAGGCCTTCGCGTCACACACCTGCCTGGGTGACAGCAAGCATTTATCTTGCTGTGCAGGTGGCCAGTGGTCATTAGGTGGAATGAAACTGGCAGTGGAGATAGGAGCCACAGCTGCCGGCAGAGGCTGCAGGGCTACAAACCCCTAGCTCCATGGGTTTGGGCATAACACACGCTGCACACAGGAGCCAAACAGCAGAGAGCCCCTGACAGCGGCAGAAAGCTGGCCCCCCTGGACACCCCTGCCCCCCAAGGCTTTTCCTCTGGCATCCTTTCTATCTGGAAGAAATGGGTTCCTATGTATGACTCCATGACAGACCAGAATGGACAGGGACAGGTACCAAGGGAGGTGATGGAGGATTCCAAGCATCAGAGAGCAGAGCAGTTGGCCTCCTAGGGCTTTCCCTCTCCCTCTGAAGGAGGGGTCAGACAGTGTGAGAGGAGCCTTTCTGGTTCCCAGAGGGCCACGCAGACTTCGTCCCTTCCTCCTCTGTCCCACCTGCCCTCAGTGGTCCAGCAAAGGATGCTGCACATGCTGGGCACAGCTGGTGGGCACAGGGGCCCTGAGACTGGGCCCATCTTTCTGGTACTCCTGACATGGGGCAGGGGTGGGAAGTAAATGCCAGATGTCATGCCACAGCAGGGAGCCAAAGACAAGGTGGACAGTCAGTTCCCAGGTGGTCAAATAAAGGAGAGGGAAGAAGAAAAGCCGGGGTCAGAACAGGAGCAAGGAGAGGAGACAGGACCCAGCAGAGCTGAGAGGCAGTGGAAAGGGAGCCAGGGGTGGCAGGGAGGGGGATTTCGGAGCAGGGTCACCTGCCTCAGTGGCTCCTACGGGGCTGTAGTGGGCTTATTTGGGCCAAGTTCATCTGGGGCCAGAACAAGGACCAGTAAAGATGATGTTTCTCAACTGGACATCCTGACACATGACTGTCCTGACCCATGCGAGCTCCCCGAGATAACACCTAAGGAAGAGCACTACACTGAGAGTCTCAGCAAACATTAGGCATGAGGCCAGGCCTCTCTGCTTGTGTGCTGTGTGATTCTGGGCAGACTGGTTCATCTCTCTGAGTCTCAGATGTTTCACCTGTAGAAACAGGGCACAAAACTCACAAGGTATTGTATTAGCTGAAAGAGGGCATTCAAGAGGCTTCATCCAAAATACTGTATGTCGGTGCTTAGTCACAAAGTGTGCAGAAACACCACCACTGAAAAATTCCCAGGAGGAAACTAAGGCTCGAACTCTGTTGGGGTTTTTTTTGGGTTTTGTTTTGTTTTGTTTTGTTTTGTTTTGTTTTGTTTTGTTTTAAGAGATTTTTGCTGTAGCATGCATGTGCTTGCTGGGGGAGACAAAGAAAGAGACAGAAAGTGAGAAAAACCCTCTCCCCCTAGGGGGGATGGCCATGCCACAATCCCTTCTCCTCCATTCTCCTCTTGGGATCCTAGGCAAGTACAAACACGCACCTGGCATGAGTTTAAGGCACTGGGTCTGGGACGCAAACCGTAGTCGACTACCTAGGAGTCTAGTGACGAAACCATTATGCCATCTGCTTGACCTCTGGTTTTCAAGTGTGGAAAGAGGCGAATGAGTTCCAATTAGGCTACTGGTATATATGGCATCCCCAACTTAGTCAGCATTTCGCCTGCTCCATACAGCCCACCAACAATGCATTGTTCTCAGACCCTTTCTTAAAAAATACAAGTAGTCATTAACACTGTACTGGGCTTTATAAAGCCCTGCAATTAGGTTATCAGTTCCTTCCTTCCTAAGCCTTAGGTGACATCAATCCTAAGATGTTTTTGGAGAACAATCCTTGAGAGTGGGGGTGGGGAGGGATGCTGTGCAGACCCTGGGGCTGGAGAGATGATGCTAAGAAGTACCATCTTTACCTCTTCTCACCTGAATTTCTTTCCCGGCTCCCCAAGTTAGAATACCTGCCCACCTCAGACCCAGCACTACGTAGGTCTGAGGCCTTCCTAACCTTACAGGGCAGCGAGAGTCTCAATAGCCCCAGTAATGCCAGCCCCTGGGACTACCAAGTCTTACTGCCAACAGGCCAATGTCTCCATAGCCAGGTCACCTCCAGGCTCATAAACTTGATGCTGACTCCTGCACTGGCCCAGCAAAAGGACAAGTTCCCACACTCCCTTGCCCCACTCCCACCCACCACTTCACTGCACCATAGACCTTGAGTCCAGCTCAGGCTCCCGTCTGCTTAGTTGGAGACCAGCCATCCTCTCTGAGTTTCTCCAGCCCTTCCCTAAAGGTTGAAGCTTGCTTCCCAGGGCCTGCTATGCCTACTGGAGGCTGGATCATAGGGCACGTAGTTGGCCTTGCCAAGACCACACCTGCCCCATTCATCCTCAGTCCTAGGGCCTTTCTCCCCTCCTGTGAGTCTGTCAACCAGTATTGCCACAGACCCAGTGATCGTCATACCTGAGCTTGTCTCCTTTATTCTCTTCTCTTCCCATATGCATTCCATGGGCTAGATGGTGGGGTTCAGTGGCTAGACAGTGTGGTCATGCCTCATTTAAAGCAGCAAAGAGCTAACAGAGCAGAGGCAACAAGAGCCCAAGTGTCCTTCAGGAGACACGTGCTACTGCTCAGAGGGCCAGAATAGGACAAGGAGGTGGTATGAAGGAGAGCTGGAAGAGGCCCCACGCAAATACAAATACAATACAAAACAATAGTGCATGTTGGCTAGATAACTTTGGATGCTCCTGGATAAACTATTATACAATTTCTCTGAGTCTCATTGGAATTTCCTCATCTGAAAATAGGGATAATCAAACCTCCAAAGTTTTCTTCTCTAAGAGTAGAGACAGCAAGCCCAGTCCATAATGTGGTGGTTAAGGCGGCTGGATTTCACATGGCCAATAATACGGTTTGGGTCCTGGACCCAGCAGCTTGAGAAACACACTGTGTGTGTGTGTGTGTGTGTGTGTGTGTGTGTGTGCGTGCACGTGTGTGCACGCGCATGTATGTGCCCAAATTCCAAAAGGAGGAAAAAATGGAGAAGGGATTGCAATGTGACCATGTCCCATGGGGAGTGCTCTATTTCTATCTCTCTCTCTCGCTCTCTCTCTCTCCACCCCCCCTCCTTCCCTCCCTGGTAAGGGCACATGCCCTATGGCAAATCTAAAAAAAAGAATCAAGACAGCATATAACCTATACCTAGAGTGTAGAATCTATAAATAGGGCCATTATTTTATCAGAAAATAGATACCTCCTGCTTTGGGTATAGGAAAACCACCTCCAGGAAACCTAGATTTTTCAAGCTCTTAAGAGTTCTTTTCTGGTGAAACAGAGAGCAGAGGAGGACATACCAGAGGTATATAGATACCAGAGACAAGCATGCATTTTGCATCTCCCTGGGGCCAGGCCCTGTGTTCAACCCTTGCTATATGTCACTTATCCACCCAGCAACTCCTAAACCAGAGACATTCTGGTTGGCTCAACCCTACAGTAACGCAGCCTCTGTCACTGGTCGTGAGTTGCTCCTGAGTGTTTACTTGATATGGGAAACTGCAAAGCCCAGCAGTGAACTCGCCCCCTGCCCCCAGGGGAAAAAAAACAGGTTAGGATTGGCATTCAGTGACAGCTCAAATTCAGGTTGATCAGTGGAGAGGAACTGTCTTTTTCTAAGGTGCAGGGGTGGTGAGCATGGAAACATTTCCTCCTCCCGCACAGTGGAGTGAGGGGGAAGCTATTTCCAGGTAGGAAACAGGAATACAGGCACATGCCCACACGGTTAGGACAGATGTTGTGCTCAGATTTGGGCTAGAGACTTGGCTTCTTTGCTGCGCTGGGTCACAGGGTAATCGGTGGGGCACACATTCTGGAATGATCTGTTCAGCTCTCCATGAATGGTTGTTTGCCATGGCAACAGGCACCACAGAGACTCAAGACTGGCTGAAATGGGAATCTGCTCACTGGGGACGCTGTGAAGCACTTCTCATTGTGCGGAAGCAGGCACCTTGCAGATTGCACCCCGGGAGCCAAAGAAAAGCCCAGGGCTGCCACTTCCCCTTCTTAGTGGGCCGCTCATCTCCACTTTTCTTTCTCTAGGAGTCTCAGATCAATAGATAGTGGGTATGAAGAAGGGGGAGGAATGGGACTAGCAGGTGGCATGGTGGTTTAAGGCACTGGACACTCCCACATGGCCGACCATGGTTCAAGTCCCAAACCTGGTGTCTTGCTTTCTCACTTCCTTTCTCTGTGTCTCTCTCTGGTCAAATTAAAATAAATGAATGAATAAATAAAAATAAAGAAGTCATTCTTTAAAAAAAATGCAGCATAGTCTCTGGTTGGATCAGCCTCTCTGAGAATTCACCTACCTAAAGGGTATCTCCCCACCCCACTCCCATCAGCAGAAATCAGAAAGGACCAGAAAATGCTGTGTACTGACAGTAAGCTGTTTCAGCACTCTCCACAGAGGGCTTTCTTCACCAAACTGACTAGGTTCAGGTCCTTTACTGGCTGCGCAACTTTTGGGAAGTTCATTAACCTCCCTGTGCCTGTTTCCCCAATAGGTAAATAGGTAAAGATTTCAATACGTGACATGTAGATGGGGTTGGGAGGTGGGCACGAACATTCAGATCCTAGCAAGCCCTCAGGATCGCCCCATCTCAGGACTCCCCACAGGGCTGGCAGAAGCATTCCACAAGTCTGCACTGAAGTTCTGTTTCCCCCTCTGTCTTCCTTCCCGTCTCGTCCTCCTGCAGGTACTGACCAAATCGCCTTTATAGGATGAATGGCAGCATCAGGTTCCATGGCGCTGACTGTTTTAGTACCCTTCACAAAGGGTTTTCTTCACCAAACTGACTAGGTTTAGGTCCTTTACTGGCTGTGTAGCTTTGGGCAAGTTCATTAACCTCTCTGTGCCTCGGTTTCCCCAATAGGTACGATAATAACAACATCAACTGCAAAGAACTGTTGTGATGATTGAGTTAATACCTGTAACACCCTTACAGCAGTGTATGGTACGTGGTAAATGTTAAAAATAAAAAGATAAGGACAAGCAGTTGGTGTAAAGGCTATGTTGCTGGGCTCCCATGTAATCAACCTGGTTCAAGTCCCAGACCCAGTGGCTTAAACTCACGCTGGGCGTGTGTGTGTGTATGCCCAAGATCCAGAGAGGAGAATGGAGGAGAAGGGATTGCAGCATGGCCATCCCCCTGGGGGGTGATTTCTCGCTTCCTGTCGCTCTGTCTCTGTCTTTCTGGCAAGTGCACACACCCTATAGCAAAAAAAAAATAAAAATAAAAATAAAAATACCTCTCCAAAAAATAACTAAATAAATACATAAAAATAAAAAGATAATACTATTTCTTAGCCCCCCCATCCCTACCACACACACATATAAAAAAAAAAAACACTCTGTGCTCCAGAGCAATCTCCTCTCATCGTCACTGTGGCAAGAACTGCCCCTCATGCATAAATATGTATCCTGGCTTCAGTGGCCTCCAAGAGCCTAAGTTTGTGGGCACACTGACCCAGCCTCACACAGTCAGAGAGGAGGGGTTCAGGCAAGGCCACGAGTACAAGGTAAGGGCTGGGAATCTGTCATCTCACAGATGATGGCACAGGCCTTGTCCTAGGTTGGCCAGTCAGCTCACAAGAAAGCTGGGCAAGAACTCCAGGACAGGAAGGCATCATGGGAAAAGTCGAGGTTCTGGGTAGCCCTGGATTTCAGTCCTGCCCCTGTCACCCACAGGTGTGTATCTATGACCAAGTGGCTTGGTTCTAGGACTCCCAGTGTCTGCATCTAAAAACCCAGCTACTGGTGGTGCCTCTTCTCCATGGTAAGAACTGAATGAGTTCATGCCTGTGTAGTATCTGGCAAGATGGCTGCTCAGGCCCCGCCATGGGGCGCAGCAGTAGTGTGCCATTCAGCAATGCTGAAGCCATATGGAACCTCAGGGTTGGTTCCCAGGCTGGCCTGTACAAGCCAGGGGTATGTATGTCCCTGATCCTGGCTGCCAGGGAAGGTTGGGGAAGACCACAAAGTGAGAGTGTTAGGGGTGCTATCTCTATTTCTCTATATATATTTCTCTCTTACTCTCTATGACTCATAAAGGACATAAATAAGACTTTTTGTGAGTTTTCTTTTAGGTTTTTGCTATAGGGCATGTGCACTTGCCAGAGAGAGACAAAGAGAGACAGAGAGAGGGAAAGTTAGAAAGCACCCCCTGGGAGATGGCCATGCCATAATCCTTCCCCATTCTCTTCTCAAGATTTTGGGCACATGTGCCCAGCACATTTTTCAAGCTGCCGGTCTGGAACTCAAATGGTGCACTTCGCCATGTGGGATCCAGCTGCCTTAAACTCCATGCCACCTGCTGGCCCAAGTAGTTCTCTGGCTTTTAAAGCAAAGAGATGAATCTGCAGGCCAGGTCTCTCTCATGAAGGAAAAAGCTTTAAATGGCTTTAAAAGCCATCCTTTCTGGGCATCAGAGCTGGGGCATTAGAGTATTTCTTTTATTCTGCTTATTCAATCTCAACTGATGGAGAGTGAATGGCAGGAATCAAAACCCAAATGACTGCTGTGGTTATAAGACAATGGGGATGTGATTCTGGCTTATGTGAGTTCCAGTCCCTTCTGGGGCCCCATACCCAGCCCAGGTGGGAATGGTTCTGAAGAAGGTCTTCCCCAAGAGTGCTGGGAAACTCTACCAGCCCAGCCCTGCTCAGTGGAAGGAGAGGTGCTGCCTGTCAGCCCACAGGAGAATGGTTGGTGCAGAGGTTCTTAGCTGCTGTGGGCATGAAGGAAAATAGGTAATGCTTGGCCAGGGTGCAAAGACCCAACAACAGCAGATGATATGGCTTGTATTTCCTTGCCAAAACTCATGTTGAAATTGAGTTGTCATTGTGGTTGGCTGGTAGTGCAGCGGTGCCACCTTGTGACCCTTTGCAAGGCTGAACTACTTGGGAAGGTTCTAGGTTCATGTCCAGAGACCTCCTAGAGTATGCTGGGCACAATCAGGCCCATGGGCTGGTGCTGGCTGAGATCACCAATGGCTCAGGGTTATCTGTATTATTTGAGTTCTGGGCCCAGCAACTTGAAAAACACACCAGGCATGTGTGCGTGTGTGCCCAAAATCCCAAGAGGGGACAGGAGGAGAAGGGATTGCTGGGAGGCCATCACCCAGGGAATGATTTCTCACTTTCCCTTTTTATCTCTGTCTCTCTGGTGAGTACACATGCCCTAGAGTAAAAACTAAACTAAACTAAATAAATACATAAAAGCCAGTGAACTACAGACACCAGGAGAACAGGTCAACAGCCAGCAGAGAAAAGCCATCAGCCGCCCACTGTGGCTCTACCCCAGGTGTCACCTGGAGTCTCTGTGCCCCCACAGGTCCAGACAGCATTGTCTCACAGCCCAGCCCCAGGCCTCTCAGCCTTCCGTTCCTGTGGTCACCACCTGCCTCCTCTGAAATCCTGCTCTCTGCTCTGCCTGCTGTGGTTGCTTCTTTGTGCTCACGTTGCCCTCACCCAACCACAGGGCACAGACCTCACCACCTACCTCAGGCCTCAACAGGAAATTGCACTGGTGATTTGGAAACACAGAGGGCAGAAGGACCCATAAAGCAAGTTTAAAATGAAATCTTGGGTCTGCTTGCCTTCCAAAAGAACCTCAGCCATTTCACCAACCTGGATACAAAGTCCTCCCAGGCTACTCAGTCTTCTTTTTCACTACAGCCCCCTCACCCCCAGGAGCTTTAAAAAAAAAAAAATCCCACCACTTCATTATGCAGGAGATTCCAGCTTTCCCCGGTTCCAATCACTGAAAAGTCCAGAAGCTCTGTGTACGTGCAGGATGGCACGTTCTCGCCACAGTACACAATTGCCACAGCCAGCCTTGGCATGCGGTATGCCTCCTACTCTCCCTGGAAAGACCAGCATTCAAGACTCGGCCTGGATCTTTTATAACGGTTTATTTTCCAGTATGAGGAGACCTTAAAAGGTTCATGGAAAAATGGAATTACAATACTATGTTATTTTGATGTAAGAAAAATTTGAAATCCATGCATAGCTTTTTTCATAGCACACACTTTCCATGATATTTTGAAGACCACCTTGTGTGTGGACCTGGGTCTACTCTGGCCCAGCCTGGACTATTTATCTCGTCTGGCCTTGCCTACTTGTTCCTCCAGTCAGACAGGGCTGAAGTGGGTCTGGAGGAGAAGACAACTGGCCCAGGTGGGATTGGGCTTGCTCGTGAGCCTGGCTGCCCCAGTACTCTGCTTGAAACCATCAGGTGGGAAAGGGGACCTTAGTGAGTCCAGACTGTGGCTGGAGGTGGGGGGGTGCCGGATGAACTGCAGATTTCCTGGACCTGTGACCTCCCAGATCTTTCACTCCAGAAAAAGAAAAAAGGTTGACCCAGCCTAACATCTACCTCTCCTGGGAGAGCTGCAGAAAGGAGGAACACAGAGCAGCCATCCTCCCCAGAACACCTGCCAGGCCTGTGGACTGCCTACACCTGCCAACGCTCCCTTTTGCCAGTCCTTTGCAATATGTAAGTGTCCAGCTGACAGGTCCCTGGGGACAGTGACAAGGAGTGGAAAGGAAGGGCAGCTGACAAGGAGTCAAGAATAAAAGCTGGTTGACCCACGCAAAGGCAGTCCACACCTGGAGCCCTCCCCACAGCCGCGGTCAAGACGCCTTCTGTTTGGCTGGCCTCTCCCCACTGCTCCATGCCCGGGCCTTCCTGGGAGCTTTTTCACCCTCCGTTAACCACCATCTGGCGGTGTCATTGGGAGCCTGGAGTGTGGCCAGGAGCTGGAGCAGGCTGAGCATGAAGAGGGCTGGCCTGTGAGCTGGGCCCGGCTCGAGGGACCTGGGCTCTCTCCTGATTCGATGACTGGGGAGGATTCCAGCTGCATGGAGAGTGGCCTCTCAGGGCTGACAGATGGGCAGCCCCGGGAGGAAGCCACATGGCAGGGCCGTGTTGTTGTTAAACGCAGCTCATTAGGTTTTATCAGCAAGATGCTGCTCGGTTGGCAGGAACACACCTGCCCCCAGAACACACAAGTGCCGGCGGCCCTGGGAAGACTCCGCTGGGGAGGCTGGGGGGTGGGCTTGCTCTCCAGGCTCAGCATTCTCTCCAGACCTCAGCGGCCCCTTCTGTGCACAGGAGACCTTGAGGAAAGTCTGGAGGGTATGTTGGCACTCCATGCTGAGGCCAGAGAACCCCACAGCCTATCCTCCCCAGGGAAGGTGGCCAGAAGGTCACCCAAGATATGGCACAGCCAGGTCTCTCAGCTGACAGCCTGCTACCCGTAGGCAGGCCACAGAACCACACCAGGAACCAGCAACTTTCATAAAGGCCCAGAAGACATTTATTTTAGAGCTTGCAGACAAAGAGCCAAATTGAGAATACTGTGAATATAGTTGCATAAATATTTCAAATGTAACCACGTAAAAGCCAATCTCAGTTTACCATCCATACAAAATAGGAGGAGAGCCAGATTTGGTCCCTGGGCCACCGTTTGTCTTCCTTGGGACTTCAATCCTCGGGATTAAGTCCTCTATGCCAGCACCCTCAAACGTGGGTACTATGAAGGAGTCGAGGGTTATGAAGCTCTCCCAGTACATCGACCTCTGTCACACCTTACTTGGGAACTGAACTGGCCCATTGTATGTTAGCCTCTTCTCAACCTTAGCCTGGCACCAGAGG
Source organism: Tupaia tana (assembly GCA_026018925.1). Taxonomy (NCBI): domain Eukaryota; kingdom Metazoa; phylum Chordata; class Mammalia; order Scandentia; family Tupaiidae; genus Tupaia; species Tupaia tana. Next base: position 29,471,265 of record JAKSZU010000010.1, read on the forward strand.
TGGGAGAGGCTGTGTCTCACCCCCAGAACCCCAGTGGTACCCTGTGCCATGCTGAGGTCTCTCTTCCCACCCTGAACCCCTTTTGGTCCCACTGGCACCGAGCTTCACTGCAGCCATCCTGCTAGTTCATGGCATTGTTCCTCACTTCCCCATAGACTGAGGAGACGAGTCCAGAGAGCGCTGCACCTGGTGACCCCAAGCTGTGCGCAGGCTTGCTGTCACCCACGGTCACACTGGACTGAGCTTGGCTTCTCAGCTTCCTCTACTTTAGGGTGACTTTTCTCCCAGCAAGTTTTTTAGTCAATCAGACAAACTCACTTCTGGGTGGCCCATGTGCCCAAGCCTAGCCACATCTGAATCCACTTAGCCTCATGCTGTGACCCACTACCTCACCCTCATCTTACAGGACAAACTAGCAGAAAGGGAGCTGAGCATGACGCCAGGCAACTTGGGTTGAAAACCTGCCTCAGGGCCTCAGAGCCAGACACTTGGCCTCACAGGCTCTGCTTTCCTGGCGTGGATCACATGCATGCTCAGGTGTTGTGCATCACACACTTACATGGAAGGGTTCGAGTAGCGCATCTATGGCTTGGCACATGCTTGGTCCTCAGTGGCTACGTATGGGATCTGCATCTGAAATAGAAGTCCAAAGACCAGATGAGATGTGGAGGTGGGGGCAGGGGTGGAGCAATAACCACAGGAACGCAGAGAGAGGTGGCAGTTTGGAACTGAGGAGGAGGTAGCACAAGGCTGGGATCTGAGCTAGTGCATCTCATTTCTCAGGGCACTGCCCATTGGTCCAAGGTGGGGAAAGCAAGGAGAGGGAGTGGACAAAAATGGGGAGAGTGTGCAAGAACCACCTGACCACCCTTTACAAGGTGAGACATCAGACTGAGAACTGTACCCATGCATCCTTACAAGCTCCTTCATCACTGACTGGGAACAGACACTCCCCCTTAGCTACACCTGGCCAAGGGCCTGACCACCATCTGAGCAGGAAGAACCAGTGGCTAATTCTAGACTATTCTAGAGACACATCTGTCATCAATTGAAATGACTGCCAGCTTGAGTTCACCATTTTAAACCAGACACACAGATTCAACTCTGAAATATGGATTTACTCATACTTTAAAAAAAAATTATTTATTTATAATTTATTATTATTACGATTACTTTTTTTTTTTTTGGAGAGGTTTTAGCTATAGGGCACGTGCGCTCGCCAGGCAGACAGAGAGAGACATAGAGACAGAAAGCGAGAAATCATCCCCCAGAAGGGATGGTCATGCCGCAATCCCTTCTCCTCCATTCTCCTCTCGGGATCTTGGGCATACACGCACACACACCCGGCGTGAGTTTTAAGCCACCGGGTCCAGGACTCGAACCACGGTCGACTACGTGGGAGTCCAGCGACATAGCCATTACACTAACTGCTGGTTCCCACGATTATTATTTTTAATTTGACCAGAGAGAGAGAAAGGGAAAGTGAGAAAGCAAGGAGCCAAGTCCAGAACTCGAATAGTGGTCGGCCATGTGGGAGTCCAGTGCCTTAACCACCACACCACCTGCCAGTCCCAGGATTCCCTCATTCTTAACCAATTCTGGTACTGTCTTTGTAAAGCCTAAAGTTAAAAGAAATACTTTGAAAACCATTTTACGGGACCAGCAGGAATGTTCTAGGAATGTGCTAGGAATGTTCTAAATCTTTGCTACACATATGATTATGGATGGTATATACATATGTAAAGATTCATCTTAGGATGAATCTTAGTGCTTAGGATTTGAGCTCTTCACTCTTAAGGCCATTTCACATTTAAGTTAAACCTCATTTAAAAATACATTATTCTTGGGAACCAGCAGTTAGCGTAATGGCTATGTCGCTGGACTCCCACGTAGTCGACCGCGGTTCGCGTGGCTTAAAACTCACGCCAGGCACGTGTGCGTGCGTGCCCAAGATCCCGAGAGGAGAATGGAGGAGAAGGGATTGTGGTGACCATCCCCCCTGGGGGTGATTTCTTGCTTTCTGTCTCTATGTCTCTCTCTGTCTGTCTGGCGAGCGCACATGCCCTATAGCGAAAACCTCTCCAAAAAAAAAAAAAAAAAAAAACACATTATTCTCACACATACACAAATCCATTGAGAGCTGTTAAAGAAAGAGCTTGTACCAGGACAACCCAAGGATCACTCTTATGATGGCACTGGTGTCCAGAGAGAACTGACCAGGTGAGTACAGTACCATAAGACCAGACCTTCGTCCCCTCTGCATCTGCCTAACGGTTCTTGATGGCTGAAGTTGCTGGGGTTTGTGGGAGGTAGCTTTTTCTCCTTGTTTCTTGTATTTGTTAGGATGTTTTCAGTTGGGATGGCTTTGGCTACAAGTAATATCTGAATAAACCTAGCTTAAACACAGAGGTTATCATCTTATACAGGAAATCTGGGGGTAGGAGGTTCCAGGATGGGCTCATGGCTCTGTGATCTCAGAGCCAAACGTCACATCCTCTGAGGGTCTACTGTGTTGGCCTTGACTTCGTGGTTGTGAAATAGCGCTGCACCTATCGCTTCCGCAAACAACTGTGCACCAAGACCTGACATTGGGGAGGGGGCTTCCCATCTAAATCAAGTCCCAGGAGACTTCTTTCAAGTCCCATTAGCCAGAACTGGGTCACATGCTCAGCTCTAAAGCAACTGTTGAAAATGGGAGAGGGCTGGACCAGAGGTTCACCACCCACTGAGCACATTGTACCCCATATCTGAGCAAAGTAGGGTTGTAGAAGAAAGAAGATAGTGGGAATAGATGTTGGGTTGGAAACCAACTGAGCTGCCAGACCTTGTTAGAATTTTAGTTTCTGCTTTATTTTTAACCGGAGATATTATACTGTCAAAACAAGTGAGTCATTAAGCCCTCCTGACTGAAGCCTGGTGGATTATTAATACTTCCATCCAAATTCCCAGGGAGACACAGATGCATGGATGGGATAAGGCACAGAAATGTTAGACTGCCCTTGGACTGGTTTGATGTCATCACAGCAGGAACTGAGATGCTGTTTATGGAGAGGGGCTGGGCAGGGGACATGGTATGTGTTCCAATTTGGTAATTAATGACTTCTTCATTCACTATATCACAAGCATTTCACTAAGACATAAACAGTCCATGAAACATTTAGAGGAAAAATTAATTAAATTGTCCAAATATTCCATGCAAGGCCCCAACAGGAAGGGGAGCCTTTTTTTGGCCTTTCCTGGTCACTAAACTAGTTCAAAAAGCCATGGGAACACCAGGCCAGGGAATAGGATACCAGCATTATGACTGTAGCTGAGCCACCAGCTCTGGGCCTCAGTTTCCCCATTTGTAAAATCAGCATTTGGTGTCCAAGTCAAGATCTTTGCAGCTCTGATCTTCTATGACTGCACCCTTGTGTCACAAATGACAAGGAAGACCCAGAAGTCAGAAACCAGCAGCCCTCTGGGTCTTAGTCATTTCCTTTAGACTGACAAAAGTAATAATGTAGTGGTGGTAGCGAAGAGGAGGAGGATGCCTAGCTCACTGAGCACTTGCTATATGCCATGCATTGACTGACATATGTTATCTCCTTTAATCCTCCTCCAAACTATGAAATAGTTTATTGTTTGTAACGAGGCTGAGGGAGACTCTTGGCTTATATCACTTGTTATGAAATGAACTGTGCTTCTCCCAAAATTCAAAGGTTGAAGCCCTAACTGCCGTTGTGGCTATATTTGGAGATGGAGTCTTCGGGAAATAATTAAAGTTAAGTGAAGTCATGAGGGTGGTACCCAAATCCAATTGGACTGATGTCATTGTAAGAAGAGGAAGAGAAAACTGGAACACACTCATAAAAAGCAAAGACGATGCGTGGACACAGTGAGAAGGCCGCCATCTGTAAACCAGGGAGAAGGAACCAAACTGGCCAACACTTGATCTTGACTTCTAGCTTCCAGAACTATTAGAAAATAAATTTCAGTTCTTCAAGTCCCCCTCACCCCCCAGTCTGTGGTATTTGTTAGAGTAGCCCAAGCTAATACATCACCCAGTAGCAGAGCCAGTATCTGAAGCAGACCACCTGACTCCAGAGCCGTGTTCTTAAGGATCTCATCATCTACAGGTCAACCCTTTGATTGGAGAGATGAGTAGTGCGTGTCCTTATGGCCAGTCTGTGTATACAAGGTGTAGAGATTGTAAGATCTCAATCCTTTCCCTCTTTATTCTACATAACAAAAGCCCATCCATTCAGGACTAGCCAAGACCCATATGTTGGATGGAAATGGTCCCAGGAAACGATCGGCCAGTATTCAGAGGGTGGCTAGAACCATCTGGGTAATTTTCAGAGCTGGGTCATGCCTGAAATGGCTGTAGGCACCGAAGAGATTTGGGTAAGAGATTCAAAATGGCATTACCATCTGTTTATAGGAAAGTTTTGGATGTTCCCCAAATCAAACAGACCTGGATTTAAATTCTATCTTCTTCCAGGTGTGCAACCTTGGCCAAGTCACTTCACCCTCTGAGCCTCAGTTTCCCCCATCTGTCACATGGATATAATCATTCTGACCCTGCAATAGGTCTGTGAGGATGAAAGAAGTTAACACGTGGGAAACTGCTTTGCAGATGGTCTTGATTCGGTAATGCCAAACCCAGGGGACCACCTGAAATCCCCTTAGTTTCATCAAAGCAAAACCCACAGTTACAAATCCCCTGGCAGGCAGCCGCCAGTCCTTTCTGGAAGGAGCTGGGTATAAATTATAGATCACAGGCTTTTGGATCAGCTGCTAATCCAGTCCTTGCCTCGCTGCATGTGGGTATCTGGGCCAGTTCTCCTGAGCTGCTCATAGACCCAGGGGGTCTCTACTACCCCCTGCAGTGTCTACTGCTTACCCCAGCTTTCCTTTCCCCAAAGAGTAGATGCTCCATGAGCTAGTTGAGGGGATGCTCTGGAAGGACGCTCAGAAAATGACTCCAAGGCTTGGAGCTGGCCACCCCTGAGCCTGAAACATGCACACCCCACTGAGAATGTTCATGCCATCCTCTATCCCTGGGAAAGCTCCATTTCTGGACCCAAGGAAGAGAAACTGAACCCCCTTGGACATTTTGGTTTTAAGATTAGAGACTGTGGGACCAGCAGATGGCATAATGGTTATGTGGCTGGACTCCCACGTCGTCGACCGCAGTTTGAGTCCATGACCTGGTGGCTTCAAACTCAAGCTGGGTGCATGGACATGCATACCCAAGATCCCGAGAGGAGAATGAAGGAGAAGGGCATGGCCATCCCCCCATTTCTCACTTTCTGTGTCTGTCTCTGTCTCTCTAGTGATCACATATGTCCTTATAGCAAAAATCTCTCAAAAAAATAAAATATTAGAGATTGCACCATACCAGAGTGAGGTAGCTCTGTCTTCATTAGCAGGGTCCTGCCTGCCCGGGTGGGGACTGAGCAAGACTTTTTGGCTCCCTTTCTGTTGCCCCTTTCATCTCCATCATCACTCACATGCAGTGCAGCCATGATCCCATGGCCTTGCACAACACTGGGCTTTCTCGCACTGCCTCAACTATTCTGAGAGGAATCCCAGCCAAGGTAGTCTTGGGCAAGCAGCTGCAAGCATTTCTTTACCTGGAAACTTGGGATTTAGCTAGAAGAATAGACAGTGTCAGCCCTGGAGCCAAATGGCTAGTAGTCAACCAAGCTGCCACTTTCTAGCCTTCTGACTTGGGACAGGTCCCTCCTCCTTGCTAAGCTCTGGTTTATTTGTCAGTGAAAATGGAGATGCCAACAGTCTCCATGTCACAGGGGCTATTGTGAGGGTTAAGTAAGGTAATAAAGCAAAATACTTGGCACAGGGCCCGGCAGTCACAGGCTCAAAAGAGATGTCAGCCAGGGCCTAGGCTCAGGTGAGGCCAATGAACTTCCCAGGGTGCAAAATGGAGGCTCTGAGAATGTGGGCTTCCTATAAGTTTGTGTCCTAGGCACCTTGCTTACCTCAACCATGTCCCTGTCCTGCTCTGATAATGTATGCATGTGACATTGAAAGGTGCAAACAGCTCTGAATCGCCTGATAATTGGCACCAGCCTCCAGGAAGAAAAGGAAAGAGCAGGGCTCAGCCTACAGGGGACACAGTTCCTGGCTTCAGAACCACCTTCCTCAACTCATCTCCCTTCTCTGGGGCTGTGTTCTCATCAGAAAGTCTCACACGGTCGGTCCCTCCTGCCATCCCCATCATAGAGCTGTGTGGGAACCAGACAAGATAAAGGAACAAAGTCTTTGTAGGCTTCTATGGATTGAATAATGCACAAGATGATGCTAATGAGTATGATCATTCCTAGTAAGTCTATTCCTGGGCTGGCTTTGTGGTGCCACAGTAATGTGCTGCTCAAGGGAAGCCAGATTCCACTTGGCAGCCACAGCTTGAATCCTTAGTCCGTCAACCTGAAGCACACTGGGCACGTGTATGACTGACTAAGACCCACCAGGTTGTAGGACTGAAGAAGGGAAATCACGATTGAAGCACAAACAGACCCTGTAGGAGCGTTCCTCCCCCTCTCCCTCTCTCCCACTCTTCTGTCTCACACACACATGTGCCTTATTATGAATAAAGGAAAAAATTATAAAGAATAAATCCATTCTCTGCAGCTCACCCCCATTCCTAACAAATTGAAAGTATCTCCAGATATTTAAAGTCTCCATTAAGCATACCCAGTTACCACATGATTCTCTCCTTTCATATCTTTGTAACTGAAGGGAAAAAACCTCCAGAATTATCTAAAACACTACTTGGTAATAAAGTGCTCTGTAGCAAAACCCATTCATCTTACCTCCAATTTAATTTTTTAAACAACCACCACAAATCACCAATCACACTTTCACTGGATTAAATTGTAAGGAAAATTAGGAAACAGCTCAAATTTTAATCAATGTTTGCCTTGACCATGGAAAAAAAAGGGCTCTTCTTTTGCCTGTCTCTAATCAGGAGTGTTAATTATCTTGGTTACATGCTAGCAAATTAATTACGAACTAATGAAGTTAAAGAAGGTCATTTGTTAAGGAAAACTGATTACATATTGTTAGCACTGGGGGATTAAATGGAAAACCACTGTCATGAAAATTGCTTTAAAAATTAGATTCAATGTTTGATTTGCGAGGTTGCCCAGCTGACAGGATGAAAAACAAAGGGCCCAAAGCTCACAGGCCCCCATCACAGGCAGCCCTCCTTACCAAGAAAGACTATTTACCTGTTTAACCTCTTCAGGTCAGAAGACAGGAACTAGAAGAGGTCTTCTTGCCCCAGTGCGTGTGAGCTGTAGATGGGGAATGTAGGTGTGTGTACATTAGAGAGCACAGAGGGGAAACACAGGCGAGTGTGTGAGCGAGCAAGTCAGTGGGGGAATGTGATTAAAAACAGAATCTTCAGGGACCAGCAGTTAGTGTAATGGCTATGTCGTTGGACTCCCATGTAGTCAACTATGGTTCACGTCCCGGACCCGGTGGCTTAAAACTCACACTGGGTGCGTGTGCGTGCATGCCCAAGATCCCGAGAGGAGAATGGAGGAGAAGGGATTGTGGCATGGCCATCCCCCCTGGGGGGTGATTTCTCTCTCTGTATTGCGAGCGCATGTGCCCTATAGCAAAAACCTCTTGGAAAGAAAAAAAACAAAAACAGAATCTTCTCTTAGTTCATCCAACTACAAAATGACATCTCGCAGCCTCCCTTGCACCAAAGTGAGCCACTTCTGGTCCATTAAATGTGAGTAGAGGTTCCTGGGCAGGATTTCTGAGAAAAATACGAAGCTGATTTTTGTTCTTCCCTCTTTCTGTTTTCCATGTCAGGAATGCAGGTGTGATAGCTGGAGCTCCCATCTCAGAGAAGAGTCAAATACGAGGACAAAAACAGTAGAGGAGCAGAATGGCATAAATAGCCTGGACCCCGTGTCACTGTGGAGCCCTGTACTGGACCTGGATCACCTTCCCCTGGAATTCTATGTGAGGAAAAACTAACACCTGAGGTGATGTTTGTGTCATGGCTGTAACTGAGGGATGTGAAGGGGCTATTTCTTTGCTCAGAGGTGAGCACTATGTCTAAGTCACACACGGAGAAATGTGGTGTCTCAGTATCGGCGGTAGACAGCCCCAAAGGTCTGGTTCTCTCTGAGTTTGCCAGACTGGAAGAAGCAGCTATTTGTGAGGGGAAACCCCTTGCTGAAAGTCAGGGAGAAATCTGGTCATGGTGACCCCCCACCCCCCGCCTCAACATGTTCTAGACATGGGCCCTGATCTTCCTGTTCTTACTGAATTAAAACATTCTAGCCCATCTGGGTCTCAAGTCCACCTAATGGCTCAAGTAGACAGGACCCACGTAGCCTTGAGGCCTTGGCTGGAAGCTGAATTGCAGGGCCTTTGTCTTTTTTTGCCCTTCCTCATCCAGCTCAGCTTGGCATCTCTCCTTCCAAGGCACTGACCATTGAGGTGACCTTCTAAGCCCCACACATCTATCCATCTGCCTCTTTGAGAGTCAGGCCAGGAATGGCTGCTGTCAGGAGCACCCTTTATCCACCACAGTGAAGCAGGGCCAGGAAAATGTCAAATCTCCCCCTCTTGAAGCAGCAGGGACTTTGGAGATGACCTCATACCTCCATATTATGTACAAGGGAAACACTGAGGCCAGGCAGGGCGGAGATAAACCCAATTTCCAGGCTGACAGAGACAAGTTACCCTCAGCTCCCCCAGTCCCTTCTAACCCACCTCTCATTCCAGGATGGGAAGATGGAACTCTTCAGTTATGATGGCCATGTAAATTAAGAACTGAGGAGACACAGACCCAGGTGAGCAGAACCACACCTCTGTATGACCGACAAAAAGTACTAACTCAGCCATATCCCAGAACAATGCTGTCTCCTAGAGAGACATGCAGGTCACAGAGGTAAGTTTAGACTTTCTGTTAGCCCCATTAAAGCAAGTAAAAGGAAACAGATGCGGTTATAATTTATTGGGTTTTTTTGCATAGAAAAACATGTCATGACTTTTCCAACGACCCAATATTTGACTCAATATATCCAAGATATTATTTCAACCTATAATCAATATTATTGGTTCATCAGAAAAGTCACAACGTATTTTTCTGTGTTTTTCTATGCAAAAAAATGTGTCATGACTTTTCCGATGACCCAATGAAATATTGTAAATGAGGTATTTTATATTATCTTTAAAAATCCAGTGAGTACTTTGTACTTAGAGCAAACTCCAATTTAGATTAGCCACATTTCAAGTGTTCAATAGCTTCAGGTGAAGATTGGCAGCCATGTTAAATAGCTCAGTTTTAGAAGGTTAGTGGGAAAGCTTCATATCCTTAAAAATACAAGGCATTGTGGGACCAGCAAATGGCGTGATAATTACATCACTGGACTCCCATGTAGTTGACCACTGTTCTTGTCCCTCACCCAGTGACTTGAAACTCACACTGGGCTCATACGCGTCTGTGCCCAAAATCCCAAGAGGAGAATGGAGGAGAAGGGATTACAGTGTGGCCATCCCCCCAGGGGGTGATTTCTCACTTTCTGTCTCTCTGTCTCTCCAGCAAGAACAAGTACTCTGCAGCAAAAGTCTCTCTCTAAAAAAATAAATAATAATAAGACAAGGCATTTTATAGATGTAAATATCCCTTTATGAATACCAGTTATGGGACCAGCAGTTGGAGTAATGGCTATGTCACTGGACTCCCATGTAGTCGACTATGGTTCGAGTCCCGGACCCAGTGACTTAAACTCACACCAGGCACATGTGTGTGTGTGCCCAAGATCTCAAGAGGAGAATGAAGAAGGGATTGTGGCGTGGCCATCCACCCTGGGGGGTGATATCTCGCTTTCTGTCTCTCTCTGTCTTTCTGGTAAGCACACGTGCCCTATAGCAAAAACCTCTCAAAAAAAAAAAAAAAAAAAAAGAATACCAGTTATGAGAATGAGAATGTCTTTTCTCCTGCTTCCTCACCACCACTTGATCACTGATGTTTAAATAACTGTGCTCTGAGTTTTTAATAGTGTCTGTAAACATTTATTTACTTGTCAAGATTTATCAAGCCACCTGGTCCAAGACTCAAACCATGACTGGTCATGTGGGAATCCAGCACCTTAACCACCACACCACCTGCTGGCCCCAACGGTGTCTGTTTTAGTTTGCCTTTCCCTGACCGTGAGGGAAATGTCCAAGCACATTTTTATAAATGTATACCCATTATGATTTCTCCCCTGTGAATTGTCTTGGTCATATCCTTTGCCCCCTTTTAAAATTAAGTTCTTTGACTTTTCTTATTGAAGATGTTGAATATTAACTATTTAGTGGATGCAAATAAGAAGTTTTCCTCCAGCCTGTGACTGTGCTTTCCCTTACTTATCATCCCTCTTTGTCAACCTGAAGATTTTTCTGTATGTATGTCAACGATCAAGTATGTTGGTCTTTTCCTTTACAGCATCTGGGTTTTGTGACTTGTTAAAAAAGGCTTATACTCCCCCAAGATTACAAAAATACTCTGCTATATTTTCGCCAAATATTCTATTCTAGTTTTTTTGTTTGTTTGTTAAGCTCTTTGCTCCATCTGGAATTTATTTTTGCCCAGCATTGTTTTTACCTTCAAAATGTTAGCCTCTGGTGCTTGCTTGAGGGAGAGGAGCACCCTAGAAAGGGCCTGGGGCATGAAGTACAGAACCACGGCTGAACAACAGCCACACTTGGCAGAGAGGGCAGAAGCCGCTGCTGGGTGGGAGCTGGGAGCTCTAGGCCTACAACCGTCTGGGCCTCTTATTAACGCCACAGCCACCGACTGGGAATTCCAGGCAGATTCCCTACTCCTTTTAACATCAGTTCACCTTTTATAAAAAGGGCATATTAATATCTCACAGCATAGTTGTTGGGACTACATAACCTCTCTTTGCCTTTGTTTCCTCCTCTCTAATGGGAATAAGAATTACTACGCTAGGATGATAAAATTAACACTCAGTGGCTTGCAACAACTACTCACACCACTTCTCGTGCTTCAGTGAGTTGACTAGGCTCAGCTAGGTGGTTCTCACGCAGCCTTCCTCATGCCCTTGCAGTCAGATATTGGCTGCAGCTGGGGCCTTCCGGTGGCTTGACTGAGTTGGACATCAGAAATGGTTCCCTCTCTAGCTGACAGAGGGGGGTGGGTGCTGCTTTTTACAGGTGGTCAGAGCGCTTCTCTGAGGAGGTGACTTTTGAGCTGAGGCCAAATGATGAAGAGACAGATGTGCAACACCTGTAGGGAGTGTCTCCAGCTGAGACAACAGCAATTACGAAGACTCTGATTCCAGGAATCTTTCATTCCAATGGCTCTGCTGGGAAATGTAAGTGCCCCAGGCAGGTGAACTAAATGCCAGTGAGAAAAGCAGCAGGTGCTCTCTGTTTGGGGAGTAAGTTCTACAGAAGTGAAAGGAAACAAACTAATGAGGGAGGAATGCAGGAAGCCCGCCCAGCTCACGACTTGGGAAAATGAAACTGGGGCCAGGAGCCTCCTTTACGGACTTCGGTCATGTAGTCAGGGCCTTCTGACAGAAGAAAGATATTTACCCATTCTTCAAGTTTTATTTTTGCCATCAGCAACAAGTCAGTGACAACTTACCACTGCAGAAATAGCAAGGCCGGAAACAACACAAAATAACAAGCCTGTTTTTATGAAGCAAGCCCAGCAGGTGCCCCAAACACTCCTCACTCTGTTCCCTTCTCTTTGACATGTGAGTTTACCCATCAGATTAAAAATAATTTGTTAAACATCATGGTGGGGTTATTTCTAAGTGACTTTGGTACTGTAATAGATGCAGGGCCCACGCTCCTTGGTTAATAGTGAGGTGCAGCTAGCCAACAGTAACAGAGATTGGAAGCAAAAATTCAGATAAAGTAGACACATATTTACATTTCAGTTAGGTGGTATTGTAGCCTGGATTATGTCGCTATTTGTCCACAATTCTCCATCTTAGGTTGGTATAAATCATTAGATATATGAGCAGAGTTTGGAAAGAATTACCGCTCCATTGAATCCTATTTCTTTTCAATAAAAACGGATGACGAAGTTATTCTGCATTAGCACTAAAGTTGGGTTCTTTAGGGAAATCAGAAAGTTGAATTAAGATCCAGTTTCGGGGCCCAGCCTCTGTGGCACAGTTGGTAATGTGCTGAGCTCAAGTGCTGGAAGCCACATGGCTGATGACAGGCTTGGACACCTCCAGGGAGGGCTGACCTAAATCACGCCAGGAACACGTCCACATGCCCAAGATCCTGATGAGCTAGAGGGCTGGGGAAGAAGACTGCAGTGTGACCTGATCCTGTTGAGAATGCTTCTCTCTCTTGCAATCTCTCATGCATGCATGTACTCTTCATCATGAATGAAACAAATAAACTTTAAAAAGACAAGACAAGACCTAGTCCTGGGCCACCTCAATGGTATAGCAGTGGTGTGCTGCTCAAGAAAACAAGATCATGAGGTCAGTTCCCTGGCCAACCTGTATGCACAGGGATTCTGCTTGGCTGGGGATCACAGTGTGGGACTCTGTGGAGGGTACTCTTCTTTCTGTTTCTTTCCCTCTACTTCACTCTCCCTCTCACTTTCATTAAAGAAATAAACTTGAAAGAGAAAAAGGGCCAGCTCTATGACACTAATGCACTGCTCAGGAGAAGCCAGATCCCACATGGTGACCACAGTTCAAACCCCCTGGCCCTGTTGCCTAAAACACACTGGGCCTGAAATCCAATGGGCTGGAGGACTGGAGGAAGGGGATCGCAGCACGGCCAGACCACACGGAGGATGCTCCACTTGCATGTGCCCACACTCTACCATCACAAACGAAGAAAAAAGAAAGACCCAGTCCCTGCTCTCAGGTAACTCACAAATTGATAGAAGGGGAGACAAAGACATAAAAACAACTAACACATCAGCAAAAATGGAATAAAATAAGACCTGATAGGAGGGGACTCCATAAAAGACAAACATAGAGAAAGACTATGCTGGGAAGAGAGGCAATGTGACTAGGTTTATAGAGACTATAGCCATTGAACCTGTTTGTTTTTAATTAAAAGTCAGAGGAGGGCCGACTCCACAGCCCAGTTGTTAAGGGAGTCATATCTCCCGTGGCCAATGGCAGTTCAAATCCCAGCCCCAGAGGCTTGAAGGACATGCTGGTATGTGTGTACATATGCCCAAAGTCCCAACAGGATGGAGAAATGTAGACGAAGGGATTGCAGCATGACCATGTCCAGCCCTTAGTGTGTGTGCATGCGGGAGAGGTATTGTGTTTTCTCGTTCTCTCTCTGGCAAGTATTTGCACCCTCTGGCATTACAAAAAAAAAAAAAAAAAGTCAGAGGAAGACCCAGCCTAGGTGGCACAGTCTGTAGCATACTGGACCAGAGTGCTAGAAGACACATAGCCGATCACAAGTTCGGATCCCCAGCCCAATCAACCTGAAATACACTGGGCATATTTGTGCCAAAGATTCTGACAAGCTGGAGGAAGGCAAGAATAGTGTGACAGGACTCTGTCAAGGGTGCTTCTCTTGCTCTCTCTCTCTCATGCATACCCACTCTCTATCATGAATAAAATGAGTACAATTTTATTTTTAATTTGTCAAAGGGCACATACACTCACCAGAGAGCTGAAGAGAAAGAGAAAGTGAGAAAACATCCCTCCTGAGGCACGGTCACACTGTAATCTCCTCTCCTCCATTTCCCCTTTCCTTTAAAATGTTGGGCATGCACACACCTGTGCCTGACGTGCTTGTTTCAAGTCACCGGGTCCAGGACTTAAACCACACCATGTGGGATCCAGCCACCTAAACACCAGGCCGTGGGTGGCCCCCAAAACAAACTTTAAAAAGAAGCCAGAGGGAACCAGCAGTTAGCGTAATGGCTATGTCGCTGGACTCCCACGTAGTCGACTGCGGTTCGCATCTCGGACCCGGTGGCTTACAACTCACGCCGGGCGCGTGTGCGTGCGTGCCCAAGATCCCGAGAGGAGAATGGAGGAGAAGGGATTGCGGTGTGACCATCCCCCCGGGGGGGGTGATTTCTCGCTTTCTGTCTCTATGTCTCTCTCTGTCTGGCGAGCGCACGCGCCCTATAGCGAAAAACCTCTCCAAAAAAAAAAAAAGAAGCCAGAGGAAACTATGTGTGAAAGATTGAGTCTGAAAGCTCCTAAAGCTCCAAACATCGGAGCCAGGCTTAAGCACCTACCCCAGGAGGGATTTTGACTCAAGAGTTCAAATTGGTTCTCCACCTTGGAAGAACATGGAATCACCTGGGAGTGGCCGGCTTCATGGCATGGCAGCAACACACTGCTCAAGAGAGGCTTGGTCCTGCCTGGCAACCATGGTTCAAATCCTTGGCCCAGTTAGCCTGAAACAAGTTAGGCACAAGCACGAGTGTCCAAAATCCAATGAACTAGGGGACTGGAGGAAGGAATTTGCAGCATGAACACTCTCTCGTGGAGAACATTCCTTCCTGCTCCTCTCTATTCTTTCTCTCACACACTCCCTCACTCTCACATGCACACACAAGTACCCTATCATGAATAAAAGGGAAAAAAATAAAATTTAAAAAAAAGAAAGAATCCCCTGGGTACTTTTTTTGGGGAGAGGGCACATGCTATAGGGCACATGCACGCACCAGAAAGACAGAGACAGAGAGCGAGAAATCACACCCTGGGGGGGATGGCCACGCCACAATCCCTTCTCCTTCATTCTCCTCTCAGGATATTAGGCACACACACACACACACATACACACACGCCCCTGGTGTGAGCTTAAGCCACCGGGTCCAGGACTCAAGCCACAGTCAACTACATGGAGGTCCAGCGACATAGCCATTACGCCATCTGTTGGTCCCTCCTCTGGGTACTTTTGAAACACTAGCTGAGCCACATTCTACAAAGATCCTGACCTAATTGGCCTGGAGTAAATTTCAGGCAACCAGATTTTGAAGAGCGCCCCACATGACGCTATGTAATAGGCAGGTTGCTTCTTGGAGAGAAACAACTAAGTTAGACTATGCCAGTGGTTCTCAAAATGAAGGTGCCAGGGACCGGCAGTTAGCGTAATGGCTATGTCGCTGGACTCCCATGTAGTCGACTGCGGTTCGAGTCCCGGACCCAGTGGCTTAAACTCACGCCGGGCGCGTGTACGTACATGCCGAAGATCCCAAGAAGAGAATGGAGGAGAAGGGATTGCCGCGTGGCCATCCCCCCTGGGGGGTGATTTCTCGCTTTCTATCTCTCTGTCTCTCTCTGTCTGTCTGGCGAGCGCACACGCCCTATAGCAAAAACCTCTCAAAAAAAAAAAAGAAGGTGCCAGACCAGCATCACCTGGTGCTGTAGTTCACTGTGTTACCGTTGAAAGGAAATACCCACGCCAGCGGAATTTAAGAGAAGAGAAGACTACTCAGATCACAGTTTGGAGGACCAGGGGCCCATGTGGTACATCAGATGGTGGAGGACAGGAGAACATGTCTGCATTCATGAATCTTTCTCTGCCTCACTCACTCTCCCTATAAACCCACCAGTAGTCAATCATGGGTTATTTGTCTAATAACCTTAATCTTTATTTCCTCCTAAAGGCCCCACCTTATAACATCACAGATGAATTGTGTTTTCACATTCTCAATTCTATTACAACAAATCTCAACATATGAACTGGGGAGAAGGGGATTCAAACCATGACACCTGAGAACTTGTTAGAAACGTAAAGTCTTGGGACCAGCAGATGGTGTGATGACTACATCACTAGACTCCCACATAGTCCGTCACGGTTCTAAAACTGGCGGCTTAAAACTCACGCTGGGCGTGTGTACGTGCATGCCCAAAATCCTGAGAGGAAAATGGAGGAGAAAGGGTTGCAGCATGATCATCCCCTTTGGGGGTGATTTCTCACTTTCTGTCTCTCTGTCTCTCCTGCAAGTGCACATGCCCTATAGCAAAAATCTCTCTAAAAAAGAAAAAAACGTAAATTCTCAGGGCCTGTCCTCGACTTACTAACCAGAAATGTGGGTGGGAGGCACAGACCTAGGAACATGCATTTTAACAAGGCCTCCCGGTGATGCTGTTGGGAGCCACTGAACTAATGATAATGGTGGCAGAACAATGGGAAAGATGCCTGTCTGTCATGGGTGTGTCCTTACCTCTTTGTTTAATGCTGCAGGAATAAACTTTGCCATTTATTGTGCACTTGCTGTATACCTAGTCTATACATTAACTCACTTTATTGAAACTCAAGTGGTCTTATTATTACCACATTTGTACACATGGAGAATTAGAAGTTCAAAGTGTCTAAGCTTGTCGAAACTCATACAATGAATACCCAGTGTAGTTCCAGATCCAGGTCTCTCTAATTTCACATCTGTGCTTTTTCCATTTTGCCCTGACACCTGGCTGCGGTATGTTTCATAAATATCATGCAGGTGTGGGTACAGGTTAGCAGCATCTGGGAATGCTATGCCTAGAGAAGGGTTGTGGAGTCTCCTGGGAAGGATTTCTTGTTTATTTATTTAGTCATAAATGAGATACGCAGAGAGAGAGAGAGAGAGAACATCTCTGATAGGGTCCTGGTGGGGTACCAAGCACTGCATCCACCCCTCAGCCTCAACCAGCCTGGATTATTGGCATGCCTGGCACACTCAGGGAGGTCTCCAGATTTAAATCTTCTCCAGCTCTTTCAACCTTAAAAACCACCCTTTCCCTAGAGGCAATCTGTGTGAATTTCAAAGTAAGAGTCTCAGAGGAAATAAAAAAAATAAGCCATCTCTCTAACATTCCTGCCTTCTCCTCCCTTTGTGGTTTTAATTCAGTTGGACCATCAGCTCAGAAGTCCCTATAGGACCAGGAATCCAGAGGTTTTCCAGAAATTTTCTCCTGGAAATGCAGGAACGAGGCCTTTGAGGGTAACTGTGGAGTTAACCTGTCCAGCTGTTTTATTGTTGCCTCTGGCTATGGCTGAGCAGAAGGGCTGAGGAGTGGGCAGTGGCCCCAGCCAGCTTGGGACAGTCCTACAGGGACAGACACCTCAGTCACAACTCCTCCCCACTATCATCCACTCCCTCTCCTCTCCCCTTCTTCAGACCCCTTCCTGGCCACTTTTCCCAGTACTGAGCCCACTGGGCTTCTGCCAGGCCAGCACCTGGGAGGTGGATGAGGCAAGGTGAGTCACAGCTTCCTGGAAAACGGTTGTCTAGACAGACTCCCAGAGGGCAGAGGCTGGGTCCAGCTGGCTTCTCTAGGACTTTATCCAGGGTAGCCTCCACCAGCTACACAAGCTGCCACTGGAAGAGCAGCGGGACCCTAAGGTCACTCCGCAGGTGGATCCTGCTTTCTGGTTGTGCCTCCTCTCAGTTCAGCTCAGTTCTATGCTTCTAGGGAACAAGGAACTGGGCTCAAGAAATCAAAGCCCAGGAACTGTTTTCTCACATAATGTGTCTCAAACTGAAATGCTCACGAAACAGTAGCTGGGATATTGCTTACAAGCAGGTTCTGATTCAGCAGGTCTGGGAAGGGGCTGAGTTTCTGCACCTCTACAAAGTGGTATAGGTAATGATTCTGGCCTGGGCCACACCCTGAGTATCAAGAAGGACCTAACTCACCCTACAGAATGAGGACTTTGGTCTGAAGAGGAGACACTCCAGCAAGAGGTAGCAGATAGGTAAGGAGAGCAACATCAAGTCATGAATGCCGGTGAAGTTGGGGTTCAAACCCACAGTCAGTTCACCTGTCCGAGCCTCGGTGTTCTCAGATGTAAAATGAAAATAACTATCTCATTGGAATTTCTGAGAAATCTAATGTGCTACAATTTATAAAGTCTGAGTTACTACTTTTGCTCAATCAGAATATCAAAGATCAAAGCATTTTCTTACAGACATGCCAAATTCCTACCAGGATTGGGAAATGGAGAAGGGACAGTGGCATGACCCACGGGGGCGGGGGGGGGGGGTGCTTTCTCCCTTCTCGCTCTCTCTTGTTCTCTCTCTGCCAAGCATACATGCCCTCTAGCAACTAAAAAAAAAAAAAAAAATCCCAGCCACAGTGGTATAGCAACTTTCCACAATGCTGAGGCTGAATGGGAAGGTTTGCGTCTGGAAATCTCCCTGTACATGTCGAGCATGCAAGCATGCTTTAGATGCTGGCTGGCTGAGGCTGGGGGTAGGACTGTGGCATGTAGCACCCTACAGAGGATGCTCTTTATCTCCTCTCACAGAAGAAATATGTGTGTGGAGAGGTGTGTATTGTACACATGTACATGTGTATTAAAAGAGCATCAGTGAGCTCTGGAACAATTTCAAGCAGCCCAATATATTTATAGTTGAAGTCCCAGAACAAAGTGAGGGCTATGAACAGAAAAATGTTTCTGATTGTGTAGGACTAGAGCAGGGCCCAAGAACTGGCATTATTAACAAAGTACCAGATGATGCTGGTACTATTCTAAGGTAGAAGTTGGCAAACTATAGCTTGAGAGCCAAATCCAGCTTGCCACTTGCTTTTGTAAATAAAGTTGCATTATAACATGGTCACTTATTTGACATGTTCTGTATGGCTCTAGTGCTACAACAGCAGAGTACAATTGTTTCAACAGAGATCAGATGCCCTAAAGAGCCTAAAATATTTACTATCTGGTCCTTCACAAAAAAAGGTTTGCTGACCCCTGCTTTAGGGGATAAATGAGCTTGGGGTATTTGGGGCCAAAGCACCAGCACCAAAAACTGTCCTTTCATAATGCAGAACCTTATTCTGAGGGCCCAACCCAGTAGAGGAGAGCCCAGAACCTCAGCAGCTACTGTGAGTCAAAAAACCTAGGTCACGTCCAAGTGATCCTAACAGGTAGTAGAATTGGTGGAAATGAGGTTGGGACATTGGGCTCCATTCTCAGTGGGGCCTAATGAAGACGTTTTGCTGCTACCTTGCAGGCGGCCACCTTCCCAGATAGGACTCATTCTCTGGGAGAGGCTGTGGATGACTCAAGGCAGCCTCTCCCCACAGATGGGAAAAGATATGTTCTCTTCACCACTAATGCCAATAGCTATTAGTTGATGAGAAGGGGGAAAAAAAGGCACAGAAAGGATGAGGCTAGGACAGAAAACAATCCTTACTAGAGCCACATAAAGACAAGGAGTACAGGATTTTAACAACCCTTATCTACCTGTACATTCATCCAACTACTCATCTCATCCATCTATCCAATCATCTGATCATTTACTTTTCCATTTTTCCATTCAACCATTCATTCCATCTACCCATCCACATCCAACCATAAGATATCCACTATCCCTTCAACCTTTAACCATCTGCCCATCTGGTAATCTATTCAACCGTCCATTCACCTGTTCATTAAAATAATATTCATTGTTCATCTGCTATATTATTGTAGGCACTATACTAATAGCTTATAATTTAGTTATAGACTAGAGAAGCGTAATTCCTGCCCTAATTTTTTTTCTTTCTTTCTTTCTTTCTTTCTTTCTTTCTTTCTTTCTTTCTTTCTTTCTTTCTATCTTTCTTCCTTCCTTCCTTCCTTCCTTCCTTCCTTCCCTCCTTTTTTTTTTTTTTTTTTAGAGGTTTTTGCTATAGGGTGTATGCACTCGCTAGAAAGACAGAGAGAGACAGAAAGCGAGAAATCAACCCCCAGGGGGGATGGCCATGCCACAATCCCTTCTCCTCCATTCTCCTCTCAGGATCTTGGGCACGCACGCACATGTGCCTGGCGTGAGTTTAAGCCACCGGGTCCGGGACTCAAACTGTGGTTGACTATATAGGAGTCCAGCAACATAGCCATTACGCCAACTGCTGGTCCCCCTGCCCTAATTTTACAGCCTTATAGGGGAGACAGACAAGTTAATTACAAACACACAAATCAACTCTATTTGTGTTATTAAAAACAAACAAACATAAAAGGTAAAACCAGTCCAGTCAGAGGTTAAAAAAGGCTTCTCTGAGGAAGTAACATTGATGCTGGGGACTGAAAGAGGAATGAAATTGGTCAGGCTAAGTGAGGGGCAGTGGTGGGGAGAACAGTACATGCACCAGATAGACCTGTGTGTACGCAGGCACTGTCTTAGTCATTTGGGGCTGCTTCGTCAAATAAATTACCGTATACTGGGTGGCTTATATTTATTTCTCACAGTTTTGGAGGCTGGAAGTCCAAGATTGGTGTGCCAGCAAGTTCCAATTCTGGTGAGGGCATGCTTCTGACTTCTAGCCTCATATGGTAGAAAGAACAAGTTAGCTCTCTGCTGTTTTTTTTTTTTTTAATTTTAAGAATTATTTCATTTTTATTTTATTATTATTTTTAAAATTTGCTACAGGGCACACATGCTTACCAGAGAGACAGAAAGAAAATGAGAAAGCAAGATGCCAGGTGCAGGACTTGAACCAAGGTCAGCCATGTGGGAGTTCAGTACCTCAACCACCATGCCACCTGCTGGGCCCCTGCTGTTTTTTTTTAAAAAGGCACTAATATTAATCCTATTCATAAGGGCTCTACCTTCATGACCTAATTATGTTTCAAAGGCCCCTTCTCCAAATACCATCACGCTGGGGATTGGATTTCTTTCTTTTTTTTTTTTTTTTTTTTTTTTGAGAGGTTTTTTTGCTATAGGGCATGTGTACTCACCAGAAAGACAGAGAGACAGAAAGCGAGAAATCACCCCCCCAGGGGGGATGGCCATGCCGCAATCCCTTCTCCTCCATTCTCCTCTCAGGATCTTGGGCACACACGCCTGGCATGAGTTTAAGCCACCAGGTCTGGGACTCGAACCACGGTCGACTACATGGGAGTCCAGCGACATAACCATTATGCTAACTGCTGGTCCCAACATTGGAGATTGGATTTCAAGTTACAAGTTTGGGCAGGGGAGGCATACAAACATTCAGTCCACATCAGCCCAAAGCAGGAAGACAGCAGAGTAAGCAAAGGTGTGTGTGTTGGGAGGTATAACAACTAAGGCTGTGGAAAGAGGAAAAGACCAGGGGCTGGTCCCTGCAGCTCAGGTGGGGAGTCAGGTCTGTGTCATAAGAGGACTAGGGTAGCTGGTAAAAAAAAAAGAAGTATCATATACTATTGATACATGAAAATATTGGCACTTTTTAAAGCAATTGATTTGTTGGCTGTGTAGATTGTGTGGAGGGCAGATTTAATAAGGACCAAAGGGAAAACAAGAAAACAAGTCAGAAATTGCCTCTGGGTGAGAAATGACGAAGGCTGAGAGTGGGAGGGAGAAGGGGATGGCAAAAGGTGGGCTAATTCTAAATACAGGCTTAGGTGAGGCTCTGTGTGAACTCATAGGAGACATGGAGGAAGAGATTCCTGAGAGTAGGGATGGGGGTCCTGGCCAGGAGGAAAGGGGCCAGGAGGACAAGACACCAAAACCACATTCCCCTAATCTGCTACTCTTCCTTGCCCTTCCATCACAATCAGCTAATCCACCTTGTGCCAACAAGCGAAGGCTCAGTTTCTGGGTTAGGCACGACTGGGGTGACCAATAATCCGGTTCACCCAAGGCTGAGGACTTTCCCAGGACATAGGACTTTCAGCATAGGTCAATCTAGGTCCAACATTGATGTCTTTTTATTGAGGGCAACAGCCTTGGGAAGTAAGAGTAAGACCAGGGACTAGCAGATGGCATAATGGTTATGTAGCTGGACTCCCATGTTGTCGACTGCAGTTCGAGTCCCAGATCCAGTAGCTTAAAATTCACACTGGGCGTGTCTGTGTGTGTGTCCCAAATCCCAAGAAGTGACTGGAGGAGAAGGTATTATAGTGTGCCATGACCCTGGGGGTGATTTCTCTCTTTCTATCTCTCTGTCTCTCTCTGGTGAGCACACACACCCTATAGCCAAAAATTTCTCTAAAAAAAAAAAAAAAAAAAAAAAAAGGGAAGAGTAAGACCAAAGGTCCAGAGCTTGGGCTGAATGCCCATCCCCTGGTTCTGGCTAATTCGAGCACATTTATCTGAGCATTGAAAAGTCCCATCTCATGCACAGCATTTTTCATTTGCTGAGTGCCTTTGTGATCACCATCTCTCTGGGTCCCACGACAGTCTCTGAATGACGAGAACAAATCGGGTGTTAAGAGGCATGAATTACAGATGAGAAAATGACTCTGGTGTGTGCTGGGGGTTGGAGGTGGG
The DNA here is from genome assembly GCA_026018925.1 of Tupaia tana. NCBI lineage: Eukaryota > Metazoa > Chordata > Mammalia > Scandentia > Tupaiidae > Tupaia > Tupaia tana. Next base: position 29,493,424 of record JAKSZU010000010.1, read on the forward strand.
GAAATGGAGGTTCTGTGAAATAGTTGGCCTGAATGGCCCCAGCTTGAGAGGAGCTGAGTGGATGTTAAGACCATACCTCTCACTCCTCAGCTGTCCTGACCACTGTGCCACAGCTTCCACTCTGGGTTCGGTATGAAACCAGGTGTGGACACAGTCTAGGCTTTGGTGGGAAACCAAAGAACCCCTGGCCTTCAAGAGTTCCCAGCCTTAAGAGGCAGAGAATGGTGTCCATGATACCAAAAGATACACTGAGCTCGGTGTGGGGACAAGAAAGGAAACATGGGGTGATGAGATCTCAGAAAGAAGGGGTGCTGACAGAGGAACCATTGAAAATAGACCTCCAGGGGCCAGCAGGTAGTGTGATGGTTACTCAGAAAGAAGGGGTGCTGACAGAGGAACCATTGAAAATAGACCTCCAGGGGCCAGCAGGTAGTGTGATGGTTAAGGGCACTGGACTCCCACATCACCGACAGCGATTCGAGTCCTGGACCTGGCAGCTTGCTCTCTCACTTTGCATCTCTCTCTCTCTCATTCTATCTCTATCTGGTCATATTAAAATAAAATAAATAAAGTTAAATAAAATAACTCTTTAAAAAAGAAAAGAAAAAGATAAAAAGGAAAGAAAACAGACCTCCAAAGGATCAACCAAACCCCTGTGCCTCCAGCTCAGTGCTATGAGGCTCATTGGCAGAGCACCACTTCCCCATCTGGGCCGCCATCTGAATCTTGGGGCAGTTTGGGACAACACGCTCCCCGCCCCACTAAGACCTACCAAATCAGTCTCTCCAAGAAATGATAGCCCAGGATTATATGCTTTTAAAAACTTAGCAAGTGGTGAGACCAGCAGTTAGCATAATGGCTATGTCACTAGACTCCCATGTAGTTGACTGCAGTTCGAGTCCCGGATCCGGTGGCTTAAACTCACGCCGGGTGCATGTGTGTGTGTGCCCAAGATCCCAAGAGGAGAACGGAGGAGAAGGGATTGTGACGTGGCCATCCCCCCAGGGGATGTCTTTATGGCAAGCGCGGGAACCCTATAGCAAAAACCTCTCAAAAAACAAAACAAAAAAAAAACAAAAAACAAAAAAAAAAAACTCAGCAAGTGGTTCTGAGGATGGCTCAGGTCTGAAAATGTTCTCCAGCCAGGTCTGTGGCTCTGCCCAGCTGTACGAGTCCCTAAAATATACATGAACCTTCTGTCAGCAGGTTGTTTAGGTTGTTAGGAGGCAGCACCTTATGAGATGGGTGATCTTATCCATTTCACAGATTAGAAATTGGCCCTGAGATCAGCTAGTTCATGGCTCAGTTCACTGGGCTTTAATCCTGTCCAGAGCCCAGATTGTCTCAAGCCTGTGCTTCTAAATGACGTAAACCCACAGTTTGGCAAACTTTTCCTGTACAGAGCCAGGTAGCAAATGATATTCAAGGCTCTGCAATCCACATACCCTCTGCTGCAGCTACTTACTCTGCTACTGCAGAGAGTTTTTACAGCACAAAAGCAACAGTAGACATGTAAATGAGTGTGGCTGTGTTCCAGTGAAATTTTATAGACACTGAGATTTGAAGTTTATGTTACAGGTGTCACAAAATATCAGTGGTTTTATTAGATATAGATATAGATATATACACACACATATATATATAATCAGTTATTTAATTAGGTTCTTGGCAAAAAAATCTAGAACACCAATTTGTGAGGATAAACTCCATTTGTAAGGGCAAACACGAATCGCAGGTAGCCCTGGAGCTGAGGAACAGCTTTGATTTTTGGTAAAATTTGCGAGTCCACAGCTTTTTGATCAATTTTGCTCTGCTCTGAAATCTTGTATTTCTCCTTCTCTGTGTCGAAGATCTCACCTTCCTGGTGTCTGGGCTTCCACAGTTTCTTTTTCTTGAAGTAAGCATCGGTAAGTTTCTTCGGGATTTTTACTTTGCTAATATCAAATTTTTGTGGAGATAGCAATGACAAATTTCTGGTGTGTTCTATGCAGTGGAACTTGATTAAGAACCAGCGGTCCAGTTACAAGGAGCAAGCCACTGCTCAGCTGCTTCAGGAAAACCACCCCCTTGCCTCTGTGGCGTCCAGTGAGGATGATCAGAATGGTCCCAGGAGTGATGCTGGCTCGCACCTCTCTCACCTGCTGACTGAAGGGTTTTTTGCAGTGACTCAACAGCTTTTGAGGCGCATCTTCAGTAGGATAATACCTAGGAATTTTACGCAGTTTAACCACCCGGGTACCACCATTCTTGCCTCCACCAACTGGTTTTGTGACAGTCTCAAGAACATTCTCCTTCTTTTTCTTTTTGATCCTGGATTTAGTGGCCGAGTATTTCCTCTTGTTTATGGCCTTCCTGGAATACATGGCAGACTGGGAGTATCTGCTGATGCCCCTGACTAGGATCGGGTTTCCGCTGCAATGGGGCTTCCCCTTCTTGGGCTTTTTAGGGGGTCACCCTTTTTAACCTTGCCACTGGCATCAGCCTTCTTGGCTTCAGGTTTCTTCTCCTTAGTATCCTGCTTTGCAGCTTTTTCACCTGCCATCTTGTATAGCGGGAAAGAGCAGTGTTTTTATTTTTTAAAAAGTACTTATAGAAGTGAGGGAGTTCAGGAGAAAATGATTAACAGACACAAGAATGCACATAACAAGTGGAATAGGTTGTAGAATGGTATTTCACATCAAAGTAAAAAATGTCATTGGAAATTCAAAATATAGTTCCCAAAAAAAAAACCTAACAGAAATATTATTGAATGTGCTCAACATAATGTAATATTTAATAGCAAATAAGATAAATATGCCAGGCCTGCCTATGGCGCGGTGGTTAAGGTGGCTGGATCCCACTGCCAACTGTGCACTTTGAGTTATGGATCTGACGGCTTGAAAAACATACCAGGCACATGTGCATGTGTGCCCAAAGCCCTAAGAAGAAAATGAAGAAAGGACTGCTGCGTGGCCATCCCCCCACGAGTTGCTTTCTTACTTTTTCTCTCTCTCTCTTTTTCTCTAGTGAGTGTATGTATCCTATAGTAAATTTGTTTTAAAAATGAATATGTCAATGTCCTTGATTTGATTATTAAATACTGTAAGCATGCTTTTTTTTTTTTTAATTGCCAGAGGGTGCGTGCTTGTGGCAGAGAGAGAAAGCATCCCCGTGAGTATGGTTGTGACACAGTCCTTTTTCCTCCATTCCTCTATCACATCAGGATTTTGAGTACACACACTGGTGCTGGTGTGGTTTTCTTGCTGCTGAGACCAAGATTCAAGCCCAGCTCCTCATATACAGTTCTTCACCAATGTGCAAAGCTGGCCTTGTGTGCTTTGAAAAACCATAATGGAAAGGGCAGCAGATGGTATGGAGGTTAAGGCAGCTGGATCCCACATGGCAGACTATGCGGTTCAAATCCCAGATCCAGTGACTTGGAAATCATGCAGGGTGAGTGTATGTGCATGTCCAAAGTCCTGAGAGGAAAATGGAGGAGAAAGGATTGTGGTATGGCCACCCCTGGGGCGAGAAGGGAGGTGATATCTTGCTTTCTCTTTCTCTCTCTCTCTTTCTGTCTCTCTCTCTCTCTCTCTCTCTCTCTCTCTCTCTCTCTCTTTGGCAAGCACATGTGCCCCATAGCAAAATAAAAAAAATAAAAATAAAGAAAAACCACAGTGGGGTCAGTTTGTGGCATGGTGATTAAGGCAGTTGGAACCACATGGCCAACCGCACAGTTTAGGTCCCAAACTCAGGTGCGTTTGTGCACATGCCCAAAATCCTGAAAGAAGAAACAGAGAGGCAATTGCAGCATGGCCATCACCATGAGGAGGGGGACGGTGACCTGTTGCTCCCCCACCCCCATCTCTCTCTGTCAAGTGCACATTCCTGCAACAAAATTAGAAAGAAAGAAAAGCCATAATGTACCCCACAAAGATATAAAATAATTTTATATAAAATAGAAACCATAGTTTTAAAAAAATGGTGGTGGTAGAAGGACAGTTTATTTACTTCCTTAAAGAGCAAGAATGGTCAGGGTACAATCATCCCCAGCCCTGCAGCCAGCCACAGCCAGCATGTTGGGGTACACAAAGCCAGAGCCTCCCTCCCTGTCTCCAGCACTGCACAGAAGCACCCCTCCTGCCCTGTTACTGCGCCTGGGCCCTTCTCTTTTGATTTTTTTTGGAGCCACTTCAAAATATTTTTTAAATCCTTAGCTCACAGTTGTACAAAAACAGACATTAGGCCAGATTTGGCCCAGAGGCCCTGATGTGCCCACCCCTGCCCTAGTCCACTTGTCAGGTGAGTTCCTCCCCCTAGCGAGGAGCCCCTCTGACAGCAGTGGCCTTGGACCCATCACTACACTCCATCCTGGTTCCTCTCCCTTGACCTTGGACCTGCCCAGCCCTGGCTGCTTTGATTCCCAGAGTTCCACTCTCTATTCGGACTTGAAGACAGAATCAGTGCTAACCACTACACCACCTGCCTTAATAAACGTCACCCCAAGGCCCCCCTAACCATTGTGCTTCCCAGAGATCAGATATTGGATTAACAAACCACTTGGAAGTTCAAGGTAAGGGCAAATATTTCTTTTCCAAGAAAATTCTTTCCATACTCTCAGTTTGCAACCCACAACCCACGGTGGGGAAGGCACGCCTAGCCCTAGGTAAGCCTGCTGTCAGAACTGAACAGCTTTTAAGTCACATTGGTTCTTGTGCTTTTCATAAACGGCCCCTCCTGCATTTTATTCTGAAGTTCTCATGACACTGAACTCTTTCTCAGTGGATTATTTCAGCCAGCCAGTTCTGTAATCTCTATCCCCTGGGGTCAAGTTCAAAGAGAATTCCAATGTGATTAAGTAAACATATGCAAGTAGTAGATTTATGTGCTACTGTGCTATTCTTTGTGATGTTGGCATTGGGGGCAGGGAGTTTTAACAGCTCCTGGGTGCTCAGTTTATTTCCTAAGAAATTAACTCATCAGTCCCCGCTGTGAATGGAAGCACTTCTTGGGACATTTGAAATTCAAAATCATAGTTCTCTGTGTTGAACAGGAGGATGACCAGAAGATGATTAACAAGAAAAGACCTGTGATGAATCTCCGCTGCCTGTAAATACACATGGCTCACGGAGAGGAGCGGAAGCGAGCTTCAGGTATTTCAGTCTTCACGACTGTGAAAATTGAACTGTAAATGGTACCTGGAGCCGTGGGCTGGAACTGCCCCATGCCGAGAGTTAATGGAAATGTGGAGAGCTTTTTTCTTTTAACAAAGTACTTGAGCAATTATCTCAGCACACCTACTACTGCTGGGGGCCCAGTAAACTGCCTGGTTACCCAGGCAGTTAAAGGCAAGATAAATTCCCTGACAGCCTTGGCAAGCCAGATGCTCTGGTTCTGATTTGCCTCCGGCAACAAATGATGTTTGCGAACTAAACCTCTCCCCAGCCACCACTTCCATTCCAGTGTGCAGATGCCCCGAAGGGGATGACTGGACAACAGTTCACATCCCAGCCTTGGCCTGTATATGATCCAGTTTAATCCCCACTATCACCCTAGGAGCAAATGTTATCACTTCGCCCATTTTACAGTTGAGAAAACTGAGGTTTGGGGAGGTTACCGAGGCAGAGCTAGGGCTGGAAATCAAGTCGGCTAACTGAATGCTGTGCACCTATCACTATGCCCCAATGAAAGGACCTGTAGGGTCCTGAAATACTCAGCCTGCAAATCAAATCCAAGCAAACCTAGAGGTCAAGTCAAACTAGCTGGAGTTGGGAGGTAGACAGCATTGACCTTGAATAAGAAAAAGGGGGAACGGGGAGCAGGTGCATAGTCAAAGCAACAGGAATCCCACTCAGGTCTGTGAGCAGAGACCTGCACAGAGTGTCTGGGAAACCCACGTGGGGGTTCCTCTGGATCTGTGTTTGCATGAAGGCCAAATTGCATTGGTTTAGAGAGCTATTATGAGAAGGGAGTTCCACTATGCCCACCAAGGGGCCATCTGACACGTCACTGTTATCAGAGACTACACCTAGACCCCCTAGCACCAAGAGAGGAGAGGTTATCGAACCAAGATCTTTGGTCAACATCCTAATTTCCACTGGGGCAATAAGGTAATAGGGCAGATCATCCCTATACAGATGCTCATACCTTCCCAAGTCCACACTGGGCAAGGGTAACTGGGTAATCAAATTCCTCAGATTCCTTACCTGAAAGAGAAGTACACAAGCGCTGGTGGAAGCCTGCGAATTCCAACAAAAAATCCAGCTACGATGACAGACCTCCCTCCTAAACGTTCATGATCCCAGGATAAAAGTAACACCTAAACCCCCTTCCCAGTTGCAGTTGGTCTTTTCTGACAGCTGCCCACCTGCATGCCTTTCTGGTGTGGGGATATATTTCTTTTCTGTTAAAAATCTTTACCTTTCTCTAAAAACATCTCTTTTCCTACTTCACTTGAGTCATGGTTTTTTCATTCTGCATATTACGGTGTGGCTCTAATCTTAGAAATCTGGACCCAAAGAACCAAATATTTTGTTAATACACAATGCAGCTCATCTACCCCCGTCCAGTAACAGCATCTTGAGGTAACCCATTACATGAGGAAAGGGAGTCTTACTGGAAACTATTGGCCCAGAAGACAGATAAATCAGAGTGAAGAAAGGGTGGTGTGGTATTTATTGTGTTAATTGGTTTCCCAGCCAGCCCCTGTTGATTCATGACAGAATTTTACAAAGAGCAGAAGCTGGTGAGAGAAAAGTAGTTTTGTGTATACTCATAGCAGTCAGGGCCTGAGCTCAGATGACCTAAATCTAGACCTGCTGCCCCCTCTTAGTAGCTATGTGACAATGTGTAAGTGACTTGATTTACCTGTATAGACTGTGAAATTTTTTCTTAATTTAATGATTCCCTATAGCCTGGTAGTTATGGAAGCAGATTATGCATGCCCAACTGCGGTTCAAATCCCAGCTCCAGGGGCTTCAGGGACACGCCGGGCACAAGTACATGCATGCCCAAAATCCCAACAGGATATAGAAATGGAAAAGAGATTATGGCATAACCATGCCCCACCGGGAAGTACTTTCTCCCTTTCCATGTCTTTCTGGAGAATGCATGCAACCTCTGGCAATTAAATATATATATATATATATATATATATATATATATATATATATATGATTCCATGATTTTCTAATCTGATCATTCTTGGATGGTCAGCATGGGAGAAAAGAAATACATGAGACAGAAGAAAGATCCTGTAGTTAAATTCCAGTAGGAAATACCAATAAGTATTTATGATGTATTTTACCTTTAAAAAGCTATTTCTAAAATTTACTCACTGAAAACATCTAGAAACAATCACAAGTCCAGGAAAAATAAGCATCGCTCACACTCACATGGTGCTTGTGAAATACCATTTCCTACTGAAAGGAACCATGCTCTCAGGGAAATGATCGGCTTTAGGACAGGTATAGGAAATCCAAAGATGATACCAGAAAGAATTCTATCAAAGACTACCTCAGAGTCCTGACGAAAGGACTCAGAGACTGTTTTAGTCTTCTAATCTGTTTTATTGTAACAGAAAGTACTTGAAACTAGGAGATTTATAATAATAGAGGTCTATTCAGCTCACTGAATAGTGAGCTGAATAGTGGCGGTCCAAAGTCCAGGGGCCATGTCTGCTGGGCACCTTGCAGAGTCCTGATCACACCTCAAGGGCAAGAACAAAGCAGAGCAGAGCGCCTCTGACCTCGAGTTTCTTTCCGAGTGTCCAACTGCCTTCCCGGACTCTTTATACGCCCACCAGAACTCAATTGTGGGGGCCCTGCCCTGATAACCTTAGTCCTCGTCTCTTCCCAAAGGCCCCACCTTTTGACACCAAATTGGATCTACTTTTTACCCTCTTAAACTCATTATAATGACTCAACACATGAATTTGGGAGAAAATATTCCAACTATAACAGAGGCCAACTTAAAGATGCTTCCACTGGCCAAAGTTGGTAAAATTTGAGCACCAATAAGGGTAATAACTGCAATAGTTCAGCAGCTTGAGAAACATGCTAGGCATATGTGCATGCATACCCAACATCCTGAAAGGAGAGAGAAATAGAGGGAAAGGAATTGTAGCATGACCATTCCCTGTTATGGGGGGCAGGTTTCTCCCTTCCTTTCTATCTCTGGTAAGTGTGTGTGCTCTCTAGCATAAATAAATAAATTAATAATTTTAAAAATAAAAAATATGAAATATAAATATTATTTTAAAATAATATGTAAAAAAGCAACATTGGTATCAAGTTGATAATTGTTACAGTGAAATGATATATAAAAGTCATATTATTCTATTCATTTTGAATGTGTTTAATTTTCCATTATGAAAAGGGAAGAAGAAAGAGAAGACAGAAAATAAAAGATCATACATCATCAGACACATAAAGCACTTAGACAGTGAGCAGCGAAGAGTAAGTCCCAAAACCCACTAGCAATTGGAAGAAGTAGCCAATGGATTATTTTGTGAAAACTCCATAAAGCCCTTAGCACAAAGCTTTGGAACTCCCCTGACCTGATTCTGCAGTTGAACCCTAAATGTACTAGCCCCTGGAAACCTTCAGGGCCTGGGCTTCAGTGAGAAGTGGTGGTGCCCAGCAGACACAGAGATACTCCAGGAAATCCCTAGCCAAAGATGGCGGAGGCCTAGCAGATCCCTGAGTAGCCCATGGCGCCATCTGGTGGAGAGAAGTTGATCCTTAGTATATTTAAATTACTTCATGGGAACTTCCTAAATTGCTTAGATGGTTTTGTTAGGGGACTTGAGATCCTTACAGCTATGTACAGCTGGGGTAGAACCAAGTTAATTTGGATTGTTACTTGTCATCTCTCTCTCTCTCTTTTAAAGAACTATTTTATTTAACTTTATGTATTTATTTACTTATAATTTTTTAATTTGACCAGAGAGGGACAGAGAAAGAGAAAGCAAGCTGCCAGATCTGGGACTCAAACCGTGGCTGGTCATGTGGGAGTCCAGTGCCCTAGCCACCATGCACCTGCCAGCCCCAAGTAATATCTCTCTTCTATATGCAAGGGCTGGCAAGATCTACAGAATATGGGGTGACTTGTTGCTTACAAAGAGGTAAAAAATGTCCTAAGCAAATTTGGAAGGACTTTTCCTAGGTATTCAACTTGGCGGTACCTGTGGGAAGAGAGAATAGAACAACTTCATCTATTCAACCTCATTTAAACCCAGTTGCTTAAACTCAGGGACCCACAGACAGAGCTCTTTTATTCTGAGCAAATATTTCCCAAACCAGAAGTGCTCAAATTTTGGAGGTTTAACTAGGATGATTGTTTAAAAATACAGATTCTGGGCTATTTCCCATCCCCGACTTTTGTGGGTGGGCCTCAGAGAACCAGGGCCTTTAATATACCCTCAGCCCTCTAGAACAGACTGTTCTCTGGTTCAACGGAGGAGGGTAAAAAGCCCTTTCCTACCTCCCCTTCCCATTGGTTCCAATTCAGGACATGTAAGACCACTGTGCCTCTGTCTTACAAGGCAAATACTTGCTCCATGTCTTGATGGTGCTGGAGCCTCAGAGGGTAGCTCAGGATGACCGGTCCCTGGCCAAAGCCAGCTGATGATCATTTCAATGAAGTTAGTGTTTTGACCCTTTCCCTGCTGTCCTGACCAGCTGACTCAGAGATTTCCAAACTACCCAGCTACTCTTCATTCCTGAGGACCCAAGAAGCGGGAAGAGCTATTGGCAGAAATGGGATGCCAGATGAGTTTGCCCCTTCTGTGTGCTCCAGACCTTGTGCAAGAAACACTAACACTCGGGAACACCCAGCCCCCACCCCAGGGACTGCCTAACCAGCCCGACTCCACATCCTTTCCTAAACCACCCCCTCCACTGCATCCTTATTGGCCCAGCCTTGGGCCAGATCTCCCCATCTCTTAAACCACCTCAATAACCTCCATTATGTTCCTCCGGCCTCTCATCTTTCCTAGTTCTTTTCATCTGTCTCATTTTCTTTCTAAAAGAGGTGAGACCATGCTATACCCTTGTTGAAAAACCTCCTTGGGATCCTTTTCACCTCCAGATAAGTCCAGACCTTCTGGCCTGATACCAAAGGCCCCACCACCTAGCCCCAGCACACCTCTTCAGTCTCCTCTCCCAGTCAACCGCACGCATACCCTTCTCCTCCCATCCCATATGTCACCTGCCCCTCTTAACTTTTGCTCCTGCCGGTTCCTCAGTCAGGAGTTCTCTCTCCCTCTCAGGCCTCCTCACTCTTCATCAGACTTCCCCAGGTGCCCCAGTCAAAATGAACTGCCCTCCCCACCCATAGTAGATTACTTCTGACTGGAGTAGGCCATTCATTGCACTTTACCATATACTCCGAGCATTTTCACATTGTTGTCACTGGATCCCTTCCTGGCTCAGGGGGTGTTAAACAACAGGTGTTTAATCTCTGTCGACTCGCTGAACAAATCATCCTTTCTGAGGTTTCGGAAAGGAGAGCTTGCTCTCTAAGAGTTTTCCAGGTGGTACCTGCACTCATGCCAATGTCCATGGATGCCCAGAATGGATGATCTCAGCATTGCATACCCCATGGCGAGGACATGAAAGGTCAAGTCCCAGCAAGGCAGTACTCCTCTGGTAAGGGACAGTCTTAACTTCAGGGATGGGCCATAGATGGTGTGCTGCCTTAAACAATTGCCACAGACCAGGTGGCTTATAAACAACAGAAATGTGTTTCTCACAGTTGTGAGTCTGGAAGTCTGGCATCGGGCTACCCATATGGTTGGGCCTAATGAGAACCCTCTTCCAGGATGCACTGCTGTCTTTCCCCTGTGTCCCCAAATGGCAGAGATAAGGCAAGAGAACATTCTGGAGTCTCTTTCATACGGGCACTAACCCATTCACTTGGGCTCTACCCTCATGACCTAAACGCCTTTCGAAGGTGCCACCTCCTAATACCATCACAACAGGGGCTAGGGTTTCAGCATATAAATTGGGGGAGGGGACACAGTCCATAACAGATGGAGATCTGTGGTAGCCCACAGGGATCTTCCTGCAGTACCCAACCAAAAAGAACATTCTCCCCGGGCCAGCTGGTTGCATGGAGGTTGGATCCCACATGGCTAACTACGTGGTTTGAGTCCAGGACCCGGCATGTTGAAAAACATGCCAGGGATGTGTGTGTGTTGGGGGCAAGAGGGGGTGCCCAAAGTCCCAAGAGAAGAGAAGAGGAGAATGAAGTGTGGCGTGGCCATCCTTTCGGGGGGCGGGGGGAGAATTCTCATTTTCTTATTTTCTCTCTACCTCACTGTCTTTCTGAGGAACATATATGCTCTGTACCAAACAAAAACAACAAACAAACCTCCTCCCTATTTACTGAAGACTTAAAGAACTGAGAACCCCCTTCTTGTTCCCAGGGGGATAGTGTTTTAAGAGCACTCCCCAAGGAGTGTGCCAGCTGCAGACCCAGCCTCAAGGAGATTCATGCATAGCTGCAGCAGAAGTACAACCTCCATGTCTGTCCGTCTAGGTGGGAGCTTGATCTGACGCATTGCAGACAGCGGGATGAGGAGGGCTCCTCTTTGTTCTGAAGGAGACTGGGCCAGACCATGTCAAACAGACCTGGGACCAGCTAGGAAGGGATCCTGACCTCCTCCCTTCATGGTCTCGCATCTTACCCTAATTACAGTGTAATCCCAAGTGTGGCTGAGCCCATAACTTACCCCAGCCACACGTGCTTCACGCAGTCACGCAGTCACTCGAAAAGATTCTCTTCTACAATTCTTAGTGAGATGTAGATTTTATTAACACTTTGGTGAGAAGACATATCATGTGCCACAAGGAAAAGCTTCATAAAGATCACTTTTTAAAATGTTCTGTTCTGGGGCCAGCAAATGATAGTGATTATATCGCTGAACTCCCACATGGCCCATCACAGTTGGAGACCTGGACCAGTGGCTTAAAACTCACACCAGGCATGTGTGTGTGCATGCATGCATGCCAAAAATCCTAAGAGGAGAATGAAGGAGATAGGATTGCAGCGTGGCCATCTTCCGGTGGAGTGATTTCTAGCTTTCTCTCTGTCTCCCCCACAAGCACACATGCCCTATAGCAAAAAGAAAAAGAAAAAAGAAAACTCTAAAAAGGAAAAAAATATTCGGGACCAGCAGATGGCATAATGGTTATGTCACTGGACTCCCACATGGTCGACTGCGGTTTGAGTCCCAGACCCAGTGGCTTGAAACTCATACTGGGTACGTGTGTGTGTACCTGCGTGTGTGTGTGTGTCCAAAATCCTGAAAGGAGAATGGAGAAGGGATTGAGTTGCGGCCATTCTCCCTAGGGTGTGATTTTTCACTTTTTCTCTCTGTGTCTCTCTCTGTCTCTCCAGCGAGTGCATGCACCCTATAGCTATAATCTCACACACACAAAAAAAAGTTCTGTTCTTTACAAATATCCTCCCTAGATCTACCCAGCTTGCCTCCTTTTGTCACTTCTCAAATTCTACTGTGCTCAGGTCTGGCTGTTACCTGAAACCCTACTGAGTGACAGGGTCACGATTCATGTAGTGTAACAAGTTCGTTCCTTAGTCGAGATGAGAGTCCTCATCCTCCATGCCGAGGCTGCTTATTGAAATACTCCTCTTAGGGGGACCAGCAGTTAGCGTAATGGCTATGTCACTGGACTTCCATGTAGTCGACTGTGGTTCGCGTTCCCGGACCCGGTGGCTTAAAATTCACGCCAGGTGCGTGTGCGTGCGTGCGCAAGATCCTGAGAGGAGAATGGAGGAGAAGGGATTGCAGTGTGGCCATTCCCCCCGGGGGGTGATTTCTCACTTTCTGTCTCTCTGTCTCTCTCTGTCTGTCTGGCGAGCGCACACGCCCTATCGCAAAAACCTCTCAAAAAAAAAAAAGAAAGAAAGAAAAGAAATACTCCTCTTAGGTCTTGGTCTTAGTTCATTTTGTATTGCTGTTCTAGTCCATTCTGTTGCTAATAATAGAATTACCTGAGTCCAGGTAACTTACAAAAATAGAGGTTTATTCAGCTCACTGTTTGCCAAAGTTCAGTGGCTGCAACTGATGAGAGTCTTGTTGCTTCTTGCATGTGGATAACGTGATGAGGGCAGGAACTGGAGCAGAACAGAATGTCGTTCTCTATCTCATTCTCTTTTTATAAACCCACCAGCAGTCAAAAAGTGGAAACAATAACTAAAGAATAAGACATGAATAGATAAAATGTGGTATGTCCATAAAATGGTATATTATACAAAAAAAAAGAATGAAGTACTAATTCATGCTACAATATAGAAGAAACTTGAAAACATCATGCTAAGTAAAAAAAGCCAAACACAAAAGACCACACATTGTATGAGTCCATTGATATAAATGTCCAGGAGAGACAACTTCATAGACACAGAAAATAGATCAGTGGTTGCCTGGGCATGGGATGAGGAGGAATGGGAAGTGACTGCTAATGGGAAGAGTTTCTTTTTAGAGGTGATGAACTGTTCTGGAACTGGGACCAGCATATGGTGTCATGGTTATGTCGCTAGATTCCCACGTAGTAGACTGCAGTTTGAGGTCCAGAACAAGTGGCTTAAAACTGACTCAGGGCGCATTTGCATGCATGCCCAGAATCCTGAGAGGAGAATGGAGGAGAAGGGTCTGCAGCATGGCCATCCCCCCCGAAGGGTGATTTCTCACTTTCTGTCTGTGTTTCTGTCTGTCTCACCAACAAATGCACACAGCCTATAGCAAATATCCCTCTAATAAATAAATTAAAAGAAAATTTTCTGGAACTATTGGGTCACTGGAAAAGCCATGACATATTTTTGCATGGAAAAATGACCCAATAGAGAGTGGTGATGGCTGCAAACCCTTGTGAATATACTAAAAATTACTGTGGTGCGGGACCAGCAGTTAGCGTAATGGCTATGTCACTGGACTCCCATGTAGTTGACCACGGTTCAAGTCCTGGACCTGGCGGCTTAAACTCACGCCAGGCGTGTGTGCATGCCCAAGATCCCGAAAGGAGAAGGGAGGAGAAGGGATTGCGGCATGGTCATCCCCCCTGGGGGGTGATTTCTCACTTTCTGTCTCTCTGTCTCTCTCTGTCTTTCTGGTGAGCACACGTGCCCTATTGCAAAAACACCTCTCAAAAAAAAAAAAAAAAAAATTACGGTGGTGCACTTTAAACAGGTGCATTTTACAGTATGTGAATTACATCTCAAGAACAAACCTCAGATGATTAAAAAGCCAGCCAAGAGTGTAACCCAAGCAATCAGCCTCCAGTACTCTGCATTCCTCACAGTGTTGATCACAGCCTAACACAACCAGAGTCTTTCATCGGAAATTTTGAGACCTGCATTTGTTTATTTTATTTTATTTTATTTTATTGACCATGTGACTCTGAGAAGGAGGCCCCACAACTAATTGAATTAAGGGTGGGCCCTCCAGCTCATTCAGGCTGGCTAAAACCTAGAACTTCATAGTCTGGCTCAGGACAGGGTGCAGGTCAGTCAGCTCTTTCTCTGGAATTAGGAATGGAGGGATGAGAACTGAATAGTTAGGCCACAAAAGTTGAGCAGAAGGACCTGAAGTAGACTAAAGTCTGAGCAGCCATCAGAAATGGTGATGGGCAGAAGTCCTAGAAGCAGCAATAACGAGAAGCTAAGGCGGGCATTCAGGGGAGAAGGAGACAGCAAGCGGAACAGAGACGCTGAGGGGGAGATGCCGTCTTCTTTCCTGTCCTGTGACTCTGCGGGCTCCTTGAGACTGACTCTGCTAGGATTCCTTTCTGGGATTCCCATGAGCACCCATGGTGTCTTTACAGTAACCTCCTGCCCCTTGACTCAACCTAGCTGGAGTGAGGTTTGTTGTCTGCACTGAAAAAAAAAAAAAAAAAAAAAAAACCTGACTACAACACACAGCAGACACTGAGCCTGAGTAGGACAGACCAGCTCCCCCAGAACCAAGGCCTTAGGGGTGGGTTCTCTGGTGAGCCATCGTTTACCAAGAAAACAGCGGACCTCAGAAAGAATTTTCAGGAGCAGAGGCCATCTCCCTGCTCGAGATTCCATTTGGAGGACTACACTAGCTCAGAAGCCCTTCGATCTAGAGAAGTTTCTGAATAATGTCAGAGCACGAGGTGTGTGTTTCCATAGCACCGGCCAGTGACTGCTTTGGTGTCATTCTTTACTCTCCTTTGTCTTCTGATTTGCTTGATATGATTTAGCCTCTGCAATTTCCTCGACCTAGCCCAGTATTAACAGGATAAAAATTGATGTGGCATAATCAAGCCAGTCAGATTAGATATCTTATCTCGAGTGACCTTGGGATCATCCATATTCTTCAAAGTAAGGAGCAGACATCTTACATGTCATTTTTAACGAGAATAAAAAATGTTGCAGGAAATACTTACCTTCTTCTACTGTGCCAAGAGAGAGGGGAGATTTGTCTGCTTTGATCTCCATTTGTTTAATTACTGGCAATAAAGCATGCTTGAGCCGGCGGGATCGTGGAGCTTCACTTTTCCTGCACAAGTTGGCAGCAGGGGACTGAACAGCCTGGGCTTTCATTTTCCCAGATCAAAGCTGGGCTAGCACCAAGACAGAAAAGGTGTCCAGATGAGATGCACCTAGACAAGAACCAGAGGGCAGGATCATGACCAGCATCTCCATGAGGTCTCCCCTTGCTCCCCTTCCTTCCCTTCCTCCTCAAGTAAAGGGCAGGGCCCAGTCCAGGCCCTCCATGACCTGCCTGAGCCAAGTGCCTGCCCACACACCACACACCAGATCCCAACCCTGTGCACACATGGCCTTAGTTCTGACCACTGTTCTGCTTTAGACCTTCCAGCTACAACCTCGGGCTGGTACCTTTCTGGAGCCTCACCTGCACACCCCAGGCAGGTGAACACCATCCCAAAGATAAGACCAGGAGATTTAAAAAGAGGCAGTGGCTGGCCTTCCTTGAGGACAGACTGCCTGTGACAAGGAGTCTGAGATTTGACCTCTTGGGCACATAGGGGGCTGACTGGTAACCACGGAAACAAGGGTGGGCAACATTTGAGGGAGGGCACTGTCAAATGTGATCTCTAGCATCTAACACGCCTTAATATAGGAGTAACTCCCACAGGCTCATCTCTGAAATGAAAGGGTTGAATTAAACATTCTTTTTTTTTTTCTTTTTTAGGAGAGGTTTTTGCTATAAGGCACGTGCGCTAGCCAGAAAGACAGAGAGAGACAGAGAGACAGAGAGCGAGAAGTCACCCCCCCCCCCCAGGGGGGATAGTCACACCGCAATCCCTTCTCCTCCATTCTCCTCTCGGGATCTTGGGCACGCACGCACACGCGCCCAGCGTGAGTTTATGCCTCCAGGTCCAGGACTCGAATCGCAGTTGACTACATGGGAGTCCAGCGACATAGCCATTACGCCAACTGCTGGTCCCTAAAGTTAAAATTTTTAAAAAAGAAAATCTTTAAAAACAAAACAAACACAATTTTAAACAGCATTGTAAGGGAAATCTTCATTCATACATCTTTGTATGTTTGTCTCATCAACTCCACAGGATAAGTTCCTTGAAAAGGATTAGGCAGTGTCAGTTATCTATTTGTACAATAATGCTGTGTAACAAACAACCCCCAACTCAGTAGCTTAAAACAGTAGGTATTTATTCAGCTCCTGAGTTTGCCATTTGGCAATTTAGGTCAAGCTCAATTGAGCTGTTCTGGGCTTGTCCACTTATAGGGGCTTACTCACATGACCCATATGGTCCCTTCCACTTTCACATCATTTGTCTTTATAATTCTATTCATCGAGTTTGTCCTGCAAGGAAAACTGTGCTCCCTACTGAAAAATACACATGGATGATAGTGACGACGGTAGCAGCTCACATTCATTGGCACCCACTCTATGTCATGTGCTGCTCAAAGATGAACTCATTCAATCGGCACAAGTACCTATGGGTCAGTACCATTACTATCCCTATTTGACAGAGGAGAAAAGAGGCCAAGGAGGTTAAGTAATTGAATCAAGTTCACACAGCCGTTAAGTGACAGAGCATGATGCCAAGATATTAAACTTCCTTTGTATTCCAGCTAAGGAGAGAAGACTAATCCACAGGAAACAACATTTAAAAATATACAGCATAGGGTTAAGTTGTGGTGCAAATGGTGAGCTCTAAAAAATGAGTCAGAAAACCATAGCCCATGGATCAAAACCTAGCCCATAGCCTGTTTTCATAAAGCGCAACTGGCACACAGCCACACCTGTTAGTTATGTATCGTCCATAGCTGTTTCAAGCTGTGTTGGCAAAGTTGAGTAGTTAGAACAAAGACCATGTGACTCACTATGCCTAAAATATTTACTATTAAACCCTTCAGATTTTGCCAACCCCCTCTCTTCCGGTGACCAAATGGCTGGGTTAGCCTAAAACTGAGGTCTTGCCTAAGATATAAGTCTTTACATTTTAAAATCGATAAGGTTGTGGGCAAACTGGAGCAAGTTGGTCACCCAACCTACTCAAGAGGGTCAAAAGATGACAAGATCCATGGGAGTCCTGGCAGGGACTGAGCTGGGCCTTAAATATGTGCAGGCTTTGTATAGATGAGAGATAGAAGAAGGGAGAATATTAAAAACAGGAAAGACTAGCAGAACCTGAGAGAAAACCAGAAAAAGATACTCATGGGAAAATGAGAAGGAATGGGTCCCCTTGAGCAGACAGTTCCTGTTGCGAAGCAAAAGTAGGATCCATTCACTAAAATCTCCACAAAGGATATTTTCACACACTGTTGGTGGCAGCAAAAATTGGTCCCATCTACTTGACAGTTTGTAAATATGTATTAAAATGTTAACTGTGCATGTGTTCTGACTGTCTGTAAGAGAGCGATTACATTAATGGCCCAACTCTACATCTACATCTTTTGAAATGTAGGATCCTCCCATTTATATATGTTGATTTGGAGTTCAGCCACGTGACTAGCGTTGGCCCAGGGGTTGTTAGCAGACTTAACTCAAGCAGAGATTTGAAAAAGTCCTTGTATGTTTCTTCCTCCTTTCTTGTTCTTCTGCTTTTTGACCTAAGAACATGTCTGGGCTATGAGTAAAGCCAAACAGCCCCAGCTATCCCAGCTGAGGCTATTGGGTACCACTCCAACTATAGCCAACCTGGGCATATGGGTCATGTGAGTAAGCCCCTATAAGTGGACAAGCCCAGAACAGTTCAATTGAGCTTGACCTAAATTGCCAAATGGCAAACTCGGGAGCTGAATAAATACCTACTGTTTTAAGCTACTGAGTTGGGGGTTGTTTGTTACACAGCATTGTTGTACAAATAGATAACTGACACTGCCTAATCCTTTTCAAGGAACTTATCCTGTGGAGTTGATGAGACAAACATACAAAGATGTGTGAATGAAGATTTCCCTTACAATGCTGTTTAAAATTGTGTTTGTTTTGTTTTTAAAGATTTTCTTTTTAAAAAATTTTAACTTTAGGGACCAACAATTAGCGTAATGGCTACGTCACTGGATGCCCATGTAGTCAACCACGGTTCGAGTCCCGGACCCGGTGGCTTAAACTCACACCAGGCACTTGTGTGTGCGTACCCAAGATCCCGAGAGGAGAATGGAGGAGAAGGGATTGCGGTGTGGCCATCCCCCAGGGGGGTGATTTCTCACTTTCTGTCTCTCTGTCTCTCTCTGTCTTTCTACCGAGCGCACGCGCCCTATAGAAAAAAACCTCTCCAAAAAATTTTTTTAACTTTATTTATGATTGTTATTATTTTCCAATTTGGCCAGAGAGAGAGGGGGAAAGTGAGAAAGGAAGCCACCAGGTCTGGGACTTGGACCATGGTTGGCCATGTGGAAGTCCAGCACCTTTAACCACCATGCCACCTGCTGGCCCTAAGAATAATTTTCTTTAAACAATTTAAATGCTCAACAATGGGGGATATTTTTAAGTCTGTAAAAGGATATGTCATCTATTTAAAAAGATAATGCTTACCAATATTTATTGACATGGAAAGATATTCACTTTGTGTTAAATTTTTAAAAATTGACTTCAAAACAGCTTTTATGATATGATCTATTTTGTAAAATTTGAGAGAAAGACATACATGCACCAAAATATTAACACTGATTATCTTAGAATAGTTCAATTTTTTGCTTCTTCATCCTTTTCTATATTGTGTGATTTTTTTTTAAGACAGATTCTCATAATGTTGTCCAGGTTAGCTTCAAACTCACAATCTCCCTGCTTCAGCCTTCTGAGTAACTGGGATCGCAGGTATGTGCCACTGCACTTGGCTCTGTGTGAATTTTTTAAATGACTAAATGCCATCTTTATAGACAGAGAAAAATGGAAATGTCACCAAAACAACTTATCTCTCTACACATAAAAACATGGCCTCCAAGTCCTCAGAAAAACCTCAGCACTTTCCCTAAACTTTCCATCCTTCCAACTGCAAGAAATGGAATGTGGAACAAGCCAGTAGAGTGGTGATTAAAGCAGCTGGATTCCACTTGATCTACTGCACAGTTCAAGTCCTGGACCTGGCAGCCTGAAAAATTCACTGAGTGCATGTGTTCCCAAAATCCCAAGAAGAGAATGGAGATGGGATTGAAGCTGGCCATCTCCCCTTGTGGGGGTGATTTTTTACTCTCTTTCTCTCTCAGAGGAGCACTGTGCCCTCTAGCAAATTTAAAAAAAAAAAAAAAAAAAAGAAAGAAAGAAAGAAAGAAAGAAAAAGAATGGAATCTGACTGACCTTGAGGCTTCTCTTTCTTCTGGCCCAGAGGAACTGAACCCATGTTCTGTGTGTGGCAGGAGTGGGGAGCATCAAGCCCCAGAGAGACCTTCTGTACAGATGCCAGGGAGAAAGCTCCCCTTCCCAACCATGTACAAACAGAGCAAGGAAATTAGCCATGAAACCAACTTTAACCATTGTTTTAAAAAATCCTTCCATCCAAGTCATAATATTTTTAGAGTGAGATTTACTTTACAATATTTTAATAACTGCAGCATTGTGACTAGAAGTCCTTTGTAGCTGGTCTCAGGGGCCTTCCTGGGACGTTGCACTTAATGAGGTTTATAATTCAATATAACTACATCTGCATCTTTAATTATGCCTAACATTTAATCTTCATTGCTCCACTTGAATTGGAAAAGCTAAAATTAGGCCTGCTGTAGTTTAATCTGATAATAAACATCCATGACATTTAGAACAAAAATGTACTCATTTCATTAGAGTGGCCAACGCATTTACCATTTGCTCGAACTGAACAAATACTCTCAACCGTCCTCCCAACTGTAACAGAGAACATGTTTTAAACAATTCCCACTGTAGACTCTTGCAACTCCAAGCTGATAAGGACCTTGGAGGTTAAATAGTCCAACATCACCATTTCACAAGTGAGGGCATGGATCCCACAGAGGTTAAGTCATTTGTCTGAAGTCACACAGCAAGTTAGCAGGTAGCGCACATTACAAGAAATAAGACCCAGGGCTCATGAATCTCAGGCCAATAGTCTATTTGTCATTCCTCTCTGACACCCTAGCATATGTAGCCAAATTAGGGCATTGTTTTTTGTTGACCAAGCATACCTCTGGGCAACCACCACCTCCCTTTTTTTTTTAAATGGAACCCAGACAAGGTGTCATTCAAGTACCTACACAGAGCCTCAAACCCCAGCTCCAAATGCAAACCAGTAACAAACAAAATGTAAAAGGAAGTATTTTTAAAAGCACACTCTCATTTGAAATAAGATCAATATTTCCATGGGCCAAACCCCAAGACAATAAAACATTAAATAGGGCCTATTTGGCTGCAGGTCCAGAAGGAGGCAGAAGAGGTCAGGAGTTTAGTTCTCTGGGATACTGAAAACCAAAAATGCCCCATTTGACAAAGGGGATGAAACCCAGGCTCATTAATTCAAGCTGGAGTAATGGCTACAAAACTCTGCCACTGATTGCCACAAGAGGCTACAATATATTAATATGTGAACCTGCTTATGTACAGAGTAGAGATGCCAAGGGGAGCAGACAGGTTTGTCCAGCAGCATCTGAGCCAAGCTGCCAGCCAGATTGAGGTAGAGACAGTGACATACATGCTACCTCTCTATCGTAAGACTTGACCCTTAACGGTAAGACTTGATTTTGAACGTGGCCTCCAGGGAGCTGATGAGAATCATTATAAAGTCATTTGTCAGGGAGGAATAAGAGTAGACAGATGAGATAAAGATGGGTCAGCCATGATGGGCCTGCAAACCAAAATTCCAAAACAGTGAAGAAAGTTAAAACTAAGAATGACAATAAAATTAATCAAATGCTCCAGTCATGGTAGCCCATGTTAGATACTGCTGTTTGCCAAGCTGAGGTCACATGGGAGGCCTGTTCAATTCCAAAAAGCTGAGCACTGGGTTCGATTCTAAAATGCCAAGTGTGGGTGTGCACCTGTAGTCCAAGCTACTTAGGAGGCTGAAGAAAGAGGACTGGAACACAGGAAGACTCTGTCTAAAAAATACCACACACACACACAATTAATTCAGAAAAAAATAAAATGATAAAATAAAAATAGCAGAGCAATCTGAAAATGGCTAGAAAATAAGTACTTTTATAATCCTCAAGGAGATAATACTTATAAAAAAAAGAACAAGAAATTAGAAAACAAAAATAGACCAAATATGAGACAAAACAGGTCAATGTACTTAAAAAAGAAAGTCAGAAATCCTAGAAATGATTCTTCTTCACAGTAGACTCTGTGAAGTCAAGTCACCTGACAGTCCACACCTTTGCAAATGTGTCTTGGAGGAAACAAGCTGAAGCCTACAGAAGTCTGAGGGGGGTGGGGAGCAGTGGCGGGGGCTGGGTGAGGGAACTCTAGACAGGCCATTTAACAGGACTCCAGCCATGAACTGAGTCGTGGCTCTCAAGGCTCTGCTTGGCTTCAGCCAGGCTCTCCACTTACCAATTCCAGCACCCTCTGTCTACAAAAAGGGGAACAAGAAGCAACACCCTGTCCTCACACTTGCTCAGAGAAGGTGGCAAGGATCTCAAGGAGAATTTCCACTCTGTATGTCCAGTCAGTGGAAAGGGGGATAAGACCATCCAAGCTAAGCCTTAGCAAGATGAAAAGACAATTTACAAAGAGAAAACAGAGGGGAAAAGAGAGGGATGAAAAGAAGAAGGCGACAAAGAAGAAGAGAGGAGGGGAGAAAGAAAAAGAGAGCATTAGAAAAGGAGAAGATGGGGCAGGCAGTGGCACGGCAGTCATGCAAGGCTCTGTGAGGTTGATCTGCATGGGAGGTTCTCGGTGAGTGTCTGAAGGCCATCCTGAATGCTCTGAGTACGTGAGCCCATGACTGGGCTTGGCTGAAGCTGGGTGGGGACCATGCACGAGGACCATAAAGGGGTGCTTCTCTCTCTCTCTCTCTCTCTCTCTCTCTCTCTCGGAAGAAAAAAAGAAACTTCTAAGAATGTTCTCATTCCAGAGATTTTTAAAAAATAGAAGATAAACCCAGTTCTTGGGGCGGAGGAGAACAAAACAGAAAATTCTGCAAGTGCTTTGCACCATAAATATATATATGTACGTATATGTATGTATGTATATGTGTGTGTATATATATGTATTTTTTTTCCAGGCCAGGTAGTGGCACAGCAGTAACACTGCTAGACCCACATGAGAAAGACCCTGGTTCACACCCCAGGACCTCCCTGACCATGTAGGGTGCATGGTTGCTCATGGTCTAGGCTGTTAAAATTAGGGGTGGATGATGAAGACCCTGTTAGGAGTGCCTGTCTCTTCCTATTTCTCTGTCTCTCCCTCTCATAAGGTAAATAAATACTTTTTAATATAAATATATATATGTATATATATATATTCGACAATATAAAAACTTGAGAGCTGAGGAGAGGAAATTCCAGAAGCAAACCAAGTTCCAAAACAATACCATTTCAGATCCAAAAATAGATGATAAAAAAACAAAGGACATAATAGACATAGCTGAAAATCAAACTGCTTCCATGTAAAAAAAAAGCTTTGAGACAATCACAATACTATGGAAGAAGTATATACAGAGGCTGGAGCAATTAAGAAGAATGTATCAGTTATAAAGAAATCATCCAGGGACCAGTAAGTGGTGTGGAGCTCAAGGTGCTGGACTCCCCATGGCCGACTCTGTGGTCCAAGCCCTGGACCCAGTGGCTTGAGAATCATGCTGGGCACACGCGTGTGCATGACCAAAAATCCTGAGAGAAGAATGAAGGAGAAGGGACTGTGGCATGCCATCCCCCCTGCAGGGCGCTTTCTCACTTTCCTTCTCTTAACTCTCTCATAAAAATAAAGAACATTCAGAAGGATAATTCAGAGAAATTTCTCCCATATGAAGGGATGACTAAGTCTGACTATTGAAAGGGCACACCATGTAACAGATTTTAAAAAATGATACTGAATAGTCAGTATCAAGGCATATCCTGCTTAAGCCATTGACCTTGAAAATAAAGTACTTTTTTCGGTTGAATGCCATTAATATATGTAGAAGGATGATACAATTAAACAATTTGGTACAATAACAATTGATTCAGACAAGAACCATTCATGGATGCTTCGGGGTAAAACTTTCAGGATGAAAAAGATATTTTCAGTATCAAAATACCTCTCTACAAAATACAAATTATTTACAAAGGGAAAAATATTAACTGTGAAATCAGAGAAACCTAGCAGACACAGCTTAACTGAATAACCAGTTAGCGTAATAAGTTATGGCACAAAGAGGAGTACAGTGTCATCACTTGATTCTTTCAACTCTTTTTTTTTTTTTTTTTTTGAGAGAGAGAGTTTTGCTATAGGGACACGCAGTCACTAGAGAGACAGAGAGAGACAGAGACAGAAAGCAAGAAATCACCTGTAACGGGAGAGCCATACCATGATCCCTTCTCCTCCATTTTCCTCCTGTGATCTTGGGCATGCACACATATGCACCCCGTGTGAGTTTGAAGCCACCTGGTCTGGGACATGGTCGGCCATGTGGGAATCCAGTGACGTAACCACTACACCATCTGCTAGTCCCTCTTTCCACTCTTCTAGGCTTCTTCTTTTGCCAGGAACCCATTCTTACCTGCAATGCCATCTGCATCTGTGCTATCTTGGACTGTCAGATCTTAGAAGGCAAGGACCAGGGTGCTTAATTTACTCAGAAGGAGCAGGTCAAGAGACAGATGTTCCTTACCCCTCTATGTACACCTTAGATGGGCTTTTATACCTAATCCCTCATTTGACCATCACAATCTGAAAGGTAAATCAAACTCCACCCCCAATTTCACAAATGTAAAAACAAAGGCTCAGCAAGGTGGAAACCACCTGCCAAAAGTCAGATAGCTTGCAAGTGGCTGAGCCCAGACTTGAGCTCAGATCTCTTCGCTCCAATAAGATGTTGCCGCGGTGTAGACACTGTGCTTGACTCCCCAATGTCCATTCTGCCCAGCTCAGTTTCAGGGACTGACCCTGCCTTCAGTGGGCCCTATTAGCCCATAGGCCTCATAGAATCCCATCCCCTTCATCAGTGGTTGGATCAAGAGCCTAGGCCTAAGCCAAACAATAGGTGTCATTCCCTGGTCCTAGGAATTGATTCTAGCCAACAAGACAGAAGACAAAGCCTGCTGGAGGCTTCTGGGAAAGTTCTTTTTGCTTTTGAGAGGAAGGCTAGGAAATTCTTCCCACTCCCTAGAATAAATGGGGGCAGCAAATCTACAAAGAAGGGAACCGCCTTAAAATCAAGCTGACAGTATAGTGGCATGAAAGAGAAAGGAAGAACTGGGTGTCTCTGATGAGCTCAGGGAACTCAGTGTCACACAGCTCTGAAACCTATTCTACCTGTAAGGCCATACAGTTCCTTAAGCTTTAGCCAAGTTACGTTGGTTTTGTTAACTGAAACCAGAGGCATCAGACAGTAGGCAGACACACTGTGTCTCAAGACAGCTTGGCAAAAAGGAGCGCAACACCCTGGGTGTACCACTGAGCTCCAAGGAAATAACCAAAACCTGCCTCGCCACCCCCCATATCCTCCCATCTTCCTCAAATGGCTGTTTGCTGACTATATTGCATCAAATCTACTGAGGTTTTTTTTTTTTTTTTTTTTTTTTTTTTTTTTTTAACTTCACAGGAAAGGCTGTTCTATGGTGCTATGAATCAGCCTTGGAAAACTCAGCCCTAGTGCTAAAGGCAGGATGCAGATTAATCTGTTCCCAGTACGCGCCTCTTCTTCCCTCCCCTGCAAAGGGCAGCTATCCTCTGGAATCCATGCACATGCAATTTATTTCTAACTGCAACAGCAGGTTCCAATCCTATTGCTTGCTGCTTCTCGTTATTCGCTTGGAATCAGAGCTGCTGAGAAGTCAAAATTAGACTCAATCTATCAGCGTGAAATAGAAACACAGAGGCAGTCTCTGGCTTCAGGGAGGCAAGAATCTAGGACTTTTCTCGTCTTTCTGTGAACACCAGTGCTCAGAGATACGTGAGTCTATGACTACACAGTCATTTGGAAGTTCTGCGAGTTGGAAGCAGCACTGTCATTGACTTCCTGTAAAGAAGTGACAGCAGGAGAAGTCTTCCAGAGGAGGGCCATAGGGGCAGCCATCTGGTTAGAAGTCACTGAATTTACATAAGTTGTCTCTTCACTTGAGGTAGCAAGGGGCAGGCTTCAAGGGAGAGGGTGTTAATGACCCAAAGCCATATTGACACCATGTATTAATCACGTTTTTATCTTCTGTATTTTATGAAGCTTTCACATCCTGGGGTCTTGCTAATCCGGGAGACAAGGCTCCTTCTCCCAGGGCTAGCTAATTCCTAGACACAGTAAACAACGTCTTTCAAACAAACCAATCAATCCATAGCCTGTATGCCTAACCACCTCCTTTATGTAACTCTCATACACCAAGCCAATATTTCCCAATCCCTAATCTCAGAGCTAGGATCAGACAACTAGAAATTACCCCTATAGCCTACAGTGACTAAAATTATTCAAACTATACAATCCTACTCAACCATGCCTTTCCTGCTTCATCTATCACTCCAGATGGCATAATGGTTACGTTGCTAGACTCCAACATAGATAACCCTGGTTCGAGTCCTGGACCTGGTGGCTTAAAACTCACACCAGGTCCGTATGTGTGTCAAAGATCCTGAGAGGAGAATGGAGAAGAAGGGATTATGGTGCGGCCATCCCCCCTAGGAGGTGATTTCTTGCTTTCTGTCTCTCTCTGTCTTTCCAGCAAGTGCACATGCCCTATAGAAAAATCTCTATAAAACAACATCAACCAAAGAAATTCCAATAAAGGCTCTGGGCCATGCTCTCCCCTTACTTCTTCTGTCTCCTGACCAGCCCGAGAATCTCCCCATGCAGTCCTTCATGGCATGGCATGCCCTCTCCTCTTAGAACTTACAAGTAATAAGCTCTTCTTTTGAGGCAGTTGTCTCTGTCATCTTACCATACCTAATTAAAACGAAATCTCAGGTCTATTTTTAAAAGCACCACCACATATAACTTCCTCTGAGGTAGTTATATTTGATGCATGCTCTTAGAGAATGTCTACCACACTGCAAAGCAGGAATTATTAGCTCCATTTGACTTGTGAGAAAAGTGAAGCTTGGTGGGTTGAATAACCTGCTGATGCTGGTCAACAGGGAATACTGATCACAAGCTAAGGATAACACAATAGACTTCCTTCTATAGGGATATAAAAATTTTTCAAAGGCCAACCAGGTGGTGCAGTGGTTATGGTGGCTGGATCCCACATAGCCAACTGTGTGGTTCAAGTCCTGGATGCAGCAGCTTGAAAAACATGCCAGGGGGGCGGCAGGTGGCATGGTGATTAAGAGTGCTGGACTCCCACATGGCCGACTGTGGTTCAAGGTCCCAGACCTGGTGACTTGCTTTCTCATTTTCTCCCTTTCTCTATCTCTCACTCACTCACTCACTCACTCACTCTCACTCTGTCCCTCTCTAGTCAAATTAAAATAAATAAATAGAGTTTATTTATATATATTTTTTTAGAGAGGTTTTAGCTATAGGGCACATGCACTTGCCAGAAAAACGGAGAGAGACAGAGAGATAGAAAGCAAGAAATCACCCTCCCAGGGGCAGATGGCCACACCGAAATCCCTTCTCCTCCATCCTCTCAGGATCTTGGGCACGCACGCACACGCGCCCGGTGTGAGTTTAAGCCACCAGGTCCGGGACTCGAACCACGGTCGACTACGTGGGAGTCCAGCGACATAGCCATTACACCAACTGCTGGTCCCAATAAAGTTAAATTTAAAAAAAAAGAAAAGAAAAACACACCAGGTGTGTATGTATGCATGCCCAAAATCGCAAGAGAAGAATGGAGGAGATGAGATTGTGGCATGGGCATCCCCCCTGAAAAGTACTTTCTTACTCTCTCTCTTTCTCTTGTGCCCTCAGGCAACTGCACCTGGTCTATCATAAATTTAAAAAGAAAGAAAGAAAGAAAGAAAGAAAGAAAGAAAGAAAGAAAGAAAGAAAGAAAGAAAGAAAGGAAGGAAGGAAGGAAGGAAGGAAGGAAGGAAGGAAGGAAGGAAGGAAGGAAGGAAGGAAGGAAGAAAGGAAGGAAAAGAGAAGAAAAGGAAAAGAAATGTTCAAGATACTGATATGTGTGTGAGGCTGAGTATTGTTGATCAAAAGTAAAATAAAGCCCAGTTACAAGGGTGTGTGCTGTGAACACACAGCACCCT
Source organism: Tupaia tana (assembly GCA_026018925.1). Taxonomy (NCBI): domain Eukaryota; kingdom Metazoa; phylum Chordata; class Mammalia; order Scandentia; family Tupaiidae; genus Tupaia; species Tupaia tana. Next base: position 29,521,157 of record JAKSZU010000010.1, read on the forward strand.
GCAGACTGAGACCCCATATGAGGCCCAGACTCAATTCTTAGTCCAACCCAAAAGGCTAGGCATGGTGGTGGTGGCATGTGCCTGTAACACCAGCAATGATGGAGGCTGAGGCAGGAAGACCATGAGCTTTAGTCTGTCCTGGGCAACACAGCAAGAGTCTCACTATAAACAAGCTGGGGCTCTCTGGGCTCGGACCTAGTTGGCTGTTATATGGCTAAACGCACAAAGAAGGCTGGCATTATTGGTAAATAAGGGACCCGCTATGGTGCCTCCCTCCTGAAAATGGTGAAGAAAATTGAAATCAGCCAGCATGCCAAGTACACTTGCTCCTTCTGTGTGAAAACTAAGATGAAGAGACGGGCTGTGGGGATCTGGCACTGTGGTTCCTGCATGAAAATGGTAGCCGGTGGTGTCTGGACCTACACCACCACTTCGGCTGTCACAGTAAAGTCTGCCATCAGAAGACTGAAGGAATTGAAAGACCGATAGACGCTCCATAGACATTTGGAATATCACTGGCCTACAATAAGTGGGTTAACTTATGTAACAAAAAAATTTTAAAAATAAGCAAACTGGGATGGCGGTATGCATCTACATGCCTAGCTGAAAGGCTGAGGTAGGAGGATGGTGACATGGTGAGACCCTATCTTAAAATAAATAAATAAATAAAAGTTTGTTTTTGGAGTGAAATGTATTTAGAAGGGATGTATATTAGGCTCAGATGGTAGAAGTGAGATGTATAGTGAAAATACTCAAAGGAGATGTTGGGGAAACTTGACAAATTTACCAGGAGAAACCTGCCAATATTACTGCATCAAATCTCTTGAGCTTTTTGTTTACTTTCTTACAGCCCCAAGAGGAGGTGAGCCAAGTTGGAAGGCAGCCAAGTGGGGCAGAATCCAGCTGAGATTATTCTACAGCTGCCTGTCCGGGGTATCCCAGACACAGGACGCCCCAGCACCAGTGTGTTAATGATATGATGAGGAAAGCCACATGGAAGAAGTAAATAGTAATTAGGCAAGAGCAACATGTGGTCTTATTCTTTTATTGTGGGAGTTGTCCCCCAAAGTATCATGATTTGGGATTTGGTGTGATGTGAAAGGCAAAGAAGCCAGTGGGTGGTGACTGGATCATGGTGATTGCATCATCAAAGCAAGTTTGTATGAATGATTAACGACCATGCAAGAGATTCAGTGAGTTCTAGCTCTAGTGAGAAAGGGTTAGTTCTCACGAGATCTGGTTGTTATAAAAGAGCAAGCTTCATCATTCTCTCTCTGCATATGCCTGCCACCCTCTATGCTTTTGTCGGTCATGTTGTAGGTTGGTCTGATGCCAAGCCTAGGCCTTCAAATTTTCTAGTCACCAGAATTATGAGTCAAGATAAACCTCTATTCTCTTAAGTTCACCAAGTCTCAAAGTATGTTAGCAACACAAAAACAGACTAAGACACCTACCACTACTGCAAGTCCTGTGTGTGAACCAGCAGCAGCAGCATCACCTGGAAGCCCATGAGAAATACAGACTCTCAGAGACCAGCCCAGATCTACTGAATTAGAATCTGCATCTTCACAAGATCCCTGGATGATTCACATGCATGTAAGAAGAGTTTAGAAAGTTCTGGTTTTGTAGTTCCACCCTCAGGAATGGATGGAAGTTGAAATGATTAGGATGCGGGTGAAGGACGCGATCAGCAGAGATGGACGTAAGCTATAAACCAAAGGACTTGTACTGAGCCTGCACTTTAGGTGCTTCTTGGGTACCACAGACCTGATATAGCTCCCAATGCTTTGTTTATAGGTAGGTTATCAGAGCTGGATAATTCTTTACCATGAGACCTGTTCTGTGTCTTGTAGGAGATTTAACTGCATCCCTGGCCTCTACCCATGAGATGCCAGTAGCTTTCTCCAGTTTCTACCTCTTTACCCAGTTGTGACAGCCACAATTGTCTCCAGACATTGCCAAATGTTCTGGGGTATGCAGAAGGGAGGGGATGCATGTGCAACATCACCACTACCTTCACTGGTAAACATTGAGTTAGATATAGTAAGTTTTACCACTTCATGTTGCCTCACGTGTTCTACTTGGGACCATGAGCACCTGGGAAGAAACCCCACTTGTAGAAGAGTTTGTTTTTGTGATCAAGAGTGTTAATTGTTGCTGCAACAGTACTCTAGCTCTCTGCTGTCACCAAGGAATGAAAAGCCCTTAAAAGGATGGAAGCAACGTCAACAATAATTTAGAGGGAAGAAGATAAAAAGTCATCTCTCTGGGGCCAGGGGGTGGCACAGCAGTGAAATGCAACTCTGCAAGGCTGACTCAGGTGGGAGAGTTCCAGGTTCACGTACAGAGACTTCCCTGAGTATGCTGAGCATGTGCTCCCAGGGTCCAGGGCTGGCTGAGGTGGGGGTAGATCATGGTATCAAAACCCTTTGGGGGGTGCTATATCTTTATCTTTGTCTCTCTTATAGAAGAAATTGGCAAATAAACTTCTTTTTAAAAAAAGTTATATCTGACTTATAAGCCCATGTCATTTCCATTGTACCATGCCATCTGAGATCAGGGTAGGGGGAAATGCTCTGGATCAAGAGCTATGAGATGTAGGTGCTGATGTCAGCTCCGTCCCTACCAGCTCTTTGCCTTTGGAAAGATGAGTCACTTTCCTTCCAAGCGACTTTGCTTCCTTCTCAAGGTTGACCAAGTTATATCTTTCCAGTTTGGTCACTCAATGAAGATTCTGGAAATGATAATATTGGGTTGTCTATATCTATTTTTTTCTATATAAAATGCATCATGACTTTTCTGACAACCCAATAGTTATATCAGACAACTTCACAAGACTGAACTCCCAATTGGGAAAGATAGGCATAGACAAGATAGGGTTTGTTGATCATTAGCTCCCGCTAAAGCTGAGAAGAGACAAGCTTCCAGGAGGGATGTTTCACCATTAGATAACCTGGTCCAAAGGAGAAAATGGGCAATGAGAACAAGTCTCTATCAAACAGATACTGCCTTCATCTGAAACAGGGAACTGTGGATGGATGGTTGCCTGAGACCCTCCCGTTCTGAACATTCTGAGACTCCCAGTTGCTGACATTATCCTTTCCCCCAGAAACACTCAGATAAGGAACATTAAATCTCAGTAAATCAAACTATCCCCAGTCCTTGAAATTATTTGCTAGAACCTAAATAAAACTGGGTCTCTTCCAGGACTCAGTACAAGGACACATCCAAAGAAACCCAAATCCAATGCCTTAAAGCTTTGGAAAGAAAGAAGTACAAGCAGTGCTCTTAAGGAAACAGCGGAAGGGAATCTACATCATATGGCACATACCACGGCTGCCTAAAAATAATTTGCATTCTCTCCCCACCAGCCATCTCTTCAACACACCTCCTAGTCTCCCTTCTGCCAAGGCCAACCTGGCTTTAACACAAATTATCTTTACTTCCTACCCCCTCCCCAACCGTCCTGTGTTATGTAGAGCCTTTTGGCTTGCTCTCAGATTCTATCACTCTCCTCTGCACTGCTTACCCTGAATAGTCCCTCAAAAATCCCAGCAACTGGCTCTATCCACTAGAAACAGATCTGGTTGCATGAATCATAAAACTAAAATTATCAGTGGCTTAACTAACTCCAGGTCCTAGTCTCACATGTCAGAATTCTGAGAGTTGTCATTCCAGGGCTTGTAGTTGTTCCCTTAGACCTTCCATTGTTCCCTCTGCCACACCTGAGAGTTCTCTCTGTTGCCAGGTTTAAGACAGCTGCTGTAGTGCCCACCAGTGTGTATGTTTCCAGTCCCAGAAAGTAGGACAAGGGGCAAGAGTTGAAAAGGAAAATGCTACCCTTTAAGAACATTTTCCAGAGTTTTGCTGCTGTGTAGAATGTAGATGGATGAAGAGACGATCTATCTATACACACATATATGGGTGTATATATTCATATTACATATAATATGCTATATTCATAATATGTAGTATCACAGGAAGCACACATACACACACAAGAGGGCAATAGAGAAAGGCAGTGAGAGACAGAGACAGAAAGCACGCTCCATAAAGTCTTGTCATGTTACAGGTCCCCCCCTCCCCAGCCCTTAGCTTCTCAGGATCCTGGGCACTTGTGCATGTACTAGCATGTTATTCAGGACAATACAGGATCTGAACCACAGTCATCACCTGGCTTCTAGCACCACAGGGTGCTAGGGCAACCACTGCATCATAGTGGCTGCACCATAGCGGCTGCCTGGAAGGACTTTTGATCCCTACAGTAGCAGCTAGAAAAACCTGGACAAAATAAAAATAATTATTTTTTATGGGTCTAGTAAGGAGCAAAGGATGCAACAAAGCCTCAATGAACAGAATTCCAGAAAGAAACAAGCCCTTCATAGGCAAGCAAAGGGCCACGGCAGCTTCCCTACCCAATAGGGATGGGACACTGGTCTGGGTACATGCAGACAGCCACGAGATTTTCCAGGAATGAAAAGGAATCAGCCTAGCCTTAGCTGACTATGTATCAGTCAGAGTCAATCAGAAAAACAGAAGTACTACCTGTGGTATGGACACAGGGATATTTCTCGTGGATTTCAGCTTACATGACCTGTGGAGCTGGTAGAACAGTCCACACATTGCTGCCTCTGTAACTAGTGTTCAACGTGAAATCACTAAAGGTCAGCCAGGCTGGTACTCAGAAAAGAAAACTGAGAGAGTAAAGGCAAAACCAAGTTGGAATCACAAGAATGAACTGGGGCCCATACCAACAAATGGAACCCAAAAGAGTAAACTGGAATCAATATCTGTCTCTCACTCTTTCCAAACTTACTGCAATAATAACCGGCAGGCAAAGAGAACACCCTTCCCCTTAGAGACACACTTGTAATTGACTCACAAGTGGGAGGAGATGAAGGAAGCAAGAATGGAAGTCAGGTGCTGCTCATACCAACTGGCATTCTGGTCCCATCACTAACCTTCAGCATGAAAACCAATACAACTGCAGCGTCACTTCTATTTTCCAAATCTTGTGCAAAATCTCTCTTGTGGCCAGCCTAAACTAACCCAGAAGGAGAGGGAAGGAAATTCTGTGAAACATAGTTCCAGTTCAGCCAAACTGATGAAATATAGAATGACTACAGACCGTGTGGGCTAGCAGAATGGGAAATATGGAAGAGCCCCCAAAATAAACTGCTTATTCCAATAAATTTTCCCCTGCCAAAAACTTTTCCAAGGAAGGAGTCATGAAGAAAGGGCAGGTAAGCAGACAAATCACTCAGTTCCATTCAACTTTATGGTGATTAGATTTGGGGGCCCTGAAGAGTTGAATGCAAAGTGAACCAAAATTATCTAAAGCTGCAACCCAAATTCCCCCAATTAAAATTAATTGGATTTTTAAAAGGCAAGATGGGCCTAGTCATGGTGGCCCACTGCATGGTGCTGAAGCCACACAAGGCTCAGGTTCAGATCATGGGTCAACCTGAACATACCACATGTGCCTGTGCATGCCTAGCTGAATAATGCTATTAACCAACTTGACCTGTGAAGATGGAGGGAGAAAAACAGCATGGTGAGACCCTGTCAAGGGTGTGTGTGTGTGTTTCAAGAGAAATACATTAAAAAGAAAGAAAGAGAAGAGAAGGAAGGAAGAAGAAAAAGAAGAGAAGAAAAAGAAGAGAAGAGAAGAGAAGAGAAGAGAAGAGAAGAGAAGAGAAGAGAAAAGAAAAGAAAAGAAAAGAAAAGAAAAGAAAAGAAAAGAAAAGAAAAGAAAAGAAAAGAAAGAAAAGAAAAGAAAAAAGAAAAGAGAAAAGAAAGGGGCTGAAAGTCCAGGTGGACAAGTGGATTTAAAACAGGAGAATGCAATATAATTAAGGCTGCAGTCCAATCAGACTCTAGGAAGAATCTGAATAGTCACTCACTCTATATGCAACATGAAAGAGTGGGTTTGCACTTCCTGGAAAACAAACAAAACAAAAATAATATATTTCAGTCTCAACAATAAAGAATTATAAAACATGCCAAAAAGCAAGAACATATAATCAGAAGTCATGAAAATCACAGTCACTAGAAACAGATCCACTGACTACCTAATTGCTGCAATTGAGTAAAAAATCCAAATCAATGGGACCAGCAGTTAGCATAATGGCTATGTCACTGGACTCCCACGTAGTCGACCGCGGTTCGAGTCCCGGACTTGGTGGCTTAAACTCACGCCAGGCACGTGTGCGTGCGTGCCCAAGATCCCGAGAAGAGGATGGAGGAGAAGGGGTTGTGGCGTGGCCATCCCCCCTGGGGGGGTGATTTCTCGCTTTCTATCTTCCTGTCTCTCTCTCTGTCTGGTGAGCGCATGCGCCCTATAGCAAAAACCTCTCCAAAAAAAAAAAAAATCCAAATCAACTATTATAAATATGTTAAATAAATTATAAGAAAAGATAAATACAGTGGCTGAATAGATTATTCAAGATAAAAACAGAAATTGAAAAAGAGTCAAGTAGAAATTCTAGAACTGAAAATATAATAATACATGGACTAGCAGATGGCATAATGATTATGGCACTGGACTCCCACATAGTCAGCCATGGTTCAAGTCCCAGATCCAGTGGCTTAAAACTCACACCAGCCATGTGTCAGTGCATGCCCAAAATCCTGAGAGAAGAATGGAGAAGGGATTATAGCATGCCCATCCCCCCGGGGGGGTGATTTCTCGCTTTTTGTCTGTCTCTGTCTCTCCAGCAAGTGCATGCACCCTATAGCAAAAAGAAAAATCTCTCCTGGGACCAGCAGTTAGCGTAATGGCTATGTCGCTGGATTCCCACGTAGTCGACCGCGGTTCGAGTCCCGGACCCGGTGGCTTAAACTCACGCCGGGCGCGTGTGCGTGCGTGCCCAAGATCCCGAGAGGAGAATGGAGGAGAAGGGATTGCGGCGTGGCCATCCCCCCTGGGGGGTGATTTCCTGCTTTCTATCTCTCTGTCTCTCTCTGTCTGTCTGGCGAGCGCACGCGCCCTATAGCAAAAACCTCTCAAAAAAAAAAAAATCTCTCTTAATAAAATAATAATAACAATATATTACAGAAAGTATAACACATGTAAAAGTAAAGTATGACAACAATAGTACAAAATGCAGGAATAAATTTTCTTACATTATTCATAAATTCAAGGTAGATTGAGATAAATTAAGGACACATATTTAATCCTGAGAGAAACCATTACAAAGCTATTAAGAGAATGGAAGACTTAACTGCTAAGGAAAATAAGCCGGACTTTAAAAAACAAACACTATATATCCCTACTCAATATGTACTGACGGTCTGCATTGTATGACAGAAATGGAAAGACCCAAAGATATGATATTAAGGAGGATTAATGTAGATAACAGAGCTGTGAGAAAGGGGAGTGGAGTTGTGAGAAAGAGTGAGTAGGAGGGGCAAGGGAAGTAACACTTAACAGACCCAAGAGTATAAAATTCTCTGTTGAAAATCATGTATGGGGCTGGCAGATGACATGGTGATTAAAGACAATGGACTCCCAAATGGCTGCCCGCGGTTCGAGTCTCAGACCTGGTAGCTTGCTTTCTCACTTTTTCTCTCTCTGTTTCTTTCACTGGCCAAATTAAAACAACTAATAATAATAGATAAAGTTAAATAAAATAATTCTTTAAAAAAAAGAAGGCCAAACCTCTGACCTACATAAAACAACCAAAAGAACTGAGAAAATAACCATAAAAAAATGAGAATACTATACGAGAAATACTAGATACCATTAAGTGCCCAAACATCCAGTTAATCGGTATCCCAGGAGGTGAAGAAACTAATAAGAGCATTGCTAATCTATTCCATGAAATCCTGGAAGAAAACTTTACAAAACTAGAGAAGCATTCAAATATTCAGACCGAAGAAATACAAAGGACCCCAAATAGAATCAACCCAAGAAGATATTCTCCAAGGCACATCATAGTTGGATTGGCCAAATCCACAAAGACAAGATAGTAAAATTGACAAAGTATTAAGAGAAAAACAGTTTCAACCAAGAATACTATACCCAGCAAGATTATCCTTCATATGCGAAGAAAAGATAAAAAGCATTCTCAGATAAACAAAACCTGAAAGAATTTACCAACACCAGACCAGTTCTTCAAGAAGTTCTGAAAGGAGTGCTCTACCTAGAAAACTAAAGACACTCAGACAGAAATAAGAGAACAAAAAGCAACCAAGAAAATGACCAGCTTCATGCTAGGGACAAGAAATAGCAATAATAATGTAGAATATTAACTTTCAGGATTTAAACTAAAAGATTGGACCACAGTAACACTGCAAATTCAACAGAAGAAAGATTAATTACATTATTCTGAACTGGTGAAATAGAATTTTATGACTTTTGAGTAAAACATTATTGTCTTTTTCTTTACTATGCTTTGTTTTCCCAGTTTAAGGATTTTGCCTTCTTTTGAGCTGTTGATAGGTTTAGAAATATGTTAAAATGTTTTTTCTTCTTGTTTGCATCTTTAGATAGAAACAAACTTTTCTCCCTTCCTGACTCCTCTGAAACTGGAAAATATTTGGGAGTATTCATATTTTGTGGCAAAATGGTTATTTGCATAAGTTCAATAAAACCTGTTGCCTTGAATCAGAAATTGGAAATACTGGGCGCGTGCGTGCATGCCCAAGATCCCGAGAGGAGAATGGAGGAGAAGGGATTGTGGCGTGACCATCCCCCCTGGGGGGTGATTTCTCACTTTCTGTCTCTATATCTCTCTCTGTCTGTCTGGCAAGCGCACGCGCCCTATAGCGAAAACCTCTCAAAAAAAAAAAAAAATTGGAAATACTCATTATTAGATAGGGTTTTGACTGGAATCTTCATACCTGAAGATTAAACCAGAAAACCATGGAACTAAGGTAGATGTCAAGTAAGCCAACAGAAATTCTCAGAAAGATGGTCTGGAGCCATAAACAAAAAGTCAAAAATCTCTGCCTGGCAGAGATTTAGAGAAGCTATATGAAAGAATTCGTACCATAAAATAACCTGGACTTTTCCAGTCCGGCATTGCAGTCAGCAGAGATTGCAAAAGAGCAATCACAACCAGAGGATTATTTTGAGGAAGACTTTGACGGAAGAAAAAGAGACTAATCTTTGCTAGCTGATGGTATATCACAGAATACTTGGTAGGCAGGGCTGAGTTGAGAAGGTTTATGTGTGAATTGTGTGCTGGGTGTTTGTTTTTGAACAGTTTGAGTAGTTGACATATAAATATTTTCTCAAAAATATTTAAAAACATACTGTCTCTGCTATAGAGTTACAAACAAAATATAACAAATATTTAGAACATTATCTTTAAAATTTGGTTTTTTGAAATTTAAAAATTGTTTATTAACTGTCAAGAACTATGGAGTATGATACATAAAGTAAATGTGGGACAATGTAAAAATAAATAAATAAATGACTGGGGGGGGAGGGCTTACGCTGAGCACGTGTGTGTGTGCGTGCCCAAGATACCAAGAGATTGGAGGAGAAGGGATTGCAGTGTGGCCATGCCCCCTGTGGGTGATTTCTCGCTTTCTGTCTCTCTGTCTGTCTGTCTCTCCAGTGAGCACACACACCCTACAACAAAAACCTCTCCCCCAAAAAAGAAAAAATGTATATGGTAATATCATTGAACTGTCAAAAATAAAAATAATAATAATAAAAACTAAACATTCAATAGTAGATAAAAGATATAATACCAAATAAATACTTAATAAAAAGAAAAGACAGGAAAGAAGAAGCAAAAAACAAATGGAACATAAAGAAAACAATTTACAGGATGGTAGAATTCAATACAACCATGTCAACCTGTGGGGGGCCAGCAGGTGGTGTGGTGGTTAGGGCACTGGACTTCCACATGGTCAACTGCAGTTCAAGTCCTGAACATAGCTACATAGCTACTCGCTTCTCTCTCTCTCTCTCTCTCTCTCTCTCTCTCTCTCTCTCTCTCTCTCTCTCCTCTCTCTCTGTCCCATGTGTGCCCTATAGCAAATTAAAAAGTAATAATAATAATAAATAAAATTAAATAAATAAGTCTTTCAAAAAAAAAAAGTAGAGATTGTTAGACTGGATACCAAAGCAACTGTCTTCATTTAAGCTCAACAGGAAACAGCACTGATGGAGAAGACATTGGCTTTGGTTTCATGAAATAGTTGTTGGAGCTGCTTGGGAAGAGTAAGTGCCTCAGAAATCAGGGAGATACTGTGAGTGTGGGCAACAATAGGGCAGCCAGCTGGCCCACCCCGGCCCAGCACTTTCTGGAGCAGATGTCCAAATTACTGCTCAATTCCTTCACAGGAAAGAGCAGGACCTCTAGGCACATATCAGAGGCTTCCTGGTAATCCACATGAGACTTGACTGTTATCACTCAGGTGGGATGGTTGAAACCCCTGGCAACACCTGGGTTCTCTTGAAAGGTGTATAGACATTGGGCAAATTCCAGGCCCCATACGTAACTGGGAAGTGGAAATATACCTCAAAGGACAATGCATCTCCATCTAAAGACATGATTCCTTATTTGCCTTTGTTGACAAATTTCTGAACTTTGTTCACCCTGTGCTGAATCTCCTGCTGCATCAAGGTTTTCTTTATGCATTCGTAGAGTTCCCCTGTGCAACTATGAGAAGCCTGAGGATGCACAATGGGGTTCGGATTGACCAGGTAAGTACGAGCCCCACAGCAGCCCTGAGACTGAGCTGCCAGCCCACCTGGATCTGCTTTTATCCTGGTCATTGCTGCAGCCTCAGCAACTGAGTCCTCAGGACTCTAACTCATGCAGCCAGCCACTTCAGGAATCACTTCCAGGTCATCCCACTGTACGGGAAGTTGTGGTACACTGTGACTGCAATGGTAGGAATGAGGTCTCCAAAGCAGCTGTCATCTTATGTCTGATGAGACATTAAGGCAGTTGGGGAGAGTCTTTTCAACACATTATGCTGTGACAACTAGTCATCTATGTGAGCAAAAAAAGAGCCTCAAAACCCTACTTCATCCCATACACAAAACTAATTTGAGATAGATCACAGACCAAAAAATAAAAGCTAAAATCTTCTAAGAGTAATTATTTGAAAATAGTTTCACAAATTTGAGTTAGATAAAGACAGGTTGTATTTCATCCACATTTACTTTTGTGCTTTTGAAAAACACTTAAGCAAACCACCAACTGAAAATATATATCTGATAAAAGACATATCCAAAATATATAAATAATTCTTGTTTCTCAATCAGGAAAAGGCAACCTAATTAAAAGGAAAGGAGGGGGTGAGACTTGAACAGATATTTCACAAATAAGATACATGGATGGCAAGTAAGCATAATAAAATATACTCACAATTATTAGTCACAGGAAAACACAAAATAAAGCCACTACACAGCCATTAAAATGGCTAAAATTTAAATGATTTATAATACCAAGTGTTGGTGAGAATGTGGAGCAACTATAACAGAGCTCTCATACATTGATGGTGGAAAACAGTATGGCAGTTTCTTGTAAGGTTAAACCTACAACCTAGCCATCCAGTTCTTGTTTTATACAAGAGAAATGAGGGAACCAGCAGTTGGCATAATGGCTATGTTGCTGGATTCCCATGTAGTTGACTGCGGTTCGAGTCTCAGAACCAGTGGCTTAAACTCACACCAGGCACGTGTGCGTGCATGCCCAAGATCCCAAGAGGAGAATGGAGGAGAAGGGATTGCGGCGTGGCCATCCCCCCGGGGGGTGATTTCTCGCTTTCTATCTCTCTGTCTCTCTCTGTCTTTCTGGTGAGCCCACACACCCTATAGCAAAAACCTCTCCAAAAAAAAGAGAAATGAAAGTATATGTCCACATTGCACACAGATGTTAGCCTCAAACTGTAGCCAATCTACCATTTGATGTACCATTTGTCAACAAGTGAATAGATAAACACGTTGCAGCACTTCCATACAGTGAAATATTATTCAGCTATTAAAATGTACTGATACACGCAGTTTCACAGATAAAGCTAAAAACAATAGTCTGAGTGAAAACCTCAGATACAAAAGAGTACAAGCCATATGATTCTATTCATTTGACACTCTACAAAAGGCAAAACTAATATATAAGAGCAAAAGCAGATCAGTGGCTTACCAGGGCCAGAAATGAGAAGGAAAGATGATGATTGGCTGCAAAAAGCCATTTAGAGAACTTTTTGAGATGATAGAAATGTTCTGTCTCTTGCTTGTAGTGGTATTTATATAGGTATATGCATTTATAAATATTGCTTAATTCAACACTTAGAAATGGATGCATCTTATTATATGTAAATTACACCTCAATAAAGCACATTTTTCCAGGCGCGTGTGCGTGCGTGCCTAAGATCCCGAGAGGAGAATGGAGGAGAAGGGATTGCGGTGTGGCCATCCTCCCTGGGGGGTGATTTCTCGCTTTCTATCTCTCTGTCTTTTTCTGTCTTTCTGGCGAGCGCACATGCCCTATAGCAAAAACCTCTAAAAAAAAAAAAAAAAAAAAAGCACATTTTTGGAAAATGCAAGCAGCCAATTTAGAATGGGCAAATACCTAAACAGACACCTTAGAAAGAATATGAATAAGCAATATGCACAGGAAATGTTCAATATCACTAGTCAACAGGAAAATGTAACTGAGAATTATAAGATACCAATATATACCCACTAGAATTAAAAAGGCTAAAATTAAAAAGGTTGATAATACTACTGGGTCGTCAGAAAAGTCATGAGGTATTCTTCTATGTTTTTCTATGCAAAAGTGTGTCATTAGTTTTCTATCAACTCAATAAATATTCATGAGGATATAAAGCAACAGGGACTTTCATACGTTGCTGGTAGAACCACTTAGAAAAACGCTGGCCATTTCTTAGAAAGTTAAACAAACCTCCAATCATCAGCAAGTCCATTCCTAAAAGAAGTTAAAAGGTAAGTTCACAAAAAGACTTGTACAAGAATATTTATAACAGCCTTATTAAGTCCTAAACCAGAAATAGTACAAATGTCCATTAACAAGAGGATACATAAAATGTAATATGTCTATGCAATGGAACACTCAGTAATAAAGAGCAATAAGGAACAGATTCAAGCAACAACATGGATGAATCTCACAGACATTGTATTAAGTAATAGAAACAAGATGGGAAAAGCACATACGGTAAAAATTCTGTTTCTATGACACTAAAAAACAGGCAAAACAATCTGTGTGCTCAAAATCAGGACAGTGGTTGGCCCAGGCTTAGAAAGTTATCTGGACTGGTTGTGGAGTGAGGTTGAGTTAGAAAGGGAGAGATAGGGAACTTTCTAGGGTAATGAAAGCATTCTTGATATTGATTGGAGTGTATACATTTGTATTCAAATTCCCTTGAACTGTACAACTAAAATCTATATGTAAAGTATACTTCAATATTTTAAAAATAGCAAAAAAAAAAACAACAAAACAAACAAACAAACAAACAAAACACAAGAAAGTTGAGCACTGCATGGTTCTCTACAACCAGAATTTAGTTACATGGCTGTACTTAGCTGAGATTGGGAAATACAGTCTTTATTCCAAGTGGCTTTGTGCCCAATTAAAATTTGGAGGTACTCTCACTGCAGAAGAAGCAAAGCTTGATTTAAGAGACAATTAACAGTCTTTGCTCAAGCAAGCAAGTGATTCTTTTGAAGGAGATGAGCTTAAGCTTTCGAATACTTTTAGTAAGTCTTCTAATTTTCACTGTCAGTGCTACCTTCGTAATTCTTCAGTGTTTTCTTTTTCTTCCTGTAATCAGCCAAAGCCACTCTTTCTGTGGTGACCATAACCTTGAGAATCTGCCAAGGGCATGCTGAGTGAGAAATGGAAAAGGGGATAAAGGAAGGAAGGTAACAGGGCTGGGAAAGAAAATGAAACAGCCTTGAAAGTGTGAATGAAAACCTGCACAGGGCACACGGCATGTGTGACATTTGCCACCTTCCAGTTAGAAGGAACTACCTCCTTTGTGTTTAAAGCTCAGCTTGGCTTCCTCTGGGGGCCGCATGGGATTTCGTTAGTTTTAGACTATAATAAGGGACACAGCAAGAGCAGCATTCCCAATCCCTAGAGATCTTTGGTTCCTGCAAAGGCAGTGCTGGAGATGTCTGCCACAAACACAAGAGAGATTTCTCTCAATAGATAACCCCATATCAATACTACTACTAGACTAGGATTTTCCTACAGAGACTCTTATTCCCTAGGTAGACTAGGGACCTTCATCACCCATGGGAACCACACATGATTGATTTCATCACTGCAAGTCATCCTAGACCTGTGCTATCACAGTCTCCCTCACATTCAGTCAGACAACAAACATGTACTGAGCTCCTGATTTGCCTGGTTTGGGGCTCAAATCTGGGAATACAGAGAAAGCACAGAACTATAGCCCGGCCTGGGGCTTAACCTCCTGTTCTCTGCCTACCCTATAGATTAAGCCTCTTTGACACTGATGATAGCCAGAGCCACACCCAAGAACCCCAGGACCAAGCACTCTGGGGATGAGCCCTGGCTTATTTTCCCAGCCATCCCTCCTTCCTACATCCCCCCACACCAGCCTATATTACTGGCTTGCTCCTGTTTGAGCCAAGCACAACCTCTTTCCCGATATAGATGGATGAGAGATGAGCAGGGTCTGCCTGATGAAATTGCTCCATGGGCTGCCTCCAAGATCTGGCTGCAAGGAGAATGGACTGGAAATTGCACAGCCATTATCTTTGCTGACAACCCCCTCCTCCCCATCATTTCAGTATAATGAATTGCATGGAGAGCTCAGCTGTCATGAAAGCTTTTGAATTCCAGCCCTACCATCTTCCAGGACATCCTTAGAGGTTATCTCCGCAAGGCAGGTGGAAGAGGAAAGAGAAAAGCTTAACCCTATAAGAATAATTATGATGTATTATTAGCAACCGATGGCAATCTAATGCAGGATTTTCAATATAGATGCTACTAGCTATAATTTTTCTCTGTCATATGTGCACATACAAAAAGGCTACATTTAATAACTCCAAAGTTCAGAGCAGTTTCTCAAACTGAATTTAGTTTCTTGGAAGCAATGTCTCAACGCAGGGCATTTTAACAAAACAGAGATACAATTTGAATATTGAAGATACTTTCTAGGGTAGATGGAAATGTGTATATGATAAGGCTAATTGGCTTTAGTTTAATGTGGCCATGCTAACTAGTTATGGGCAGAAACAAGGGTATAACTCAAAACAGCAGAACCAGGCCCAGCCTCAGTGGAACAGATGGTAGTGAACTGATCCACAGGGCTGGGAGCCACAAGAACAACTGCAGGTTCAGATCCCAAGTCTACCAGAAACAGGTTGGGCATATGAGCATCCAAGATCCCAACTGGCTGGAGGGCTGAGGGGAGAAGGTCACAGTATGAGAAGACCCTACTAAGGGTGCCTCCCTCTCTCTCTCACATACATTCTTTCTTATGAAAGACATAAAATAAACTTTTTTTTTTTTTTTGGAGAGGTTTTTTTTTTTTTGCTATAGGGCGCATGCGCTCGCCAGACAGACAGAGAGAGACAGAGAGATAGAAAGCAGGAAATCACCCCCTGGGGGGATGGCCACGCCGCAATCCCTTCTCCTCCATTCTCCTCTCGGGATCTTGGGCACGCACGCACACGCGCCCGGCGTGAGTTTAAGCCGCCGGGTCCGGGACTCGAACCGCGGTCGACTACGTGGGAGTCCAGCGACATAGCCATTACGCTAACTGCTGGTCCCATAAAATAAACTTTTAAAAGATAGCAGAACCACATTTGCCATAGTATCTAATTATACTGTGAGTAATAGTGGTAGGAAGTCTATCCTATCAGTTTCTTTTATATCTGGCTCTTCACACAATGCTGGATACAAGCAGAGGTTGGGTAAATGATTGCTAGATGATGGATGAATGGATAAGATTGATGGATCGATGGATACATGGAGATGCAACCTTAGTGGTGTGTTTTAACATGTTAGGAAACTGTCTTAGTCCATTTTTGCATTGCTAACAGAAATACTTGAGCCTGGGTGGTTTTATAAAGAAAACAGTGATTTACAAACTCATGATTCTAGTGTCTGGAAAGTCCAAAAACCTAGGCTGCAGCATGGCCAGTGGAAGCACAGAGGATGGTAGGCACAGGCAGAAAAAGCAAGCTTTAAGCAGCTCTCTCTCTTCCCCTCTTTCATAGCAACCAGACCTCACAAGAACTAACTCCTTCTCATGAGAGTTTGAATTCACTGGGTCTCGTGAAACATCCTTATCTATTCACGAGGCTGTTGCCTCCATTATGCAATCACTATGATCCAATCACCACCCACTAGGCCTCACCACCTCCCAACATCAAATTCCAAAACATGAAAACTTTGGGGGACAAACCTTCATCCAAACCATACTAGAAGTCAATCCTGTTAGAAAGAGACTAAAAGGCTGGGTATATAAATCCAAAGTAAAGTAATGTGATGGCCTGGAATATGTTTGCCTTGACTTAAAAGTATCAATATCTGTGTCTGTAAATTAGTCTTTTGTGCCTTTCTGCTCTAGTAAGATTTGGAATGTAAAAAGGAGAAACCTTTACAGGTATTTATTTGGCTTAGCTTCATTCAATGCAAAGCAGACTGTGAGACAAGGGTTGAGATGCAGGTGACTTGTTTGAAGTTGCTCCCATGAGGTACAAGTGAGGACGTAGGGAAAGTGAGACAAGAAGGGAGAAAAAAATCGATAAAGGGTGCAATAATGAGTGAGTTACTGCTATGGGTAACCAGGGCTCACTCTCACTGGGGACCTTTTGAGAAATCAAGTGGAACATGTCCTGAAATTGTCCTACAAAGACAGAAAGCTGGGCATTTACCCACCAAATCCTGTCCACTATTGTCTGAAAGTTACCCCAGAACATTAACACCTTTACCCTATGCATTGCCTCTTCACTTAACAGAGTAAATTCCAAATGCTGGACAAAGCCCTTGGTCAGAGGATGAAGTTGGCTCAGACACTCAGAGGTACCCATAGCTACCATAGCTACAGGTAAACCCAGGTAAGCCAATGGTGTGGCAAGGATGGGGGTATGGCATTAACAGCATCACTGACAGCATTTTAACAAGAAGGAATTGAATGTAGGGAATTAGACTCTCATGGCATTACTACGAGGGTTAGAAGAGTTGTTCTCAGGACCTGCAGTTGGCATAATGGCTATGTCGCTGGACTACCATACAGTCAACCACGGTTTGAGTCCTGGACCCGGTGGCTTAAACTCATACCGGGTGTGTGTGCATGCGTGCCCAAAATCCCCAGAGGAGAATGGAGGAGAAGGGATTGCAGTATGGCCATCAACCCGAGAGGGGGTGATTTCCCCCTTTCGGTCTATCTCTCGCTGTCTTTCCGTCAAGTGCACATGCCCTATAGCAAAAACCTCTTAAAAAAAAAAAAAAAAAAAAAAAAAAAAAAAAACCAAGAGTTGTTCTCTACTGACCTCCAGGATAACCCCCAAAACAAATAGAACTGACCCACCAGGAGACCTTTGACCTCTGAGGCCACCATTGCTGAGGTTGTTGCTACCATAACTATTTCTCCACAGCCATGAGTCCATACAATGGACTAAGCCATATGGCTGCAGAAAATCCTCACATTTTCATGACCTGGTTTATCATCAGAAAATAGCCTAAGAGGGCAGAAGACCTCTGCCGCAATTCCCTTTCCCAGATCTTATATGCCTGCATCTAATTGGCAGAAGTGAATTTGCATATGTGTCACTAGCAATAAAGAAGCCTGGGAAATGTGGTTAGCTTTCCGAAAGCACTGACTAGAAGGAGAGTAGAGCAAGTTTGAGGAAGCCAGTGTACCATGTCTATCACACTCTGATGACCCGCCTTCACCCTGTGCCCTATTGCCATCCTGAGCTAACCCCCAGACCCTCTCAGCCCCAGAGCTACAGCCACAATCCTAGTTCTCAGAAATGCACTGAAGGTGACAATGATATTTATGGCACTTGCTTTATCTGCATATTGAAATACCCTAACATCCCAATTTTTATTCTGTAAATATGAGGGCTTCTTAAATAATGTTTATACTTTACTGAAATATCAGACATAACACATGATCACTAAACATATGACATATGATTGAAAAACTGGGCTATGGGGCCAGCAGGTGGCATGTTGGTTAAGGGGGCTGGACTCCCATATGTCTAACCATGGTTTGAGTCCCAGACCTGGCAGTTTCTTTTTACTTTCTCTCTCTTCTCTCTCTCTCTCTCTCTCTCTCTCTCTCGCTCTCGCTCTCACTCTCACTTTTGCTCTCTCACTCTGTCCTTCTCTGGTCAAATAAAAATAATAAATGAATAAATAAAGTTAAATAAAATAATTATTAAAAAAAAGAAACATGGGCTGTGGTGTCAGGCAAACTTAAGTTCCAACTTTGGCTGACACTGTTGTACCATCTGAAGCAAGTTAATTCATCTCTCTGAGCTTCCGTTTTCTCATCTTCAAAGAGAGATAACACTGACTTTGGAGAGTTCTTATAAGCACTAAGGAAAGTCAATCAAGTAAGAGAGGAAGCCATTGTCTAGCACCCACTTGTAGGTTAGGACCAGCATCACCACTCTACAGTAGGGTATCTATTAGGTGGCACATGATGTCACATTCTTTGGATGAAGATGTCATTTCTAACTCTTTCTCAGGAAGATGAGGGTCACTTTTTTGGCTCTGAATATAAGAAAGCTAGAGATCCTTCTAGATTGTGTTCTGTACCCATGGATCTAATAGATTGAAGAAAGCCACCAATATGGCAGGGAACATTGACTCATCCTTTGGGAAAACAATATGGAGGTATTTATCAAAATCAGAGAAACATCTCCACCTTTTGATCCAATAATTCTGTTACTGGACTGTATGTTAAAGAAGTAATTCAGTAAGAGCCCAAAGGGTGTGTGTGTGTGTGTGTGTGTGTGTGTGTGTGTGTGTGTGCAGATATTCATTTTAATACCCCAAGATGGGAAATCTACCAATGACTACCAAAAATGAAGGATCACTTTGGCCAATCAACACACTGGCAATTTGTAGCCATTAAAAGATTCTCTGTAAAGTCTCTGAAGAAACATGGGCTCAAAAAGAAAAAAAAAAGAAGAAGAAGAAGAAGAAGAAGAAGAAGAAGAAGAAGAAGAAGGACCAGCAGATGTGTAATGGCTACGTTGCTGGACTCCCATGTAGTCGACTGCAGTTAGAATCCCAGACATGGTGGATTAAACTCACAGCGGGTGCGTGTGCGTGCGTGCCCAAGATCCTGAGAGAAGAAATGGAAGAGAAGGGATTGTTGTGTGACCATCCCCTCTGGGGGGTGATTTCTCATTTTCTGTCCCTCTGTCTCTCTCTGTTTTTCTGGCAAGTGCACGCGCCCTATAGCAAAAAAAAAAAAAAAAAAAAAAAAAAAAAAAAAAAAAAAAAAAGTAAATAAAAAATAAATAAATAAATAAATAACATGGGAATAGTTTTCATAGACGATGAAGAGGAAAAGTCATGTTTTCATAGACTATGAAGAGGAAAAGTCATGTTTGACAGGGATTCTGCCTGGCAACAGAAGGCCAAAAGGGAATGCATGAAGATGGAAAGAGGTAGACAGGAGAAAGTTCAAAGTGAGTTTTTTTTTAAGGTTTTTGCCATAGGGTGTGTGTGCTCCCCAGAGAGAGATAGATAGTGAGAGGGAAAGTGAGAAATCAACCCCCAGGGGGCAGTCATGCTGCAATTCCTTCTCCATTCTCCTCCTGGGATTTCAGGCATGCACACATTCAAGCCCAGCATGATGTTCAAGCCACCAAGTCTAGAACCCAAACTACGATCCACCATGTGGGAGTTCAGGAGTTAACCACTACACTACCTGCTGGTCCCAGTTTAAAGTGATTTTAAGAACATGTTTTTGGGCTAGCTCCATGGCCCAGAGGTTAAGGCAGCTGGGTCTCACATGGCCAACTGCACAGTTCTAGCCCTGGACCTGGTGGCTTGAGAAACATGCTGGATACATACACGTGCATGCCCAAAAATCCCAAAAGGAGGGAGAGAAAAGGGAGAGAGGATTGCAGCATGACCATTCCCCACAGAAGGTGCTTTTTCCTCTCCCCATTCTCTTTCTCTAGCAAGTATACATGTCCTCTAGCAAAAAGAAAAAGAAAAGAGAAAAATAAAAAGGTGTTAGCTTTACTACTATGCAGTTTTACTGGTTTCCAATGACCAGCTGAGGGGGCCAGACATTGGTGTGGAAGTAAAGCTCTGTGAAACTGACCCATGTGGGAAGGTTCTGATTTTACATCCAGAGTGTTCCCTGAGTATGCCAGGCATGTACATGCCCATAGTCTGGGGCTGGATGAAGGTGATGTGGAGCTAGCCATCAAGACATGGTTGGTGGGGACCAGCAGTTAGAGTAATGGCTATGTCGCTGGACTCCCATGTACTCGACCACGGTTCAAGTGGTCAGACCCAGTGGCTTAAACTCCCGCCAGGCGCATGTGTGTGCGTGCCCAAGATCCCGAGAGGAGAATGGAGGAGAAGGGATTGTGGCGTGGCCATCCCCCCTGGGGGGTGATTTCTCACTTTCTGTCTCTCTGTCTCTCTCTGTCTTTCTGGCAAGCACATGCGCCCTATAGCAAAAAACCTCTCCAAAAAAAAAAAAGAAAGACACGGTTGGTGTGTTTTTCTCTCTCTCTAACTCATCAGAGAGAGAAAAAAACTTTTTAAAGAAATTATAATAAAACAAGGACCAACAGATGGTGTAATGATTACATCACTGACCCCCATGTGGTTCGAGTCCCAGACCAGGTGGCTTGAAACTCACACTGGGCACATGTGCGTGTGTGCCCAAAATCCCAAGAGGAGAATGGAGAAGGGATTGTGACTTGGCCATCCTCCCTGGGGGATGATTTTTTCTTGCTTTCTGTCTCTCTGTCTCTCTCTGTCTCTCCAGCAAAAGCACATGCCCTACAGCAAAAATCTCTCTCTAAAAAGAAAAAAATTACAATAAAATAAAATGACCAGCCTACTGGACACCACACCTGCACTTTTAGCAGACGACTGCAAATCTAGGAAAACCTCCATCTTAGCTAGTGGAAATAAGAGGTTCTTTCCTTGGTAGAACAATGTTTTTCATACTAAAGTCCATGCTTCAGATAAGATTCTTTAGGATGGAGAAGACAAATAGTATTGAAGAAATCACCTATTTAGTGGGAAAAATCAAATCTCTTGTAGTCTAGAATGAGTTGAAACATGTAACATCATTTAAAGGGTCATAAACTCTTTAAATGAGTTTTAAAGACTCATGATGAGACAAATGGGCTAGATCCTCCCATTCCAATGCACCAGAAGTGAGGGTACCTTGCTCTGGGTACCATAGAGAGAGGCAGAAACTGCCAGAAATGTGCCACCCAAATAGAACATTTTAGCAACGAGGCCCTGAAAGCTATCAGCAACTTAACAGCATGGCATTTACAGTTGAGTTAAAGCCTTTGATTCAAGTATTTTTCTCTTAGTCCTTGAACAAGAAGCTGACTCAGGCTGCTCAAGCTAGGAAAACACCCAGAGACAGGCATTGCTCATGATATTTATAAACACAGAACACTCTGAAATTCAAGACTTCAGCACTCGTGGATGTTCAGTATTTGGCAGCCTCAATTAACCAGAATTCCAAGATTCATATCCTGGACTTTTTTTTTTTTTTTTTTTTTAGAGAGAGAGAGATTTTTTGCTATAGGGCACGTGCACTCGCTAGAGGGACAGAGAGACAGAAAGAGAGAAATCATTGCTCCCCACAGGGGTATGGCCACACCACAATCCTTTCTCTGCCATTCTCCTCTTGAGATTTTGGACACACACACACACTCCCAGCATGAGTTATAAGCTGCTGGATCCAGGACTTGAACTGCAGTCGGCTACGTGGAAGTCCAGCAACATAACCACTATACCATCTGCTGGTCCCCATACCCTGGACTTTTAATGTAAGGAGGAAAACACAGTGAAATCTAAATGCATTTATATTCTAGTTGAAGCTAGGACACATTAACCCCACTATCCTAATTATTCTACCACTAAATCTACGATAAAATTCAATATTCGGAAGGGTGTTCCTTTGGCTGTACTGTCTCTTCAGTGTCACACCCAGGCAGCTAAATAAGGGGTGGCCAGAATGGACAGCTGTCTTAGGAACAGACAAGGGAAAGCTTAAGTGGGCAGAGAGCCATTCTCAGGACTGTCCAAGAGCAGAAAGTTGGCCAAGGGCACCTAGAAGGATGATGGGACCAAATAGGGAACCCTTAGTTCTGAAGCCTTGAGAATACACAGTGGAGATGGGTCAAAAGAAACAAAGCCAGAGCAGCATCTCTTGGAACTCAGGCATGATGGAACACAGCAGCAGGCAGGTGGTAGGGCCGATGGGGGCCCTGCCATGAAGGCAGAGGGTGTGGGAACAGCAGGCATGAGATTATTAGATAATCATTTCTGCTCTCATCAGAGCTGGAAAGGCCCCTCACAATATGGTGCCTGGGAGCTCTGACTCACATTCACAAGTCCTGATTTCAAATATACCCAATTGTCAGCCATGGGCCCCTTTATCGTGTGGGAAATCCAACCATTGTCTCAGGTGGAGATCCCCTAGAAGCAGACCTGAGATAAGGAAATGTACATTATTTGGCAGGTAAAGAACAAATGAGTAAAAGAGTGGGAATGTGAAGCAGATAAAGGCATCTTAACCTTAACTGGACCCTGAACTCAATAGGTAGTGTGTTATCAAAATCGCCATCATAGACAACTAAAGCTTAATCCCCCTGGGAAAACTCTGAGTAGATATTAACCCCAGAATAAGCCCAAGTAAGAGGTGAGAGAGCTGGTCAAGGATCACATGGGTAGAAGACATTAATTCCCCAGCATTTCCATCATAAGCAACAAGGGCAAGCAAAGAGGCCTCGATGCCACAAAAATGCCCACAGGAGCTGCCTATTGGAAGTCAGGTCTTGCAATCACGTGGTAAGCATGAAGGGAATGTCGGCAGGTCATTAACAGCATCACCACATCTAAAGGTTGTCTGATTCCGTGATGCAAACTGGTAAGTAAACCCCTCCAAGAGTTCATTTAGCTCCATCAAAAGTTTCCCCCAGTAACTAGGAACTCATTACCCACCTCCCCAGAAAGTCTAGAATTTCTATTCTCAGAGAGCTCTCAGCGGTAGAAAGCTCTTCCCCCAGTGAACTGATATTGGGATCCCTGCAGCTTCTACCTCCTGGTCTTAGCGTTACCCTCTAGGCCATGCGAAACCACGGGATGCTGCCTTCCTCCAGGAATTCAATTCTGTTCACGATGGTGTTCTTCACCCAGGCAAGACAGCAAAGCAAGCAAATGCACTTTAGAAAGACTCCCACAAAGGACTATTCAAACCAGAGAGAGATTTTAGTTCATTCATACCAGACTCAAACAATCAGATGAATCTGCTCCTAGTCCTTACACTGAGTGGACCGTCCACTGGAAGTGCAGCTATCAGGTGGGACAACAGCTACATGCATTTATCATAAAATACAAGACTTAAATTCATGAACAAGATGAAAGTCAAACCAAGGCTCTGCAGGAGACAAGGAGCCCTGCTTTTGCAAGCCTAGAGTAGAGGTTATTGCCTTTCAGCAAATAGTGCTTCTAATTTGATCCCGCAAAGATTCCTGCAAAGAGGAAAGCAACAAGATGTCAGGAGAATGTGGTGTGAATACTTTTCTATGTATTTTTTTTTTTATCATGGTCGGTCACATTCTTCAGGATCTCAGTCATCAATTATTTGTGACAGGCAGTCAATTGTTTATCTTTCAAGAACATTACCACTTACTTCCCTTTATATATCTTCCCTGTATTATTTCAGGACAAGATCATCTATTTTCTCCTCCCTTTCTAGCCCTTCCGTCATTTACTGCCCAGCATCCCGGTGTAATGTCCCAGAATGATGGGCTTTGTGAGGCTGGAAGAGAAATGACTTTGTGTTCCCCACTCAACAAGGGATCCACACAAGGGCACCAAAGCCAGCATTTAATTCAGCCAAATGTCAGCGTCCTGCTAGTGGAAATTCACCTCTGCCTGTTAAAACAGGTGTTCCTGTGAGAGCCTCCGAGAAACCAGAACAGCCAGATGCAAAAACATCCCCCCACCCCTGTTCAGAAAATAGAAACAAGTTCCTGCCATAAAACCGTTTTTCCTTAAAACACCCGCCTGAAATAATTGTATATTTGTTGAGAATTGACAGTTGAGTTTTTCATGAATTTTGCTATCTTTTGACAGTAACAAATAAGTAGGTAGTAAATGCACTCTCTAGGGGCTTTTAACAGCAAGGAAAAAAATCACAGTAGGAAAATTGCACCAAAGAGCATGGCAATATTTCCATACTTTGCTGCACTTAAGAGGAGAAAATGGGCATTAAGTGTAACAGGCTTGTTATAAAACAGTGGTTCTATTTCCAGGTCTTTTGCTTGCCAAAAGCCTCAATATGCAGTCACTGAAAGTGGAAAAATGCCAAACCTGGGTTTCTATAATGTGCCTTGAAAACAATTGGATTTATTCTTAATGGGACCTTGCTGCATTTTTACATTATGCAGCATGTAATTAGCTATTAAATGACTTAGGAATAAACAACTCTGGTTTGTTGGGCCCAATGCCTGATGAACAATTTCACGCTGTTCTTTTAAATCAATACCGTGTTGACTGTAATTCAGTGGTGATTTTGAGGGGTTATTTTGAGAGAAGAGGGGTTAAAGATTCCCCCCATTTTGGAACCTGAAATGATAATGCAATATTAACTATAAACCTTTTAACCAACCTTCAGACTCCAGGCAGATCTGAGCAGCACAAGCTGAATTCAATCTCTGTAAATAGTGTCTCAGACTATCTTAGGTCTTGTGCTCACCAAAGCAAAACATAAAAGTCTCCCTTTTACTGTAATGTCAGGGGATTTTCTCTTTTTTATTTTATTTTCTTCCTTTCTTTCTTTTCTCTTCTTTTCTTTTCTTTTCTTTTTTTTTCCTGAATCATGCATCAACTTACACTTATTTGTGAAATTTCTACCATATGCCCAAAATGGTTGATGCTAGGGTGACAAGACCATTTATTGAGATACTAATCTGCATTTAATTCTTGCTGCATTTTTTTCACATAACCTCCACTCCC
The DNA here is from genome assembly GCA_026018925.1 of Tupaia tana. Taxonomy (NCBI): domain Eukaryota; kingdom Metazoa; phylum Chordata; class Mammalia; order Scandentia; family Tupaiidae; genus Tupaia; species Tupaia tana. The sequence continues at coordinate 29,546,317 of JAKSZU010000010.1, forward strand.
ACCCCTCAAAGAGATAGTCAGAGCCTGAGTCTCCCTTGGCTCAAATAAGCTTGACCCTGCAGAGCCTGAAATAGAGGCTGCATACAGAAAACCTCTCCTTCTGGTTTCTGTGAAAGTGACGGCTCATTGAGAGGCTGCTGGATAATCCAGGAGGTGAGAAGAGGGAGCTAAGGATGAGAGAGCAAGAACAGCAGGAAATTGGGTGAAAGGAGGTTCTTTTCCAAGTCTAGGAAGAAGGTTAAAGTCTATGGGTTCTCAATGGAGATCCAAAGCAGCCAGGAGGGTGGAAGAACCACCAGAGGAAGTGACTATGAAGACCATCGGGCAGACAGGCAAGGGGCTGGCTGGAGCACTGGGACTCCTGGGGCCAAGCATGGGCAGCTATAAAGGCAGTAGGAGCCTTTGCCCATATGAGATTCCTGGCACCTGCACATGACCCTGAGCCAAGAGGAGCCCCAGTGAGGACAGATGTCCCCCCAGACTGGAAAGAGTAGGGGCTTAAGAGTCAGAGTTAACATAATTTTGAAGAAGTACTGGGGTATTTCTTGCACATCCAAACTCACGGGGCAACAGTCATGCCCACCACAATTCTTGGCCCTGACTGACAGCACAGGGGCCTTCATCTTCTCTGTCATTGCCACAGTCACCTGTACCAAAGCCCAAAGCCAAAACAATGACCATGGCTAGGAATGACCCCAGGCTACCAGCCAACATGGCCTGGAGTGATAGCCTGTGAATCTTCCAGAGCCAGGCAATGGGACAGGGCCATTTCGAGAGTGCACGTCCCTCCACATCCTCCTCCCCTCTTCCAGGAGTGTAGGTAACTCCTAGGCCTGTGTTCCTGCCCTGACCTCTGCTATGAGATCTGCCTGATTCCTCTGCTTCCTCCAAAGCAGGCCTCACCCTGTGCTGGGCACTCAGAATCCAACAGCAAATGAAACAAAATTCCTGCCCTTCCAGATCCTCAAGGCAACTCTACCTGACTCCCCAGGTTGGCCCCTGCCAACCTGCCCCACCCTGAGTGCTTCATCAGCTGGATCTTGAACCCTAGCAGGTAGCCCCAGTGGTCTCCTTGCCCTGTTCATCCCCACACTGGTCCCAGGTTCCACAATGCCTCACAACACAAAATCTGATCATGCAAGGGAACAAAGCTACCATCTTAAAATGGAAAGGGAATGATACTAATTGGAGTGAAAATGAAACATAAATTAATGTCTCAATAAATCATCATACCATAAAATGATTAGAGAAAAAAGCATTATAGGGCATACTCAAGGAGAGAGATAGCCATGTGGACTGAAAGTAGAGGACTGAGCTACATGGGCATGAGTAGGTGGAGGGTCCAACAGCCCAGCGATGGAGGCCATCACGGTTTTCATTTTTCTCACATCTGTGCTTTAAATTATGCCACACGCTAAGCAGGAAGGCAGAAGAAAGCAACCAGCTGTTGCTTAGTCATTGCTGATGGGAGTGAAAGAGATTGAATTTTTTCAAAAGCATTTTCAAAACATTTCAGGAACCATAAAAACCTTCTAACCTTTGATCCAGTGAGCTTACTTTGGGGAATATATCTGTAAGGGATGGAATAAAAAAATGTAAGAAGGATAATAGGTTATAATAAATGATCACCTACTCTATGCCGGATGCTATTCCAAGCACCTTAAATGTGGGCTTTCTCATTTAATTCTCTCAACTCTATGAGGGAGAAATACTGCTATTATACCCATTTCAAAAATGATGAAACAGGCACTAAAAATTTGGACCATATTTTTTTTAACTGCCAGGGGCCATGTGTGCTCACCAGAAAAACAGAAAGGAAGCACCCTGCCCCCACTGGGGTATGCTCACGCTGCAATCCCTTCTCCTCTATTCCTCCAACCTCTGAGATTTGGGGCACAAATGTACATATACTCAGTGTGTTTTTCAAGCTGCTGGGTTTGGGATTCAAATCATGGTCAGCCACGTGGGATCTGGCTGTCTTAACCACTAGGCTACAGGGCTAGCCCTACACAACTTGTTAAACAGCACACCCAGAGCTAGTCTCCTTAGTCACTACTTGACTCTGCCTCCCAAAGATCAATAAACCTCTCTTCAGCACTACATAAAGTTGTGAACAGAGATGACGCATACTATCCCCTACAATATGTAATGATGGACCATGGGGAGGCCAGGTGAAAGACCCCTTCACAGGCTTGGAACTGTTTATAATGAAAACTGTGTAGCAACAAGGCAATATGGAAGGCTACAAGGAGGAAGGGATGCCTGAGCTCAATCCAGAGGAATCAGTGGAAATAATCGAGTTTGGTTACAGAAATGCTCAGGGGCTAGAGAGCAGGTAGAGGCATGTTCCAAGCAGAGGAAGAAGCCTGGCAGATTCAGGGTACCAGGAGACTTCAAATGGCAGAGACAAAGAAATCAGAGTGGGGCAGAGAGTTGCAGCTGAAGCAGCAAGCAGAAATCAATGGCCCAAAAAACCATGAGGAGGCAGGAGATGGTGGGAGGGCTCCCAGAGCCACTTGGGCAGTAGAATCAACAGGGCTCCATAGTTAATTACATGTGTGAGTGAGTCACAGAGCATTCTGGGTTTTTCAGTGAACAGTGCTGTTTACAGAGAGAAAACACACAGGAAGCAGGGAGCAGGCTCACTGGAGATAACCAAGCTTTTTAGAAGAACTAGCTTGTGTGACTATAGATATTCACATGTGCTTTCAGAGCTCATGTGTGTGTGTGTATGTATACACACACACATACACACACACACATATTATACATACACACACACATGTCCATTTGCATGTGTGTATGTGTTATTGTTATTACACTTTGGCATTTGCCATTCTTGAGGTAATACTGTTGAGAGAGCCAGATGAGATATAACGTAACAAAGATTGAAATATGGTTTGGATTAGCCCCTTAGCCTAGTGGTTAAGAGAGCTAGATCCCACATTCCCCATTTGAAACTCAGCCTCAGAGTCTTGAAAAATATGACAGGTGCATGTACATGAATGTACATGCATGCCCCAAATCCCCATAAGACAAAAAAATGGGAGAAGAGATTGCAGTATGACCACGCCCCATTGGGGTGCTTTCTCCCTCTCTCCCTCTCCCTCTCTCTTTCTATCACTTTCTGGCGAGAACACATGCTGTCAATAAAAAAAATTTATTTTTTCATTTTTTAAAAAAATTATTATTATTTTATAGATTCAACCGCTATACATCATTTAGCTTGTATAGAGAGTTTACTCAACATGAAATACACCTCAGGCCAGTCCAGTTGCGAATACTATACATGTCATCATCAACAGGTAATAAACCATTTCTGTGTCCCACAAATGTCTTATCTCTCTAGTTTTTCTCCCTAATTACCTTAAATTAACTATGGCTCAGGACCAGCAGATGGCATAATGGCTACGTCACTGGATGTAGTTGATCACAGTTCGAGTACCAGACCAGGCGGCTTAAAGCTCACACTGGGCGTGTGTCTGTGTGTCCATGTGTGCCCAAGATCCCAAAAGGAGAATGGAAGAGAGGAGATTACAGCATGGCCATCCCCCCCTGGGGATGCTTTCTCACTTTCTGTCTCTCTGGCGAGCACACATATCCTATAGCAAAAATCTCTCTATAAAAAATAAACAAACAAATAAACTATGGCTCAAGCATGAGTTAAGGGAGAAAAGCAGTTCCTAAAAGAGCAGGAGATGATATAAGGGTCGTTGCCATGTGGCCTAGTTCTGTGTATAAATGGCAGGTCACTTTGGTTACTCTGTAACTCCAGTGGCAAACTTTTAGGTCACCATGAGGAATACCTGCCCTCCTTCAGCACTTGAAGAACCATACGGCATTAATCCTGACATCCCAAGTAACCGAAGTTCTCCCAAGGACCATGGTGGACGTGAATAGCTTAGTAATGTCCTATAGGGCCCAGTCCCTCTACCCCAAAGTACCTCCTGCCATAGGACCAATAATGGTGGCATTCAAAATGGCACATGGTGTCTCAATGTCAGCAGCGTGTCCTGGGTAGATCTGGGATGTCATCTGCCCCAGACTCATCAAGGTTTAGTTGATGACCTGGTCCTGCCCCTACACAGAGGCCATCTGCCTTGGGCAGCTCAGGAATCAGTCCCTAGCAACTTCAAAAACCAGGACCTGACTTTCTGCTTTCCTTCTAGCTTCCTTTTCTTCAAAAGAAATATATTGACTTATTATATTGACTTATTTAATGCATCTTTATTGAGTATCTATGCATACCTAGGTCTCTGAGATCTAGGCTATTGCCTAGAGGTCTTTAGGAAGAAAATGGACACTCTCCTCCACCTTCCCCAGATCCATCAGGGTGAGAATCTAGTGCCACAGCCTGTGATCCTTGGCCCCTGGACTTCATTAGAGTCCCTGAAGCTTTCTCAAGCTGCTACAGCTAGACGGGGCATAGAGCCCACTCAGCCCAACCCCTTCCTTTTACCAAAGGGAAAACTGAAGCCCCAATAAGAAAAGGGACTCAACTCATAACACATGTATGTTTGGGACCAGACTGGAACCTGACTGTCTAGTGCTGGTATATTCCTCGCTCCCAGAACTTCCTCAGCTATGCCAAAAGTCCTGGTAAGGATGGTTCCCTTTAATTCCCAAAAGGACTATGAATTAAGGGAAGGTAGACTTTCTTTTAAGACCTGATCATTTTTCCTCCAATTATATTGACTTATTTAATACATCTTTATTGAGTATCTATGCATACCAGCTCTGTTCTAGGCTCTGGGGATATAGAGAGGAAGTCATGACCCTGACTTTGAGAACCATTTCTTCTTAGATACATCCCTGTTGCCCCATTAGCTCATTCAACCAACTAACAGTGATTAAACACCTACCATGTGCCAGGCATTTCAGCCCAAGATCTCTGTGCCAGGAGCTCATGGAACAAAAAAGAGGGTAGGCCTGATACATCTTTCTCTATGGTGTGCTTTTGAGCCCTCCCTGCTCCCTGAGCCTCATTTTCCCCACCTTCAAATGTGCATTCAGAGCTTGCGTGTTTGTGTGTGTGTGTGTGTCTGTGTGTATATATATATATATATATATATATATATATATATATATATATATGTATATATATACATACACACACACAGTACTGACATTGGGTCATTCTAAGATGCCTCTCTTTGCCCTGTTCTTCTTCCCCTTGGCTTTTTGTCCAGACAAATGAGATGGGTCCTGATGAGGTGGCCACCAACCCAGTGTCCACTTACTGGGTCAGAGAGAAGTGTCTGATGAAATGGAGCTTTTCATCTCTTGGAGGAAAAAGCCCTTTCTCCCTCCCTCCATCACCATTGTGAACCAGACACAAAGGAATTAGAACATAAGCAACAACCTCATGAATGAGCCTTTCTTTCTAGCCTGAGGGGAGCCTCGAACAGGCACTACCCACTCATCTCTGGGGGCGCCATTCACATCAGGCTTAAGTAAACACTGTCCATGAAGTCAGACCCTGTGCAGCCTGTGACTAGGCCGGCTGCCACGCCCCTGAAATCAGAGACCCTGCGCCAGAGTTTGTGATTTGGGGAAGCCAGGAGAGGGACCTGGAAATGGTGCACGCAGATGGTAGACGGAATAGGAGGCAGCGTTTCAGGACGCAGAGAGCACAATTTGGAGCCAGCCATTTGAGTCCTGTCCAGGCTGTCTCAGCCGCTAACGAAGACAATGCTGGGAAGAGGATTTGCAGAACTGGCTGAGGATGAAGGGGAAAAATCAGTTCAGACAGCTCGCTTTGGATTTAATTGTTCCATTTCAAGAATCCGTCTGGCTGTGGGTGGGTGGACCGTGTGTCTGGGCCTGGCCCAGGCTGGAGGAGGCGGTGGATCCCCTGATTGAATTACCACATCTTCAGGCACTAAGGGCAGCAAATGACAGCTCCCAAGTCCTGCCACATCCCCTGCGTCACTGCCTCCCAGCCTTCATGGAAAACCTTCACAGCTGATTTAATGACAATCTGTGGCCCAGAAGCCTTAGAGCAAAAATGCGGCTGCCTGTCGGACTCGATACCAATTTCAATTAGCCAGGGGCCCAAAGAAGGGACAGAAGAACAGGAGGGTGGAGGCTAAGGATGAGGTGATGGGGGCTTGTCTGAAAGCCTTACAGAGATGCTGGTCCCTTCCTGGTGACACCAGGAACTTCGCCTATCCCACCAGACAGAGCTTTTCTCACCAGAAATGGAGAACATTTTTTTTTAAAAGGGACAAAAATTACAAATTACCCTCTGCTGTTACCCAAGATTGTCAGAATGATAAATAAACACACACACACACACACACCTTTTTAATTTGGTGGATGTTCTATCCCTGAGAGAAGCCAGTAAAACGAGCCCTTGACTGGAAGACAGAAGGCCAGAGTTTAGCACTGGATCTGCTGATACTAGTTGTTCACTAATGGGTGAACCACCCTCTCTGGGCCTCCTTCTGTAGAGATTGCACTACACCAATAGTTCTCAATCTTTTTCTTCCAACAAAACCTCCTACAGAACCTAATACAGACAGAGACCCAAATATGGGCTCTCAGGTTGAAGGTAGGTAGGCCTCAGAACTAGACTCTCCTCCCCTACCCATGAACCATCACAGACACCAGGACGACCTGGTCACCTTTTGGACAACACTGAGCCAGATACCCAATGAGGTAGATAGGCCCAACAGAGGCCCCCCATCAATGCCCATGCCCTGCTCCCCAAAACTGCAAATATGTTACCCACCCACCTGTGGCAAAAGGGACTACATAGATGGGATTAAGTTAAGGGGCTTTCTATGGGCAGTCTCCTGGGTAATCCAGAGGAGCCCAGCATAATCATAAAGCTCTGTCCAATGTGGAGGGAAGAGTGCAGGAGAAGAGAAGGGCTGTGATCATGGAACAGAAAGAACACTGGAAGGTATGCTGCTGGCTGGGAAGATGAAGAAGGGGACCATGAGCCAAGGGCTGAAGTGACTTCTGGAAGTCACAGAAGGGAAGGAAATCTCCAAGCCACATTAGCATGCGCTGGGTCATCCTAAAGAAGGCTGGACACGTATCACGTGCCTGTAACTGGGGAGGCTGAGGCAGGAGGACTGAGACACAACAAGAGCCTTCTAAAATACCACACTCGGACACACACACCCCATAAAAGAAAAGGCAAGGAATTGTCTCTAGAGCCCCCAGCAGGAATCAGCCCTGCTGACACCTTGAGTTTAGGACTTCTGACCTCCAGAAATATAAGAAAATATGTTTGTGTTGGTGGTAATTTCTCACAGCAGCCATAGGAAATCCATGAATCCACATTCTAAAATCCTGCGAGAAAAAGAAAGGTCTGGAGAAAATCTCCCACCGCCCCAGCCCGTCTCCTCTACCTCCAGCTAATAGGAAATTTGGCATCAGAACTCATCTATTTGGAGCTGCCCTGTCTCCATCCCTCTGCCTGAGTGGCCAGTGCAGGCAATTTCTCATGCAGGCTAGGCCCAGGGAGGAGTCAAGAGCTGCTCAGTACTTCACTGCCTCAGGAAGGACACCAGTCCCTCCACGCCCGCTCAACCCCTGGAGGTCCTAGAGTCACTAGAGCCTTACCCTCACCGGGCATTTCGTCTTCACTTACTGATTTCCCACTCTCCCTCCCCCTCCTTTCCCAGCTTCCTATCTTTGGGAGACTGTATAGGCAAACTTTGGGTTCAGTTCAGAGATTAAATTCAAGGGCATGAATATTGATGAGCCCATCCCTGCTTCTGCAAATTCACCCTCCCTAGGAGAACTTCCAGCCACCTATACTCCAGCTGCCCTTTGTGCCTTTCCCATCAGGTTCACAAGGATCCCAATGGCCAGTTTTAGGCTGCCCTCAGCACACACACACACACACACACACACACACCCCTATAAGATGACACATCAGATGACTCCTGGATCACACAAGGCCAGTTGTATACAGAGGCACAGTAGCACAGGCACCAGCAACCCCTCAACTCCAGGGCGTCTGTTGGGCATAGAGCACATGGGGCCAATCGGCCTGCAGCCTCTCCCTGGGGACCTCGAGCCAAGCTGGCCCCTGCAGGGGCATGTGGCTTCTCCGCATTCTGAGTTTACAGAGTCCCATCCCTTGTTGAATGAAAGCCCCACAAACCTCTTGGACCACATTTGTTTATCCAGAGGATCTCCTTGGAAGTTTTTTCAGAACCTTCAGATGATACAATTCCGTAAAGACCATTTCTATAGCTTGGGCAGAACCGCAGCTGGAAATAATTGTCCATAAAATGCTCTTTTCTCCCGTCTAAAAAAAAAAAAAAGAAAAAAAGAAAAGGAAAAAAACTTCTTCCTTGCCCCACCTCTCTTTTCAACTACCTCTCTTTCTTCTCCTTTCGCAGCCAAACTTCTTTTTTTATTTTTTGGAGAGGTTTTTGCTATAGGGCGTGTGCGCTCTCCAGGACAGAGAGAGACAGAGAGATAAAAAGCGAGAAATCACTCCCCAGGGGGGATGGCCAAGCCACAATCCCTTCTCCTCCATTCTCCTCTCAGGATCCTGGGCATGCATGGTCATGCGCCCTGTGTGAGTTTAAGCCACCAGGTCCAGGACTTGAACCACAGTCGACTAGATGGGAGTCTAGCAACATAGCCATTATGCCAGCTGCTGGTCCCAAGCCAAATTTCTTTTAATGCATTGTCCTCATTCTCTCTCTCCTCATCTTCTCTCTCATTCTTTTTTTTTTTTTTTCATGGAGAGATTTTGCTGTAGGGCACATGTGTTTACTAGCGAAAGAGAGAGATGAAGAGAGAGAAAGTGAGAAATCATCCCCGGAGGATGAACATCCCACAATCCTTTCTCCATTCTCCTCTCAGGATTTTGGGCACGCCTGCACATGTGCCTGGTGTAAGTTTCAAGCCACTGGGTTGGGATTCAAACCACAGTCAGCCATGGGAGAGTCCAGTGCCTAACCACAACACTACTTGCTGCCCACCCCCTTTCTTAAATCTACTAAATCTGCCTTCAACTCCACCACTATCAACTTCCACTGAAGTTTTTCTTGTGAGAGTCATCAATGACTTCCTCATGGCTCAATGCCAAAAGCATTTTTCGGTCTTTATCTTGGCTGACCTTTTAGTGGCATTTGGCATAATTGACCATGTCAGTCTTCTGGGATTCCCAGTGGCCAGTTTTGACAGCTCACTTCCTTAGACCTTCACAACACTACACGCACTTACTTTGATAACTAACCCCTTCTGCTGATTACTCTTCCTACACCAAGCTCCTAAATGTTCTACTTCTCAGGGTCCACCCTGAGTTCTCTCCTCATTTCCATCTTTCTCCCTGTGGATTTCATGGAGCTTCATGATTTCACCCACATCCTACACGCTGATGACTCAAAAGGCTTACCTCATTGCCCAACTCTCTCCTGAGTGACAGACCCATGTACTACAGGACATTTCTTTTTACTAGAATATTCCACACGAACTCAAAAGTGACCTATCCAAAATGAACCTTTTATTTTGTCCATTAAGTCCTACCCCTCCTTTTGGGTTCTCCATCAAACAAGTGCCCAACAACCATCCAGTCATCCAAGCACAACGCCTGAAGTTACTCTGGAGTTACTCTCCTGCCTGCCCCATGTTTCAACAGTTCTAGAAGGTGAACTGTTCCTCTCTCTTTTCATCTGCCCACTTTTACTTAAACCCTCTGTTAACTCTAGTCTAGGCTATCATTTCTCACCCAGGTTCCTATGTCTTTCTGTTGTTAGTCTTGGTCTCCCTTCAGTTCACGCCAGAGTCATCCTTCCACAGTGGACCATGTCCAACTTTCAGGGGCTCCCCGTTGCTTTCAAGGGGAAGTCCGACTCCTGTCTGCTGTTAAAAGGCTCCTACTTATCTCTTCAACCTTCTCCCTCTCCATCAACCCCCCCCCAGATCTAAGTTATATATCTCTTTGATCACTCACCAAATACTTGTTTTTCCCCTAAAATACTATTTATTAAATTCTCTTAACACTCTTGGAGACTTCTCCATATATGGAGTCCCAGCAATTGGCAAAACAAACTACATTAGATCCCTGTCTACACAGAGCTCACAATCTAGCAAGAAAAACAGATATTAAAACAACAAAGAAGGAAGATGAGGAGGAAGTGGAGGAGGGTAAAAATTTAAAAGAAGAAGAAGAAGAAGGGACCAGCAGTTAGCATAACAGCTATGTCGCTGAATTCCCATGTAGTCAACCGTGGTTTGAGTCCCGGACCCGGTGACTTAAACTCACGCCAGGTGCATGTGCGTGCGTGCCCAAGATCTCAAGAGGAGAATGGAGGAGGAGGGATTGTGGTGTGGCCACCCCCCTGAGGGGGGGTGATTTCTTGCTTTCTCTCTCTCTGTCTCTCTCTGTCTTTCTGGTGAGTGCATGCGCCCTATAGCAAAAACCTCTCCAAAAAAAAAGAATAAGAAGAAATAGAGAGAGAGAGAGAAAAAAAGAAAAAGGAAGGAAGGAAGAAAAGGAAAGGAAATAAACAAACAAAAATGTGTCAGCTCATATGGTGCTATAGTTTGAATGTTTCCCAAAAATTCTCATATTGGGACTTGATAGTATTGTAAAGATGTTAAATGAAAACTGTTCAATTATGGTGTTAAAACGTAAAGCTTTTTGGAACACATTGGTGACTGGATGGTCAGGACAGAGCCATGTGATTGAGTCCTGGTAGGTGTTTTTGTTTTGTTTTTGTTTGTAGTTTGTTTGTTTCTTTATATAATTCTTTATTTTATTTTATTTATCATGTTTTTTAAGTTTGCTATACAGCACATGTACTCACCAGAGAGAGAATGAGGTGGTAGGTGAGGGAGTGATAAATCAAGCTGCCAGGACTGGTACTCAAAGCGTGGTCAGCCATGTGGGAGTCCAGTGCCTTAACCGCCATGCCACCTACTGGCCCCAAGTCCTAGTAGGTTTTTTGTTTTTTGTTTTTGGAGAGTTTTTTTTTCACTATAGGGCGCATGCACTCGCCAGACAAAGAGAGACAAGACAGAAAGTGAGAAATCACCCCCCAGGGGGGATGGTCACGCCGCAATCCCTTCTCCTCCATTCTCCTCTCGGGATCTTGGGCATGCACGCACACGCACCCGGCGTGAGTTTTAAGCCACCGGGTCCGGGACACGAACCGCAGTCAACTATGTGTGAGTCCAGCGACATAGCCATTATGCTAAGTGCTAGTTCCCAGTCCTAGTAGGTTTTTAACAAAAGCAAATGAGGCAGGTAAAGGCCACATGGGTGAGGATTGCCCTCTGCCCTGCTCAAAGCTCTGCCTTCCACATTTTGTAATGCCTTTGGACTTTCCAGCCACCAGATATGTGGCTCAATAAATCTCTATTTCTTTATAAATCACCAGTCCCAGGTCTACTTTCCCATTTTTGTTGAATAAATAAATCTCTGTTACCAGTGATCTTTATATAAGGACCCAGGTGATAAATTCCCTCTAGAGTTTGTGCCAGAAGGAAAATTTTGTGTTCTCTGAACACTCGTTTCTTTCAATTAGACAAAGAGACTAAGAAACCTGTCATATTGCTCTTCTGGTTTACCAGAAAGCTCAGAGCCAAATTTAGACTTTAATCACAAGCAATTACTTAATTCCTGGCTTCTGCCTCTATCTCTCCTTTACTCATACAGTTTATATCTTATCTTTAATTTATGTGTCCCTATATACCTACATATGTGCTTTTAACACAATCCCTCCCTGTCCCTCAGTGTGACTCCTTCCATCCTGACTCCAGCAAGAACCAGCACTCTTGTTCTGCACCCAGTCCTTCCACTGCAGGCCCCACATGGCAGACTGAAGCCTGCTCCTACTCCCATCCCAGCCACTGACAGAGCGTATAATCTGGCCAAAGTGCTCATGTTGTGGTCTCTCTTTCCTTTATCACACACTCCATGCAGAGAGGTTGATGTAGCTTCCACGATGTCTTCTAAGGCCACCTTGTGCCTAGTCTTACCCTCAAACCAATGGTTTCCCACTAACAGGGTTACAGGCAAGGATCCGCAGTTTGAGGTCATGAGTCCTCTCTGCAGCTTGCTGTGTGGCCTGGCTGTGTTGTGTTGTTTCTCTGGACCTGTTTCTCCATATGAAAAATTAGTCTGTCATGTGGTGGGTGCTTCCTGGGAATTCCTAGAGTGCACATCTGTCACTACAGAACAGAAGCTCTCAATTGGATGGTGGTCCTGTCAGAATAATCCCTTAGAGGTGTATGATGCCTTCCCCTAGTACTGTCTCACATTTGCTTTTCTAAAAACTGTCTCTCGTAAAGAGTCGGTTATCACCCTGTGATATAAAGTAGGGTAGATATCACCCCCATTATAAAGATGAGGAAACCAGGGCTCAAAGAGCTAAGTGACCCAGCCAAGGCTGAAATACGGGACTTCTTTTTGATAGCAAGGACTATGTCTGGCTTGTGTAATGCCCACTGCCCTAACCAGTGCCAGGCACACAGAAGGTGGGGCTCAAGACAATTTGGAGTTAAAGCATTCACATTCCATACATCCTCCAAACCCTGAAAGCCTGGGTCAGGTCTTCTCTGTGTGCCTTTTGACTTCCAAGGACCAGCAAACCAGCCAAGATGTGTCTTCCTCATGATGAATGTGAAAATTCACCAAAGCAAGCAGAGACAGCCCGGCTTTTTCTTCCTCATTTTTTCTGTTTGTTTGTTTTTTGGTTTTTGTTTGTTTTTTAAAGAGAGATTTTAGCTATAGGGCAAGTGCGCTTGCTAGAGAAACATAAAGCAAGAAATCTTTCCCTTAAGGAACAATCATGCCACAATCCCTTTTCCTCTCAGGATTTTTGAGCACATATACACATGTGCTCAGCCTGAGTTTTAAGCCACCAGGTCCAGGACTCGAACCATGGTCAACTACATGGGAGTACAGCGATGTAACCATTATGCCATCTACTGGTCCCCGGCCTGGCTTCTTAAGGTCTAGCCTTGGACCTGGCATGCTATCACTTCCACCTCATTCTATTTGCCAAAGTAAGTAACATAACTCAGCTCAAAATCAAAGGGTAGGTAAATATGCTTTGCCTTGATGAGAATTCCAAAATCATATGACAAGGGGTGTTGATACAGGGAAGACTAAGGAACTGGGGGCAATAATGTCTCTTCTGAAAACCAAAACATGGCAACAGAAAATGTACCAACACAAATGCCATCATCGACCTTGGCAGCTCCCAGCTTGACCTTTACCCTGCATAACTATCTTTTTAATTGGGATGGGCAAGTCACTCCTGAGGTGTGCCAGCTTACCCTATGATCAAAGTCAAATACAGAGTCACAAAGCACAAGAGCTGGAAGGAACCTTACCGACCATCTAGTGACCCAATTTGGTGTCTGCCTTGTCCTGACTGACACAGTCCATCACTAACCCTAATTTACTGGCAGAGCTGGGTCACGAACTCCTGTCTTTTGCCTGCCAAACCAACACTCTTTTGTGGTAGGGACCTATTGCCTCAAACGCATCACTGGCCTTTGTGTTGTCATTAAACAGCACTAAAGGCTGTGTGGGAGTGACAATGGTATGTGTCTCCCACAGATGGACAAATAGGATTATCCCACACCTTCCCACCTTTCCCCACTGAAACCTGTACTGAATGGGATGTCTGGGGTAGGAGGAGGTGTGCGCATGCACGCACATGCACACCAAGCACCCCCTTCCTCTGCCATGTGGAAAACACACTGTTGTTCCTTTGGGAGAACTACTTTTCCCTACTTTATTTGTGCCTGGTTTGCTTGTTGTAGGTCTTTCAGCTCTTTTAACACAGGACTGAAGATGTGACACAGACTAGACAGTCAAAATACTTCCTCTCTCTCTATATATAGCATGACTGGATCAGAAATGGGCACAAGGCCTAACCCAGGCCAAGCAATAACTGCACTAAGACTTAGGTTTACTAGGCATGAAAGAGGGTCTTTCTTTCTCCAGGGACAGCAGTAAAGTCTGGAACTGTGGGAGCCATCTTATCTAACTCCATTAAAAAAAAAAAAAAAAAAAAAAAAAAAACAGGTTTCTGCAGCCCAGCCTTTGGTGCAGCTGGTAACGTACAGTGGAGAGAGCCACATGGCCAATGTGTGGGTTCTGATCCCTGGCCCAGTGAAGCTGAAACATGCTGGGCATACATGTGGGTGTCCAAGATCCTGATGAGTTCTGAAGGGCTAGGGAAATGGGATCAAGGCATGACCAGACCATTTTGAGTGTTCTTTCTCTCTTTCCCTCCCTCCCTCTCTTTTTCCTTCCCTTCCATGCACACACACACACACCCTATCAAAAAATTTAAAAAAAAAAAAACTTATGTCTTAAAAAATAGCCTTTTGGGGCCAGCCAGTGTCATGATAGTTAAGGTGACTGGATTGCACATGGTCAACTGAGCGACTCCAGTGCCAGATCTGGTGACTTGAAAAAACACACCAGGTGTGTGTGCATGCATGCACACCTGAAATCATAAGAGGAGAATGGTAGAGAAGGGATTGTGGGGGTGATTTCTCTCTCTGTCTCTGTCTCTCTCCAAGAAGTACACACACCCTATAGCAAAAACGTAAATAAATAAATGAAAAAATTAAAGCCTTTTGTAGGGGTGAAGCCAATACACCAAAAAAACAGGCCAATAAAACAAAAGAGTCAAAGCTCTGACAACATCATCTAAGCCTCTGGATCCAGCCACACATAGTCAGATAGCTCTTGGGCTTTCCAGCAATGTGAGCACATCAATTCTCCTTTAGCTTGAGCTTGTTTGAGAAGTGTTTCTGACACTTGCAATGAAAAAGAGTTCTGGGACCAGCCGATAGTGTAATGGTTACGTTGCTGGACTCCCACGTAGTCAACCATGGTTTGAGTCCCAGACCTGGTGGCTTAAAACTCATGCTGGACAAGTGTGTATGCATACCCAAAATCCCAAAAGGTGAATGGAGTAGAAAGGACTGTGGCACGGTCATCCCCCCTCAGGAGGGATAGGGTTCTTGCTTTCTGTCTCTCTGTCTTCTCTGTGTCTCCAGTGAGTGCACGTGCCCTATAGAATAAAGCTCTCTAAAAAAGAAAAAGAAAGAGAGAGAGAGAGAGAGAGAGAGAGAGAGAGAGAGAAAGAAAGAAAGAAAGAAAGAAAGAAAGAAAGAAAAAGAGAAGAGAAGAGAAAAGAAAAGAAGAGAAAAGAAAAGAAGAGAAGAGAAAAGAAAAAAGAAAAGAAAAAGAGTTCTAATACAAATACTTTACTGCTCTAATTGGTCAATATGTGTGATTGATTGCATTATTGCTCCCAATTCCTTACCTTCTCTGTATCAGCACCCTTTGTCATATGACTTTGGGATTCTCCTCACTGAGGCAGTGTATTTAGCCACCCTTTGATTTTTTGAGCTGAGTTATGTTACTTACTTTGGCAAATAGAATGAAGTGCAAGTGACAACGCGCCAGGTCCAAAGATAGGCCTTAAGAAACCAGGCTTGTTTCTGTTTGCTTTGGTGAACTTTCACCTTCACCATGAGGAAGAAATGCCTTGGCTGGCTCGCTGGCCCCTGGAAGTCAACAAAAGGCACATGGAAAAGACCTTACCCAGCCAAACCACCCCAGCTGTGCCCAGCCTAGATAAGCCAACCTCCAGCCAAGACACATGTGCATGTACAAAATATTTATTCTTGAATCTTATCCTGAGGTTGTTATGCCAAATAACTGACCAATGCAATATAATACATCCTTGACTTCTATTCCTTAGGCTCCTTACAGACAGGAGCTATGTCTTATATATGACAATTTCCCCAGTGACTAGCTCAAATACTGACAATGGAGGGAGGGCACAAAGGAGAGAGGGAGATTTCCAGTTCTTTTGCATCATTCTAACAGATTAGAGTTCTAATCTCAACAAAGGGACCCACCCATATACTGATAGTGAAACTTTCTACTTCCGGCATATACTCTATACTTTGGGAATTCTCCTAGGACCTATGCAAATATTCTGGGACTGGTTTTTCAGGACCTGTCCCATATGCCATTGTCCAGAGCCTGGCAGCAAGGATCCTAAATACTCACTTGTCTGTCTACAATATGAGGGAGGCCATAAAGCAATCTTTGTCAATTTCTGTCCCCGTGATAGTCAGGCAGGATTAGGCTGGTGAATAACTGGGTATGCAGTACTGCAGCAAACCTGCCACAAAAGCCTGCTAATCACACCCAGCTGATACTTGCCATTCGCCAGTGAAAGGCATTGTACAGGGTCTCATTAAAATTGGGAGAAGGATTAAGAGGCCCCTTTCTTGATTAATGACTTTCTCTGCCTGAGAGATATAATCCTATCTATAACCTCAAATAACTAGAAACAAAATTAAATTTCTACTGTAAGATTATTCAGGGCATAAGTTGCACCATGCCCCTAAAGTCTTATTTTCTTTACATATTTTATCCAGCTTAAAGGCACAAGATATTCTGAGCCCAAAACTAGAACTGTTTTGCAATAGGTACCAGCAGTGAAAGAAGGGAATTCTCCTGGCTTTTCTAAGGCGCTACAAGTTTATACTTTTAAAAGAACAGTCACTTTCTTTTAGATGAAAATATGTAGGGTGCATATATAATATCTAGAGTACTCATCCTCAGATCCTTTTAGGGAAATGAGTAGGTGCAATAAATAAAAAATGAAATCTTCTTCTATTGACATCACTGACTTCTTTTACTCCATTTGTTGTTCTGAGAAAATTTTAAAGGTCAGGGATTATTCAAACTGTAAGGGGTCCTCCAGATTCTTAGTGAAACCCCGTAACCTGATAGATAAGGAAATGATGCCCATATAGATGAGGGGACTGACTCAGAATTAATTAGTCATTAATTAGCTGACTTCCTGACCAGGGCTTTCTGCTATCACTCACAAATAAACACACACGAGAAGAAGGCTCCTCCAAAGCTCCTGAGAACTAGTGATTTCAGGGGAAAAAAGAGAAATGAAGATTTTTCTACTGATAATTCAGCCTCCAGCCCACAAACTCGAGTGGTAGAGAGCCCCTCTAGCCTTCTCTCTGTCTCTGCCTCTGTCTCTGTCCTCTCATTTTTTGTAATTTTTCCTTTTTAAAATTTTTAAAGGTAAAGTATTCTCTTGCTTTCAGCCTCATCATTATCTCGCTAACAAATCCCCTTTTCCTCACTCATCTAGGAGAGGCAAGGGACAGGCCTTCAGAAGAAGACTCCTCCATGGCTCCTGAGAACTAGTGATTTCTTGCACACCTCATGGTTTTTTATTTTTTACTTTTTTTAAAAAATTGTTTTCTTCCCTTCTTTTTCTCTCTGTATTTTTTTTCTCTCTCTCTGTTTCCTTTTCTTTATCTTTTATCTCAATCTTATCTTCTCTCTCTCTGTTTCCTTTTCTTTATCTTTTATCTCAATCTTATCTTCTCCTCAATCTCCATTCTCTGTGTTTATAGACAAATCTAAGGGAACCATAGCCAAACATACAAATACTATTAGGGTTAACATATTCCTCAATATCCACTGAATATGCTGCACAAAGGGATAAAAATGGAACAGCAAAGAGATTCCAGATTACGTCCTTCTGCATGCTCCTGAATGCTCAGATTGAACTTCAAGAATTAGGAAGAAACACACCATCCATCAGATCACTAGAAATCACCACAGGGCCACAAGAAATATGGGAAAACAAGAAAATACCTCTCTTCCAAGGGAAAAGAATAACTCCTCTTCATCCACAGACAGTTCAATGGAAATCATGGAAATGTCTGATAAAGAATATAGAATATTCAAAAGACGAAGCTAACAGAGATGGAAGAGAAGAGAGACAATGAACTGTGGAAGAGGCCGGAGAAAGGAGCTGACGAGTTCCAAGAGGTGAGGAAATTCTTGCAAGATCTAAAAGAGGAATTACACACGTTACAAAGGAGTTAAATGGACCTGTTAGAGATGAATGCTATAATACAGGAAGTCAAAATCTCCCTTGGAAGTATTAAAAGCAGACTAGATCATATACAAAATAGAATCTCAGTCATAGAAGATAGAATTACTGGCCTAGAAAAATCCACCACAAAGACTGAGGAAATTGCCCCCAAAAAATGAGGATAGTATACGAGAAATACTAGATACCATCAAACGTCCAAACATCCATATAATTGGTATTCCAGAAGGCAAAGAGACTCATAAGGGCATTGATAATCTATCTATTCCATGAAATCCTGCAAGAAAACTTTCTAAACCTAGAAAGGCACTGAAAAATCCAGTCCCAAGAAATACAAAGGACTCCAAATAGAATCAACCCAAGAAGGTAGGTGCAATAAATAAGTAAAACACATGATAGCCAGATTGACCAAAACCACAGACAAAGACAAGATACTAAGATTGGCAAGAGAAAAACAGCAAGTTACCTACAAAGGATATCCCATCAGGCTAACAGCAGACCTCTCATCAGAAACAATGTGAGCGAGGAAAGAATGGGAAAAATATATTTAAAGTGTTAAGGGAAAAGCAATTTCAACCAAAAATACTGTACTCAGCAAGATTATCCATCATATGAGAAGAAAAGACAAAAACATTCTCAGATAAACAAAATCTGAAAGAACTTACCAACACCAGACGAGATCTCCAAGAAGTTCTGAAGGGAGTGCTATAACAGGAAAATTAAATACAGACACACAGAAATAAGAATTCAAAAACTAAGAAAGGGGCCAACTTAATCGTAGGGACAAGTCTGGAGTAGAATATTATATCCCAGAATTTAATCAGGAAGATTGAACCACAACAGAAGATATATTAAGTACATGAGACTGAACTGATGAAATAGCATTTTATGACTTTTGACTTAAACATTGCTGATTTCCTTCTAGGCTTTGTTTTCCAGTTTTAAGGATTTTTGTCCTGTCGTGAGCTGTTGATAGGTTCATGTACCTACTATTTGAATAGAATCCTAACCTGTTTCCTGGCTTTAAGTTTTAAGCAAAGTTCCTTAGCATTTCTTTGACTTATTAAAGTTAAAACTGCTTTTCTTTTAAAAAAAATGTGTTTCTAAGTACAGAAATCTTGGGTAGGAAGACATAGGTATCTCTCGTATCTAATAAAATTTGTTGATACTTATCACACACAAAAACAATAAAGGAAAAAAATCCCCTCTTATAATTCACAGTACAAAAATATAGTTGTCTGATATAGAAAAAAGAGGTAAAATAAAGGCAGAGAGGGAGAGAAACAATGATATGGTAAAATGATGAAATAAAAAGTCCTAACTGTAATAAGTAAGTAAATAAATAAATAAATAAAATAAACATACACATTAATCCGTGCATGTGCATGTGTGTGCACACACACATTTGAACCAACATTTTTTTTAAGCACCTTCTCTTTGTGAGGCATTTTCAGAATCCAAACATCTTTTCCAACCCCCTTCTGTACAGGGACTAGAAAGCTCACACACTTTTTCCTAAACTCCTTTGCAGCTAGAGTTTCAAGGATGACTCAGGTCCAACAGTTACATGTACATGCACACGACCTTGATTCGGAACTAAGTTGCATGGAGATAGAGGCACTTTCATGAGACTTTGACTTGGGAACTAATTACATGGAGAGAGAGGTACTGGTGTGAATCCTGGCAGAGACAGGAACTGAAACAGGTAGCCTCTTCATTCAACAACTCTCTGACCATGGAGAGGCAGCAGTTTTCCTTGGTGCCACAATTCTACACTGTGATTTTGGGACTCATTCAGTACAGATCAGCCAACTCAGCCTGAATCTTCAGCCATTCCAACCATTCTGGGGTCTAGCTACATTTCCTACTAAATCATGTCTATTTAAACAAGTCAGAGTGGATTATATTCCTCCATAGTTAAGAACTTTATAATCAGCCCTTCTTCAAGAGACAGTCTGCTCCATGGCTCCTGAGATCTAGACATGCTGGGAGAAAGGAAGATGTCCCACTCCTAACTGGGCCTCCAGCATACAAAACCCACGTGAACAGCCCTTCTTCAAGAGACAGTCTGCTCCATGGCTCCTGAGATCTAGACATGCTGGGAGAAAGGAAGATGTCCCACTCCTAACTGGGCCTCCAGCATACAAAACCCACGTGGTAGGAAAACCCCTTTCATATCTCCTGTCTCTGAATCAATCTTTGTCTCTCTCTACCTCTCATTCACTCTCTCTCTCTCTCTCTCTCTCTCTCTGTCTGTCTTTTTTTAAATTTTTGCTTTTTAGAATTTTTTAAGGTGAGGCGTCTTACAGGGCCCTTTGGCCCCTCCCTCCTAGGCCTTTGTTTTGTTAATAATCCCCTCTGCTCCTCCCAGAACAGCCCTTCTTCAAGAGACAGTCTGCTCCATGGCTCCTGAGATCTAGACATTTTGCGCGGCACGCTAGCACGCCGCGCGGTTTTCTAATTTTTGATTTTTGTTGAAATTTTTTTAATATTAATTTTTCTTTTTTAGATTTATTCCAAAGCTTTTCTCTTCTTTTTCTCTGTTTCTTGTCTGTTTTTTTGTTGTTGGTGGTGGTGGTATTGTTTCCCTCTCTCTGCTTCCTTTTCTGCACACTTCTCAACCCTCATATTAAACTTCAAGAGTTTGGGAAATAACTGACCATCCACCAGATGACTAGAAATCGCTGCAGGACCACAAGAAATATGGAGAAGCAGGAAAATGCCTCTCCTCCAATTGAAACGGATAGCTCCTCTTCATCCACACACAGTTCAAGGGAATTCATGGAAATGTCTGATAAACAATTCAGATAATTCATAATGGCAAAGCTAACAGAGATCGAAGAGAAGAGAGACAAGGAACTGCTGAAGGGGAAGGAGAAAGGAGTTGAAGAGTTCTAGGAGGTGAGGAAATACATGCAAGATCTAAAAGAGGAGTTTCACACTTTACAAAAGAATCAGATGGAGCTATTAGAGATGAAGGCTATAATACAAGAAGTCAAAATCTCCCTTGAAAGTATTAAAAGCAGACTAGATCATTCAGAAAATGGAATCTCTAATGTAGAAGAGAAAATGGCTGGCCTAGAAAGGTCCACCATAAAGACTGAGAAAATGGCCCAAAACTTTGAGAATAATATGCAAGAAGTACTAGATACAATTAAACGTCCAGGGGCGGCAGGCGGGGGCTCCGCTCCGCGTGCCGGCGCGCGGGGGTGGGGAGGCAGGCGCAGGGGCTCCACTCCACGTGCTGGAGCGCGGGGTCAGGGCGCTGGGGCTCCGCTCCACGTGCCCTGTCTGGAGGTCCGGCCCAACTGGGGCTCTGCCCTGCGTGCCGTGGCCGGGGCTCTGTCCCGTGTGCCGTGGCCGGGGTCTGCCCTGCGTGCCATGGCCGGGGCTCTGTCCTGCGTGCTGTGGCCGGGGTCTGCCCCCGCGTGCCATGGCCGGGGTCTGCCCCGCGTGCCTTGGCCGGGGTCTGCCCCGCGTGCCATGGCCGGGCTCTGCTCCGCATGCCCTATCCGGAGGTCCGGCCCGACCGGGGCTCTGCCCCGCGTGCCGTGGCCAGGGCTCTGCCCCGCGTGCCTTGGCCAGGGTCTGCCCCGCGTGCCGTGGCCGGGGTCTGCCCCGCGTGCCGTGACCGGCGTCTGCCCCGCGTGCCGTGGCCGGGGCTCTGCTCCGCATGCCCTATCCGGAGGTCCGGCCCGACCGGGGCTCTGCCCCGTGTGCTGTGTCCGGGGCTCTGACCCTGTGTGCCGTGGCCGGGGTCTGCCCCGCGTGCCGTGGCCGGGGTCTGCCCCGCGTGCCTTGGCCGGGGTCTGCCCCGCGGGCCGTGGCCGGGGCTCTGCTCCGCGTGCCCTATCCGGAGGTCCGGCCCGACCGGGGCTCTGCCCCACGTGCCATGGCCGGGGCTCTGCCCCAGCGTGCCGTGGCCGGGGTCTGCCCCGCGTGCCTTGGCCGGGGTCGGCCCCGTGGGCCGTGGCCGGGGCTCTGCTCCGCGTGCCCTATCCGGAGGTCCGGCCCGACCGGGGCTCTGCCCTGCGTGCCATGGCCGGGGCTCTGCCCCCGCGTGCCGTGGCCGGGGTCTGCCCCGCGTGCCGTGGCTGGGGCTCTGCCCCGCGTGCCGTGGCCGGGGTCTGCCCCGCGGGCTGTGGCTGGGATCTGCCCCGCGTGCCGCACCAGCTGATGGCCGTCTCTGCTTTCCTCAGCCGCGTTCCTGAAATTGTGTTCCATGGAGATTCACCTACATTTGCGGGGCTGCACGAGACCCACCCTTGGTCCAGCCCTGAGTGGAGTCTACGTTCCCTATTGTTGGGAACTTTATGATCTGATAATTGGAAAAAAAAAATCATGTTTATCATAAAAATAATTAGAATAATAATAATAATGATTGGGGGAAACATAGGAAAGATATTGAATGTTGAAGCGGGGAGATTAATGTCTCTGTACTGACTGACATGCATGGCATTCCCTTTTGAAAAAGCAATGTAATACACTGCAAAGTTATATGTAATTCAATGTAATAAAATAAATAAATAAATAAATAAATTTTAAAAAAAGAACTTTATAATCAGTAATAAGGAAATAATTATTATTCAAAATAAATATTGGATTTCAGGTATTTCTCTAATTCAGACTGCCCTTTCCATATATAGTTCAAATTAGAAATGTTTGATCATATACACAGACATTGTATGAAGTGTATACCCAGAGATTTAACACCTTAGACAACGAAGTAGAAATGTGCTAATTGGTATTAATGTTTGATGAATCATATGATCACATTCATTTCAATATGATTTTTAGAAGAGAGTTTCAAATAGTTAGACTCATACCTGAGCTGAGCAGGGTAAGTGGGCTTTAAAGATCTGGAATTAGGTACAAAGTCCATGTAGACATCAATTCAAAATTGAGTCACCAATATGAGCAGCCATTTTTTGGATGCAGAAAGGTGTGCCCCCTATTGTTATAAAACAATATTGTTTATCTGATGTGCAAGCTTTCATTCTCCCCTCTTCTGTTATTTACCTACATGTCTGAAACATGTAACCCATCATAGAATCTAGTTCTCCTGGATAGAATTAGTCCAGAGGAGGCCATGATGCTCAGGCTCAACTATGAAGTCTACTGCTGAGATTTAGCAATTTGGAACTAGTAGTCCTCTGGAAAAACACAAGTAAGTCTACCAGTGGCCACCTACCTTGAAACATAGAGAAAAGCACCTGTTCCAGTTGGACAGCACAGACCAACCAGAAATAAGATGGTATATAGGACCTTATGCAAGCACCTAATAAGTGCAAAGCTCTATTAGATGCTCTGATCTTGGTACATTTTCAAGGAGTTGGCCAGCTAGTAAAAGGACAGCAGTTTGTAACTAATTACAAAGAAGAAAGCTATATATGTAATGATGAGAGGAGAAAAGAACCCCCATGGGGACACAGAGAAGAAATATGTCCAACTGGTAGATGGAAAAAGGCTTTATGGAGGAAGAAACTTGAAAACCTCAGATATAATTTCTGGGGCCAATGGAAGTCACTAGAAGTGTATGAAATGCGCCATGATCAGTACTGTATTTTATAGCATCATGTATAGAATGGAGGCCTAGAAAGAAAAAGGCTATGACAGACCAGTGATGAGGAAAGTGGTCTCAGACAGCATGGGTAAAGACAAGATGGAGAAAAAAAGACTATACCAAAGTGAAAGTTATAGAAGATCTTGAACGGGAGAACTATCCACAATGGCAGCCTGAGTAGAAAAACACAGAGAAAGCTAATGTGTGCATAAACATGGGAGAACAGTACTCTTCATCCCTTGTTTGGGGACTGAAAGAGTGAGGAAGACATATGCTGCAGGTTTGTAGCCTAGTATTGGTCAGAAGAGAAAACTACTGCATTAGAGGTGAAAGTCAATCAAAATTAGTGAGTAAAAATAGAATGTATTAAGCCACAAATTCAGAGGAAGGTGTGGAGGGAAAGCAGATTGAGTAAGATGAGGAAGACAGAAAAATGTTCTGATTCTTACAAACACGACAGTGAGTTCACAGCAGAGTATGGGTGGACTCTGATTACATTAAAAAAAAAAAAAAAAAAAAAAAAAAAAAACCTCTTGCCTGAAACTACTAAACAATGGACAAAAATACTTGAAACAGCAGTTTTCAAGAGGCTGAACATCAGGCAATAAAAGGCACCAATCTCAAAGAGTCAGGAAATAGACCAGATGAACTTTACACTTGCCCCAGTTTGCTGCTTTGGGAAAGTTTTTAGATTGTAACACAAAGAGGGAGAAGAGAATCTGAGCAGCACTACGATAATCTATAAGTTGAAAAAAATAGAGCTGAGAATTTAGGGAGATCAGAGCAGTTAGAATTCACTGGACAGAGTACCAGACAGAAGAGAGCTTCACAGCAACTAAAAAAAAATTTTAAATTCCAGAGTTTTGTATCCTAGGAATATTCATCAGAGTTCATCAGCACATGTGTGTGAGGAAATTTATCTTAGTCAGGGCATGAACCACCCAAAAACGTAAGAGGGAACAGTACACAATGCTCACACAGGACTTAGAACACTGCTTGCCCTACCAGTCAGCCTGGAAAACCTCACAATTGACAGGACAAGAATCCTGCTTCTGGAGTGCAGAATAACTGGCCCCAGACTAAACACAGCTCTGGTCCTGCCTAATAAATCTTGAAAGTAAGACTCAAAAGGACCAAGTTGTTTCCAAGTAATGTAACACATTCCAGAACAATGTTTAATAATATGTATAGAAAAAGATAGTTCAACCCACAAAAGGTACAACTCAAATGTCTAGAATCCCATAAGAAAATTCCTACAGATGCAAAAAGGCAGGAAAATATCAATAGATGATTAGAAGAAAAGCTACCAGTTGAAATGTACTCAGATCAGAAACAGATATTAGAATTATCAAATAGCAACATTAAAGCATTTATTAAAATTATTAATTTTCATAAATTAATTATTAAAACTTCATTCCATATGCTTGAAGGGTTAAGTGGAGACATGGAAGACAAAAGAAAAATTTAAGGGGCTAGCAAGTAGAGTAGTGGTTAAGACACTGGACTCCCACGTGGCCAACTACAGTTGGAATCCCAGGTCTGGTGGCTTGAAATTCACACCAGGCACATGTAGGTGTGTGCCCAAAATCCCAAGAGGAAAATGGAGCAGCAGGGATTGTGGTGTGGCCATCTGCTTTGGGCGGGGAGGAGGGCTGATTTCTCATTTTCTGTCTCTCTGGCCCTATAGCAAAAATCTTTAAAGAAAAGAATGACAAATAAATTCAACATATGAATATCCATTCCAAGCATATTATATTCAAAATGTCAAAAGTCAAAATGAAGATTAAATACTAAAAATAGTAGAGGTAAGTGCAACATTACTTATAAAGGATACCCCCATCAGACCTGTTTTTTCAGCAAAAAATTTACAGGCCAAAAGGGAACTGGATGACATACAAAAAATTCTTAAAGAAAAACATTTCCAGCCAAGAATACTATGCCCCACAAAACTATCCTTCAATGTGAAAGAAGAAATAAAATAATTCCCAGCAAACAAAAACGGAAAGAATTCACTAACACTAAGCCATTTCTTCATGAGTTACTTAAGGGAGTACTACATCTGGAATTGAGAGGAAGATAAGTATCACTATGAAAACACATGAAGATATCAAACTACCAACAGAACAACTACACAAAGAGGAAAGAGAAATAATTTAATCCCCACTATGGAAAACTTAAAAATGACAAAGACAAACAATAACAGAAGAAAATAAGAAAACACAAAACAACCAGGAACCAATCAGCAAAATGACAGGTATAAATCTGTGCATATCAATAATATTGTTGAATGTAAACAAATTAAACTCCCCAATCAAAAGATATAGACAGGTTGAGTGAATAAAAAAGGAATAAGAAAATATTAAGAAGAAAAAAGCCCTCTATAAGCTATTTACAAGAAGCACACTTCATCAGTAAAGACACACAAAACTTGAGTGAAAGGTTGAAAAAAAAGCATTCCATGCAAATAGAAACAAAAAAATTAGAAGTAGCTATTCTAATCTCAGACAGAATAGGCATCAAGCTAAAAATCTATAAAAGGAGACAAAGCCATTATGCAGTATTTTTTAGAAGAATTATGTATTTAATTTTTTTTTTAACTTGCAGGACTAGCAGATGGTGAAATGGTTATGTCACTGAACTTCCACAAGGTCAACTACAGTTTGAGTCCCAGACATGGTGGCTTAAAACTCATGCCAAGCACAGGTGTGTACAAGCCCCAAATCCTGAAAGAGAATGGAGGAGAAGAGATTGTAGCATGGCCATGCTCCCTAGGGGATGGTTTCTCACTTTCTGTCTTTTTGTCTCTCTCTCTCTCTCTGGCAAGCGCATATACTCTACAGCAACAAAGAAAAAAAAATGCTATAGGGCACATGCACTCACTGAAGAGAGACAGAGATAGAGAAGGAGAGAATGTGAGAAAGCAAGCCACCAGGTCAGGAACTTGAATCACAGTCAGTCATTGAGAATCCAGAGCCTTAACCACTTGCCATTATATAATGTTAAAAGGGTCACCTAAAAGATATAGCAATTATAAATGTTTACATACTCAACATTGGAGAACCCAAATATATAAAACAAAGAAACTTCTATACCTAAGGGGAGATAGACTCTAACACATTATTGTTGGAGATTTCAACATCCCACTCTCTCAGGTTATCTAGATAAAAATTTTAAAAAGACACACTGGATTTAAATGATGCCATAAGCCAAATAGTCCTGACAGACATTTATAAAACATTTCACCCAGCAAACACAGATTACACATTTTTTTTCAGCTGCACATGGAATATTCTCTAAGGTTGACTACATAATAGAACACAAATCAAGACTACAAATTCCATATCCGGCATCTTCTATGACCACAATGGAATTAAACTCAAAATCCACTACAAAAAGAACTTTTGAAAATACATGAATATATGGAACCTAAACAACATGCTCCTGAATGACTTCAAAACTATTAAATAAATTAAGAATAAAATGTCTAAATTTCTTGAAACAAATTATAATGAAAATATGACACTCCCAAATCTTTGGGATATAGTAAAAGCAGTACCAGGAAGTGTATAGCAATTAGTGCTCACAATTAAAAACAAAATAGAAAGATAGAAAATAAACTAACAATGTATCTCACAAAAACTGGAAAAGCAAAAACAAATGAAACCAAAAAGTAATACAATAAGAGAAGTACTAAATATCAGAACAGAAATAAATAGAACAGTGAACAAAAGAGAAATACAAACAAATCAATGAAACAAAAAGCTTGTGTTTTGAAAGGATAAATAACATCAACCAGCCATTAGCTAGAATAATAAAGAAAACAGAAAGAAGACCCAGATAAATAAAAACAAGAACAGTAAGGGGCACATTACAACAGATCATAGAGATACAAAAGATTATTAGAGAATTCTGTGACTGACTATATGCCAACAAGTTGGAAAACCTAGATGAGAAAGACAAATTTCTGGACACATACAACATACTGAGATTGAACTAGGAAGAAATAGAAACTATAAATAGACAAAGAACAAGTCATGAAATTAAATCAGTAATAGTCTTTCAAAAGAGAAAAGCCCAGGTCCAGATGACTTCACTACTGATCATTACAAATCTTTTAAAGAATAATTAACACCCATTATCCTCAAACTATTTCAAATGGAAGAAACCCTCTCAAACCATTTTACAAAGTCACCCCCACCTTGATACCCAAAGTAGGCAAGAATACAACAAAAGGAAAAAAGAAAGAAAACTACAGACCAGTATCATTGATTAATATGAAGCAAAAATGCTCAATAAAATTCTAGTAAATTGAATCCAACAACATTATGTATCATGGACAAGTAGGATTTGTCCATCAATGCAAAGATGGATCAATGTATGCATACAATAAATGCAATACAGCACATTAACAGAAGAAAAGACAAAAACCATATGATCTTGTCAATTGAAGCAAAAAAAAAAAAAAATTGATCCTGTCATGATTGAGACTCAACAAAACAGGTACATGGCCGACCAGGGTTTGAGTCCTGGACCTGGTGGCTTGCTTTCTCTCTTTCTTTCTCTCTCTCTCTCTCTCTCTCTCTGGTCAAATTAAAATAAATGAATGAATAAATAATTTTAAAAAAACAGGTACAAAAAATGTACAATTCTTAATATAATAAAGTCCATAAAAGACAAACATATAGCTAACATAATACTTAACGGGGAAAAGTTGAAATCTTTCCCACTTAACATTACAAAAAGACAGGTATGTCTACTTTTTTTTTTTTTTTTTTGAGAGATTTTTGCTATAGGGCACGTGCACTCACCAGACAGACAGAGATAGAGAGATAGAAAGCGAGAAATCACCCCCCCAGGGGGTATGGCCATGCCACAATCCCTTCTCCTCTGTTCTCCTCTCGAGATCTTGGGCACACACGCACACGCGCCCAGCGTGAGTTTTAAGCCACCGGGTCCAGGATACGAACCGCGGTCGACTACATGGGAGTCCAGCGAGATATCCATTACGCCAACTGCTGGTCCCAGGTATGTCCACTTTTTCACTACTAGTCAACATAGTACTGGAAGTACTAGCCAATGCAACCAGACAAAGGATGAAATATTAATAAAAGCCATCCAAATTGGAAAGGCAAAATATTAAATTTTGCCTGTTTTGCAGATGACATGTTTACATACATAGGAAAAACCTAAAGAATCCACAAAAAAACTTCTTAGATGTGATAAATTCAGTAAAGTTACAGGATACAAAATAAATGTACAAAAATCTGTAGTATTTTTGTACACTAACAATGAGTAGACTGAGACAGAAATGAAGAAAATAATCCCATTTAAAATAGTCATTTCAAAAATAAAATGCATAAGAATAAATCTAAAAGAAAGTGAAAGGTCTCTATTATAAAAATTACTAAAAAAAATTAAGTAATATAACAAAAAAATGGGGGCCAGCAGGTGTGTGATGGTTAAGGTGCTGGACTCCCAAATGGCTGACCACAGTTCGAGTCCTGGACCAGGCAGCTTGCTTACTCTCTCTCTCTCTCTCTCTCTCTCTCTCTCTCTTTCTGTCTGGTGAGTGTACATGCCCTGTAGAAAATTTTTAAATAATAATAAATAAAATAAAAAATAAATAGATCTTTTACCAAAAAATGAAAGGTATCCCTTGTTCATCCATGTGGGAGTCCACCTCTACCATTATTTTCTGTACTTCTATGCCATTGAGTCCTTCAATTTCTACCACAGAGTGCAGACATTTGGCATACAGTGTATGTCTCTGCTTAACATATCCCAAATGTCTGCACTCTGTGGTGGAAACTGAAGGACTTGATAGCACAGAAGTACGGAAAATAATGGTAAACACCAGCAGGTGCATGAAGGTTAGAAATGGGAAGATCTGATGAAAATGATTAACAGACACAAGGATGCAGGTAAAAAAAGTGGAATCTTATGAAATGGTGTATCACAGCACAGTTAAAAATGTCATCGGCAATTCAATATATACTTCCCCAAAAAACCTAGAACAATTATCAAACGTGCACAACATAATGTAATGTTTAATGTCAAATAAGATGAACATGTCTATATCCTTGATTTGATTATCACATACTTATGCACGCTTTGAAAAACTATATGGTACCCCACAAAGACGTGCAATGATTATATGTGAACCAGAAATCACAATGAAAAAATAAATAAAAAACTACAGAAGACAAATAACCCGTTTGATATGCATTCAATACTAAAACAAACTGTGTTGCTTGTTTTATATTTGGTGCTTTAGTGTATGTTTCATACATTTCCCACAAACTTCTATACCCATCATTGAACATCAGGACTTTTCATATCCCAGGAAGGAATTTCTCAGAACACAGGATTTTCAGTAATAAATCTGGAGAAGTTACTGGCAAACCATGATGGTTGATCACCATAAAGTTACCACCTCTTTCCAAATTAGCCAGAAGGTCAGATACAGTGGTGACCAGACCAAGTCAAACGTACTGTGTGGCTCTCTTCCCAAGTGGCCACCAAAAGGGAGCCACAGAATCTTAACTCAGCATACCCCAGCTTTGAACACCAGCATCAGCTCCCTCTCAGTGTTAACTGAATTTTTTCCAACCCTTTCCTGCAACAGCATGGGAGGTAGATACCAGGCAGATCATTTGCAGTGATTTATAATTAATTTATGCCACCTGAAATGTCCCAAGGTCAGGATCATTCTTCATTCAGTTAATGGAAGGATTGATTTTAAGAACACCCTTGATCATTAAAAGTATAATTAAGACTTTCCCCCATTACCCTTCTCTTGGAAAGAGCAATGAGTCTTCCTGCAGCAGACACCTCCTCCGGTTCTCCCAACAAGTGTGCTTACTGCAATCTTGAGTTAAATCACTCTTTTTTCAGGTAAAATTATTATGTTCCTGCTCTGAATTTCATTCATAAGATCACTTACTTCAAATATGACAGACTTTTTATAGACTCACTCATTTCTTGTAGGGCCATATTGGTGCACCCAGAGCAGAGCAATGATGCCTTAGGCCTGATCCCAGCAGGAATGTGAGGAAAAGCCAACACAGACTGACATGAGTCAGGTATGTAATTGACATTCAATAGACTGTCTACTATATATCACAAATAGTGGAGGAATTGGGGAATTCGGAGATAAATAAGAGAGATGAAAGACAGGAAAATTCTTATGGAGGGGGGGAGGTAGGGACTGGCCTGCACATTATAGAATATTTAGCAACATCTCTAGCCTTTAACCATTAGATACTAGCAGCACTGCCCTCCATCCCACCCCCAGTCCAAGTTGTGACAATCAGACTTATCTCCAGACATTGCCAAATATCATAGGGAGCAGAATTGCCCCCAGGTTGAAAACCATTACCTAAGATGTTTGCAATCCAGAAGAGCATGGAAGCTCAACAAAGCTCTATAGTGGAGGACATCATGGGACAATAATAGGGGAACCTGATGCCGCAAACTCTCCTGACCTCAAGAACCAGCAGTTACTTTGCAGGGAGTAGGATACATCTAACTGGAAAAGGCAACTTTGTCACTGGCAGCTCAGCCCAGCCAAGTGCTCTCAGGCAAATTCAGAAATCTGGAATTTTTCATGAAATTTCCTATAAGACCCCATCCCATTTTCTCATGAAAGACATAAATAAATATTAAAAAAAAAAAAAAGGAAAAGGAAGAAGAAAAGCTAACCCAGTAGCCTTGTGGTTAAGGAAGCTGGATCCCACAAGGCTGATCATGTTTCAAATCCCAGCCATCGTGGCTTGAAAAATACACCAGGCATGTAGGCATGCATGCTCAGAATCTCAACAGGACAGAGAAGTAGAGGAAAAGGGATTGTGGCATGATCATATCCCACAGGGGAATGCTTTCTTCCTCTATTTCTCTCTGTTTTCTGTCTTCCTGGCAAGTGCACATGCCCTCTGTCAATTACAAAAATTTTAAAAATGTTAAAAGAATAAGAAGGATTGAAGAGAAAGAGCTAGATGCTAGCTCTTTACAACATAAACTCCAAGAGGACACACCGTAACCCTTAACACAATTATTAACTGATAAGAATAAGAAGTTTCTTGAATGTAATTTGAAAAGACTTGTGAGGGCTACCTCTGCTAATATGAATGTCTTCCACCAAGAAAATTCAGAGCCCTACTGTCCAAACACTGAGGATTATGAGGCATCTGATGCAGTGTCATGCTGCTAATATTTTCATTATTCACCTGAACGTCTGTTAATAAGGCAACTAACTATGGGGCTTCCATTTGGGATGCACACATTTATCATCTGATTAGAAAAGATGACCTATTTTTGGATACACTGTATATCTCCTAACAGAGACGGACAGTTATAAATAACTTGGAAAACTAGCCGATGCCCAAAACATCATGATTTAGGTTGAAAGAAAAAAAGACTTTCTGATCACTGTCCTTTTGTGTTCCCTAGCACATTTTTCATGTTTACTTGCTGTCACCCCATATAAGTCACCACCTTGGCTATATCCTGTTCCCTCACAAACTAAGGTGGGAGGGAGGAACTGTCACAATCTAATAGGCAAGATCAAGGCCAAAGTGAAGAGAGGCAGGGGTCTGGGGCCCCTGCTCTGTAGTCAGTTAATTAGCCACTTCCAATTTATGTCTGACAGCTATTGGGGGAGACACAGAAATGGCTTCAAGTTAGACCTCTACTCACATTGTCAGAGAAAAGAAGTTCTTGGAAGCCTAGTGAAGGAAACCAAACCTTTTTTTCTGAAAGTAAAAACTTTTCTTTCTTTCTGAGGAGGAAGCCTGGCCCTTCCATGAGATCTCTTCCTTCTCTAACCATTAAAATGGCTCAGAGAGACAAGCAGATGGTGTAATGGCTACGTCATTGGACTCCCATGTAGTCGAACATGGTTTGAGTCCCAGACCCGGTGGTTTAAACTCACGCCGGACACGTGCGTGCCCAAGATCCTGAGAGGAGGATGGAGGAGAAGGGATTGCGGCGTGGTCATCCCCCCTGGGGGGTGATTTCTCATTTTCTATCTCTCTGTCTCTCTCTGTCTTTCTGGCAAGTGCACGCCATCTATAGCAAAAACCTCTCAAAATAAATAAATAAATAAACGCTTCAGCAAGTAACAACAAATGTCCTTGAAGCTAATTAAAGTTAGAAAGTCTATGAATATTGTAATCATTTTACAATGTACATGTATATCAAAACATCGCACTGTAATACCTTCTTCAAATTTTATTTTACCCAAAAAAAAGGGACCAGCAGTTGGCATAATGGCTATGTCGCTGGACTCCCACATAGTCAACTGCGGTTCAAGTCCCAGACCCAGTGGCTTAAACTCATGCCGGGTGCGTGTGCGTGCGTGCCCAAGATCCCGAGAGGAGAATGAAGAAGGGATTGCAGTGTGGCCATCCCCCCTGGGGGGTGATTTCTCACTTTCTGTCTCTCTCTCTCTCTCTCTCTCTCTCTCTGTCTAGCGAGTGCACATGCCCTTTAGCAAAAATTTCTCAAAAATATTTTTATTTTAATTTCTTCTATACATTCAATCACTATAAATCACTTAACTAATAAAATGAATTCTCCCAAAATGAATACACTTTACACCAGTTCAGTTGAGGATACTATACACATTATCACCAACAGACAATAATCTATTTCTGTGTCCCATAAATGTCTTGTCTATTTTTCTCCTTAATATCTTTCCTCACAGTCTCCCCCTTCTTCCACCCTCCTTTGTCACTGATTTCTCAATAAAGCTGAAGAGGGTAGAAAAAAAAAAAAAAAAAAAAAAACAAAAAAAAAACAGAAAAATCTCAGCAAAAATACTTAAATAAATTAAATAGAATATATAAAGCAAAGCCAAATAGATCTGAGGACTAATATAACACAGTAACTGATATAAAATGATCAGAAGATGAGCTTACTAGCAGAATGAAGGAAAAAGAGGAAAGAATCAGTGAACTGGATGATATAACAATAAAAATTACTCAACCTGAACTACAGAAAGTAAGTAGAATAAAAAAAAAAAAGAGACTCAAGGACTTGTGATACTTTAATAAAAGATCTAACATACATGCATCAGAGTCGCAGAAGAGAGAAAGAGAATAGAGCTGAAAAAATACTTCAAGAAATAATGGTTGAAAGCTTTCCAAATTTAGCAAGAGGTATAAACCTACAGATTTAAAAAGCTGAGTGAATGCCAAAGAAATCCACATGAGAACGTATCATAATTAAACTCCTAAAAACTAAAAACAAAGAAAAAAAATTCTTGAAAGCAGCTAGAAAAAAATGATATATTACTTTTAGGGGAAAAACAATTAGGATGACAGTGGTTTTCTCATTAAAAACCATGGAGGCAAGAAGGAAATAGCACAACATTTTTCAGGTGGGGAAAGAAAGAACTAATAACTCAAAATCCTCTACCCAGCAAAAATATCCTTCTGAATGAAGGAAAAATCAAGACATTCTCAAATGAACAAAAACTAATTTTTTGTTTTGAAAATTTAGAATTTGTCTCCTGCAGATATATCCTAAATAAATGGTGTAAGGAGTTTCTCCAAAAAGAAAGAAAGAAAGAGAGAGAGAGAGAGAGAGAGAGAGAGAGAGAGAGGAAGGAAGGAAGGAAGGAAGGAAGGAAGGAAGGAAGGAAGGAAGGAAGGAAGGAAGGAAGGAAGGAAGGAAAGAAAGAAGGAAAGAAAAAATCTTGAGGCAAAAAAGTGGCATAAGGGTTAAGGCAGCTGGATCCCACATGACCGACTGCTCATTTCTAGTCCTGGACCTGGAGGCTTGAAAATCACACTCGGTGGGGACCAGCAGCAGGTGTAATGGCTATGTTGCTGTACTCCCATATAGTCATCCACAGTTCGAGTCCCGGACCTGGTGGCTTAAACCCACACCAGGTGTGTGTGCATTTGTGCCCAAAATCTGCAGAGGAGAATGGAGGAGAAGGGATTGCAGCATGGCAATCCCCCCTGGGGGGTGATTTCTCGCTTTCTGTCTCTATGTCTCTCTCTGTCTTTCTGGTGAGCACACGCACCCTATAGCAAAAATCTCTCAAAAAAACAAGAGAAAGCGAAAGAAAATCACACTTGGGGATTAGGACCACAGAAGACCTTCTTCCCAGACTTCACCCTCCTGCCCCCCCAAATCTAGCCAGGAGCCGGGTTAGAGCACCCTACTTATTCTGTCTCTCCATTTTTTTAAAAAAATTTTTTAAACTTCTTAGCTCTCTGCTGCGCTTTTGTCTTGCTAATTCTTACCTTTTCTCCTGCCCCCACAGAACAAGCCAATTAACAATCATCTGTATCTGAGTTCTGCTGCACGGTTTTCATTTTTTGCTTAATTTTTTTTTCTTTTTTTAATTGTTTTTGTCTTGTTTATTCTTTTTTTCTTTTTTTTCTTTTTCTTTTTCTTTTTTTACCTTTCTCACTTTTCTCCTCAGCCTTCACACATTGATTTTCTAGACACATCTAGGTGTTCAGTAGTCAAATATCTGAATACTTTTAGTGTCAGATTAATCCTCAATTTCTATGGAATCAGTTGCACAAAGGGAGAAAAATGGTATTGTTCAGAGAGTGCAGGTCACCTCCTCCTGCATTCCTCTGAATGCTCAGATTTAACTCCAAAAATTAGGAAGAAATGTATAATCCATCAGATGACCAGAAACTACCACAGAGGTACAAGAAATATGAGAAATCAAGAAAATATCTCTCCTCTAAGGGAGAAAAAATAACTCCTCTTCCTCCACAGGCAATACAAGGGAACTCATGGAAATATCAGAGAAAGAATTTAAGGTATTCATAGTGAAAAAGCTAACAGAGCTGCAAGAGGAGACAATGAACTCCAGAAAATCCAGGAGAAAAGAGATGATGAGTTCCAGGAGGTGAGGAAGTTATTGCACGATCTGAAAAAGGAGATGCACATCATAAAAAAGAATCAAACGGAATTGTTAGAAATGAATGCTGAGATACAGGAAATCAAAACCTCCATGAAAATAACAAAAGCAGATTAGAACATGCAGAAGATGGAATCTCAGGTGTAGAAGATAGAACCTCTAACCTAGAAAAATTCACCAAAAAGACTGAGAAAATAACACCCCAAAACTGAGACTAACATACGAGTAATACTAGATAGCATTAAACGCCCAAACATCCAATCATCAGTATCTCAAAAGGTGAAGAAACTAATAAAGGCATTGATAATCTATTCCGTGAAATCCTGGAAGAAAACTTTCCAAACCTAGAGAAGCACTCAACTATCCAGACCCAAGAAATACAAAGGACCCCACATAGAATCAACCCAAGAAGATCTCCAAAGTACATCATAGTCATATAGACTAAAACCAGACACAGACAAGATACTAAATTTGGCAAGAGAGAAACATCAAGTTAATGTCAAAGAATATCCCATCAGACTAACGCTGGACCTCTCATTTAAAAAAATGCAAGCAAGCAAACAATGGGAAAATGTATTCAAAGTGGTAAGTGAAAAACAGTTTCAACCAAGAATACTATACCCAGCAAGATTATCTTTCATATGAGAAAAAAAGACAAAAACACTCACAGATAAACAAAACCTGAAAGAATCTACCAACACCAGACCAGCTCTCCAAGAAATGCTGAAGGGAGTGCTATACCAGAAAAACTAAAGTTGGACACACAGAAATAAAAGTACAAAAAACAACCAAGAGAATGGCCAACCTAATAGTAGGGACAAGTCCCAAGCTGATTGTTAACTTCCAGAGTTTAAATGGAAAGATCAGACCATAGTAACATTGCAAATTCAATAGAAAAGAGGTTAAATACATGAGACTAAACTAGTGAAATAGAATATTTTTACTTTAGACTAAAATATCATTGATTTTCTTTGATGCTTTGATTTCCATAT
The DNA here is from genome assembly GCA_026018925.1 of Tupaia tana. NCBI lineage: Eukaryota > Metazoa > Chordata > Mammalia > Scandentia > Tupaiidae > Tupaia > Tupaia tana. Next base: position 29,582,650 of record JAKSZU010000010.1, read on the forward strand.
TAAAGGATTTTTGTTTTCTCTTTAACTGTTGATAGGTTCATCTACCTACTATTTGAACTTAATCCTAACCTTTTTTCCTAGCTTTAAGTCTTAAGCAAATTTCTCTTAACATTCTTTTTATTTTTTTATTTTTTTATTTAATTGTATTTATTTTATTTATTTTTATTTATTTTTTTTTTTTGGAGAGGTTTTTGCTACAGGGTGCATGTGCTCACTAGAAAGACAGAGAGAGATAGACAGACAGAAAGCAAGAATCACTTCGCAGGGAGAATGGCCACGCCGCAATCCCTTCTCCTCCATTCTCCTCTCGGGATCTTGGGCATGCACGCATATGCGCCCGGCGTGAGTTTAAGCCACCGGGTCCAGGACTCGAACCGCAGTCAGCTACATGGGAGTTCAGCAACATAGCCATTACGCTAACTGCTGGTTCCTTTTTATTTTGATCTATTAAAGCTAAAACTGTTTTTCTTGAAATTATAAATGTATTTAAAATTTTTAAATTAAATAAAGGAATCATACAATATAAAAGAAAAGAAAAGAAAATCACACCTGGTACGTGTGCATGCATGCCCAAAATCTCAAGAGGAGGAGACAGCAGACAGTGTAGTGATTAAGGTGCTGGACTCCCACATGGCCAACTGTGGTTTGAGTCCTAGACCTGGTGGCTTGAAACTCATGCCAGGTGCCCAAAATCCTGAGAAGAAAGTGGAGGAGAAGGGATTGCAGTGTGGCCATCTCCCCTGGGGTGGGTGATTTCTCACATTCTCTCTCTCTGTCTCTCTCTGCATCTCTGGCAAGCATGTGCGCCCTACAGCAAAAATCTATATTAAAAAAAATCCGAAGAGGAAAATGGAGAAAGGATTATGGTATGGCCATCCCCCCTGGGGGTAGGGGGTGATTTCTCACTTTCCCTCTTTCTATATCTCTGTCTGTCTCTCTGCAACAAGTATACTTGTCCCATGGCAAGTTGAAAAAAAAAAAAAAAGAAGAAAGAAAAGAAAAAAGAAAGAAAATGGGCAAAAGACAAGAACAAGAGGAAATACAATGGCAAACAAACACATGGAAAGATGTTTGACATTTGGAAATGAAAATTAAAAGTATAATAAGGTATTAATAACCTACCAAATGGCTTAAATGAAAAACTGACAATACCAAATATATACAAGGATGTGGAGAAGCTAACTCATTCACATATTGCTGCTGCAAATGTTAAATAACAGTCACTCTGGAAAACATTTTTAGTTTCTTTTAAAAACCAAAGATGCAAGTACCATAAGACCCAGTGATTACACTCCTGAACACTTCTCCCAAGAAAGACTTATGTCCACATCACTGTACATGCAGGTTTATAGCAGCTTTATTTGTAATTGCCAAAATGTGGAAATAATCCAGATGTCTTTCAATGGATATATATCTAAACAAAGTGTGATATATACTATGGAATATTATTTAGTAATAGAAAGGAACAAATATTGATACACACAACAGCATGAATCTCCAGAAAATTATTCTAAGTGAAAAAAGTTTATCTCTAAAGGTCAGTTAGTATATGGCTCCATTTATTGGGATCAGCAGTTGGCATAATGGCTATGTCACTGGACTCCCATGTAGTCGACCACAGTTCGAGTCCTGGACCTGGTGGCTTAAACTCACGCCAGGCACATATGCGTGTGTGACCAAGATCCCAAGAGGAGAACAGAGGAGAAGGGATTGTGGTGTGGCCATCCTCCCTGGGGGGTGATTTCCTGCTTTCTGTCTCTCTGTCTCTCTCTGTCTTTCTGGCAAGCATATGTGCCCTATAGCAAAAACCTCTCAAAACAAACAAAAAAAAGTATATGGCTCCATTTATCACATTCTTGAAATGTAAAAAATATGTAAATAGAGAACTCATAGATTAGCAGTTGCTAGTAGAGGAAGGAGTGGGTCAAGACAGAGTGGGTGTGACTGTAAAAGAGCAACATGAGACATCCTCGTTTTGATCCTGTGCGAATGTTCTATATCTTGACTATATCAATGTTAATACCCCGCTATATTGTACTATAGTTTTGACAGGTGTTACCATTGGGGAAAACTGCATGAAGAGCACATGAGATCACCCCGTATGGTACAACTGCAATGAATCTACAATTATCTCAAAATTAACAAATTATTTAATTAAAACAAGCAAAACCCCAAGAGGTCTTTTGACTTTCTAAAAGGGCTCAGAAAATTAAAATCTTCATTTAATGCTGTCCTTGTGCACATAACAAATGGAAATCCAGAGTTCTCTCTGCTAAGGGATTTAAGTACTTTCAGCCCAAAAGAAGGGAAAGGATCATTTCTCCACAATCAGTTTCAAACTATCAGAATGGATTTTAGAGATTCTGAGATGAATAGGAACATTTGACAGAGCCATCATTCTAGTTTTTGAATTTTCCTCCAAGGCACAAAGCAGCTTAACAATTTCCAGAGAATTTTGTCTTGTTTTGGTTTGGTTTGGTTTTGGTTTTGTTTCTGTCTGATGATGTAGCAAGCAATCCTACAGGATGGCTCAAGACACTACTCTCATATTAGAGAAAATCCAATTTTGTTCATGTTCCAACATTTTCCAATTGAGCCACTCAGACAAAAGAAATAGATATGTCTTTTCAGGACATAAGGGACTACTTTAGCTTTGCTGGCTCCCTGCTTCCACAGATCAGAATCTTGACGTACAAGAGGTCTCTGACTTTTGTTACATGTTTAATGTGAGAAGTAAAAATCCAGGGAACCAGCAGTTAGCGTAATGGCTATGTTGCTGGACTCCCACGTAGTCGACTGCGGTTCGCGTCCTGGACCCAGTGGCTTAAAACTCATGCCGGGCGCGTGTGCGTGCATGCCCAAGATCCTGAGAGGAGAATGGAGAAGGGATTGCGGCGTGACCATCCCCCCGGGGGGTGATTTCTTGCTTTCTGTCTCTATGTCTCTCTCTGTCTGTCTGGCGAGCGCACGTGCCCTATAGCGAAACCCTCTCCAAAAAAAAAAAAAAAAAAAAAAGAAGTAAAAATCCAAGGATATATAAATGTGATCACATACTCTTTGTGACATTTCCCAGACAAGAGAGTATCCATATAAACAGACAAGATATTCATAATTTATAATGACATGTTACAGCCTCAATTCATACCAAAGAAAACTATTTTGAATAATGTAACAAGTTAATGATAACAACTATAGAATATCAAACTGTAGATTGCTTTGTATGCTACCTTTCATTTATTGAGGATGAAAGAATATCTTAAAAAATATATAATTTGTATGAAAAAACATTCTATGTTCATAGATCACATTTATTATCATTAATATGGCAGTATTGGGGCCAGCAGGTAGAGTAGTGGTTAAGATGCTAGACTCACACATGGCTCACTGTGGTTTGAGTACTGGACCTGGTGGTTTGAAGTTCACACCAGGTACGTGTGTGTGTGCCCAAGATCCCAAGAGGAGAATGGAAGAGAAGGGATTGCAATGTGGCTGTCCCCTCTAGGGAGTGATTTCTCACTTTCTATCTTCCTATCTCTTTTTGTCTTTCCAGCAAGCGCATGCACCCTATAGCAAATATATATACATATATGAATAGCCAAAACAATCTGGAAAAATAAGAACAAATTTGGAATATTTACACTTCCTAATTTCAAAACTTACTACAAAGTTTTAGCGATCAAGACAGAGTAGTGCTGGTGTAAGGATAGACATACAGATCAACAGAATAGACTTAAAAGCCCAGAAATGAACCTTAATGTTTATGATCAATTGATTCTTGACCAGGGTGTCAAGATTATTCTATGAGGGAAAAATAGTCTCTTCAACAAACATCGCTGGGATGATTAGATATCCATGTACTAAAAATAAATAAATAAAGATCCCTATCTTACTCTGTATACAAACATTAACTCAGAATGAATCAAGGCTGGCCCCACAGCATAGTGGATAAGCACTATGCATAGGGAGCCAGATTCTACATGACCCACAGTGGTTCAAGTCCCAGCACTAGCAGCTTGAGAAACATGTCGAGGATGTGTGCAAGTGTGCTCAAAGTCCTGCAGGATGGAGAATTGGAGGAAGGAGGTTGTGGAGTGACCAATTCCCATTAGGGATTCTCTCTGTGTCTCTCCTCTCTCTCTCTCTCTCTCTCCCTCCCTCCCTCCCTCCCTGCCTCATGTATTACCTCTAGCAACTAAAAAAATTGTTTTAAAAATGTATCAGACTTGGGGTCAGTAGGTGGTGTGATGTTGTGGCGCTAGACTCCCACATGGCCAACCAGGGTTCAAGTCCCAGATCTGGAGGTTTGCTTTCTCTCTCTCTCTCTCTCTCTCTCTCTCTCTCATAAGCACATGAGACCTGAAGCAAACTAAAAAATAAAAATAGTAATAAATAAAATTAAATGATTACTTTCCAAAAAAATGAATCAGACACAAATGTAAAACTATAAAAGTCTTAGAAGAAGACATAGGCATAAATCTTCATAATTTCAAATTAGGTAATGTTTTACTGAGTATGATACCAAATCACAAGTAACAATTGTGATTGTTAAATAGACAAGATATTCATAATCATAATCATAATGACATGCTACATTCTCAATTCATACCAAAGAAAACTATTTTAAATAGTATAACAAGTCAATGATAACAACTATAGAATATCAAACTGTACACTACTTTGCATGCTACTTTTTATTTATTGAGCATGAGAGAATATCTTAATAAAAATATAATTTGTATGGAAAAACATCCCATGTTTATAAATCAGACTTATTATTGTTAAGATGGCAGTATTGGGCTTCATCAAAGTTTAAAACTTTTTTTTTCAAAGCATATCATCAAGAATGTTAGAAGAGGTCTGGACAATGGTGCAGCAGTATATGTGACACCCTGCAAGACAATCCCATATGGGAAGGTATACACTTCAAGTCCAGAGACCTCCCTGAGGATGGCAGCACACACTTGTCCATGATTCAGGGCTGACTGGAGGCTAGTGGTGGACTGAGGCACTGAAATCCTGTTGGAGGTACTGTACATCTTTTTTTTTTTATTTATTTATTTTACATTCATTCACTGTGCATCATCACAGCTTACAAAATGTGATTTCCCATCCAGAATATACTGCATAGTGGCTTAATCATGCATGTTATCATCAACAAATAATTTTCCATTTCTTGTTTCGTGTGTGTGTGTGTGTGTGTGTGTGTATTTTCCCCCCTATTTCTCATCTTCTGCCCTTTCCCACACTTTTCCCACACTTTCTCTGGTGTCTACAATAGCTTTCCATTCCTTTTATTTTCCCCACATTTTATTTATTCACAAAATATCTTAATTAATCTAACTACTTTCAATTGCAAATTCAGCTGATATATACATATCTGTGAACACATGTCTGACTTTAGGCATGAAGCTCTGAGTAGAATGAATATACTATAAAGTAGCAGCTAGCTGATGCTATATAGCTTACTTTGGTCATTAAATAGGTATTTTTTAATATTTTTTTTAATTTCAAGAAAAGCAGTTTTTAATTTTTTTTTAATCAAAATTTAAAAAATGCTAAGAGAGCTTTGCTTAAAACTTAAAGCCAGGAAACAGGTTGGGATTCTGTTCAAATAGTAGATACATGAATCTATCAGCTGCTCAACACAAGACATAAGTCCTTAAATCTGGAAAACAAAGCTTAGAAGAAAATCAGTAATGTTTCAGTCAAAAGTCATAAGATTCTATTTCACCAGTTCAGTATCACATACTTAGTCTATATTCTGTTGAGTTCTGATCTCCCTGTTTAAATTCTGGAACATAACTTTCAACTCCAGACTTGTCCCTACCATTAAGTTGGCCATTTTCTTAGTTCTAATTGAGCTCTTATTTCAGAGTATCTGAATTTAGTTTTCCTGGTATATCACTCCCTTCAAAACTTCTTGGGGAGAGCTGGTCTGGAGTTGGTAAATTCTTCCAGGTTTTGTTTATCTGAGAATATTCTTGTCTTTTCTTCCCATATGAAGGATAATCTTGCCGGGTACAATGTCTTGGTTGAAACTGTTTTTCCCTTAAGACTTTAAATACATTTTCCCATTCTTTCCTTGCTCGCATTGTTCCCGATGAGAGGTCTGCTGTTAGCCTGATGGGATATCCTTTGTAGGCAACTTGACATTTCTCTCTTGCCAATCTCAGAATCTCAGTATTTTGTCTTTGTCTGTGGTTTTGGTCAATCTGGCTATAATGTGTCTTGGAGAAGATCTTCTTGGGTTGATTCTATTTTGGGTCCTTTGTATTTCTTGGGACTGGATCTTTGAATGCCTCTCTAGGTTTGGAAAGTTTTCTTCCAAGATTTCATGGACTAGATTATCAATGCCCTTTTTAGTCTCTTCACCTTCTGGGATACCAATTATCTGGATGCTTGTACATTTAATGGTATCTAGTATTTCTCATATACTATTTTCATTTTGGGGGGCTATTTTCTCAGTCTTTGTTGTGGATTTTTCTAGGCTAGTGATTCTGTCTTCTCCATCTGAGATTCAATCCTCTGTATAATCTAGTCTACTTTTAATACTTTCAAGAAAGGTTTTCATTTCCTGTATTACAGTCTTCATCTCTAATAGCTCCATTTGATTCTTTTTTTCCAGTGTTTAAACTTTATTTACTTTCCTAGGCTTTTTAGCAACATGGTCATTTATGCCTTTTAGAAATACAATAAAGTTTTCTCTGCATCCTAGTAAACAATCATTTAGAAATATTTCAAAATTTGAAAACAATGCAAATAAGGTAGCAAAGTATTATATATTAATCACACACAAATTCTTAACCGTTTTACCTATCTTGTAACTTTCCATTTAATTGTTTATCAAAGATTGTAAGTGTTGAAGTCAGAGTCCAATAGTTTTTGGTACATGTATTCTTTTAAACAGAAAGATTACTCTATGAATTTTAGGTACATGAAATATGAATCTTAAATGCACAATATCTAAAATATGCATGTATCTTTTTACATCAGTAAAACTACCAACCACATCAAGATATGGAACATTTACTTGTCATGTGAATGCTATGCTACTTACTACATGTCATATTGTCTGTTTTGTAAGTGCAAAACACCTTGTTATATGTGTGGATGCTAGTAAAAAAACTTGCACTCTATTTCTGACTTATAGGTTCATTATCTTTAAATGCTTTTATTTTGTTTTACACAAATCAGAGCATCCTAGGTTATAGGCTAGTTTCTGAACCAATATCAATCTTTTTAATAGGGATACTCAACCAGTACATGAGTGTAACTCGTCTATACTTCTTTCAATCTACTTTATGTATCCTTAATGTTTTTATTTTGGCACACTGTTTTCACCACTTCTTCTAATTCAAAAGAATGGATGTACATATTCCATTTTTGTTAAGACATATCTCAACGTCAAATTTATTTACATGAACTATTAGATGACATAGCAAATATGTATTTTCTCCGCATAACATGTACATAAATCAAGGTTTTGCCCATCCTCTGTCTAATTGTTTTATACCATTGGTGTTAATATTATGGACAGTCTTGCTTCTTTCCCCTCTATAATTAGGAATAAGATAAATAAAACAGTACCTGTTGCTTTCTCCAGTTTTGTCAGATTAACATTTGAAATGCCTTCACTAGTCCTGTCCACAATGACAAAGCACTTTTATTGTACTTATGTTTAGCTTAAGAAAATGACTACCTTTATCTACAACACTACATACTAAGAATAAAACAGTACCTATTTGTACAACATATTAAAAATATGACATGCCTTTCTAGTTTAAAACTATATAAACAAACATGTTAGGTCTAACTTACAAAGCTACTTTTATATTAATTTTTATCACCTTATAACAATTTAAACTTGATGCTCCCTAACTAATTTTCTTAAAATAATTACTTATTTATTTAATTCCACCTGTTATTGTTAGTTTTTGTTTGTTTGTTTGTTTTTTATTTGACCGAGAGAGAGAGAGAGAGAGAGAGAGAGAGAGGGAAAGCGAGAAAGCAAGCCACCAGGTCTGGGACTTGAACCATGGTCGGCCATGTGAGAATCCAGCGCCCTTATCCACTACGCTGCCTGCTGGCCCCTCCTTAGTTTTAACGGTTGAATGTTTCTTCATACAATTGCCCCCCTACTCCATTTATTTTTATTCATGTTCTCTGCTGGCTGCAGTAAATCATGCAGCAGAGTGTTCAGGGAAGGTTCTAGGTCAATATACTTTCTTTAACCCTGCATATTTGAAAATATCTTCCAGTTACCTGCACAGACAAATAATAACTTGGCAAGGTATACAGCTCCTAGTTCTAAATTATTTGCCCTTAAGACTCTGTAGATACTGTTCCATTGTCTTCTAGCATTTGGAGTTGCAAGAGAAAAAACTGACATCAGTCTGACTTTTGCCCTTTACAGGTAACCTTTTTCTTTCTGTCAGGGTACTTGTAAAATTTTAGTTTTTTTCTTGAAATTTAAAAATGCTACCAGGATATGTCTACTTCTTGCTTTCTTTCTGTCAAATTTTAGAAGTACTCCGTGAGCTTTTTATTTTTGTAGATCTAGTTGATTCTTCAACTCTGGGAAATTTTGTTCAAACAGTTCCTTAGTAATTGTTTCAGCTACTTGTTTTGTTTTCCTTTCCAGATAGTCTAATTATGTGTAGATTGTACCACTTGGTCTCTCCTTGTCTTCTTTTATCATGGTTTAGTATCCCCTCTGCATTCTGTGAAAATTTCTCTTGATTTGCATTTACATCAGTAATTCGATTTTGTGGCCAGTCCTCCTTGCACATTTCTGTTAACTCTCTCAATTCCCTGATTCGTTCCAAGCGCTCTGACATTACCTTCTTTATCATTGAGCACAGGTGTTTAAGCTCCTGTACCATACGATAGTTGACTCTTTCTGTATCTTGGATTTCCACCGTAATATCTGTTTCAAAAGGAGGCATTTTAGTTCTGTTCCTTTTTTCAGAACTGCAGTGTAACCACCTTTTCATTAGCTCCTCTTACGAATGCCAACCAAAAATCTACATTTGATTCTTTTTTATTTCCTCTTTCTTTTTTATTTCCTCTTTCTTTTTTATTTCCTCTTTCTTTTTTATTTCCTCTTTCTTTTTTATTTCCTCTTTCTTGTGTATTTCCTCTTTCAGATCGTGCAAGAATTTCTGCACCTCCTGAAAATCATGGGCTCTTTTCTCCTGTGTCTCCTGGCGTTCATTGTCTCTCTTCTATTGCATCTCTGTTAGCTTTGTCACTATGAATATCCTAAATTCTTTTATTCACTTTATTTTTTTACTTTTTATTACTTATTTATTTATTTTTACATTTTTCCAAAAACATTTGCTTACATATCAAAAAATTTTTGCCCATACTCCACAGTTCTCGACAGTTAATAAACAACTTTCAAAATTGCAAAATACTGAATTTTAAAGATAATGTTCAAAATATTTCTTAAAAGTTTGTATAATATTGTTTGTGACTCTATAACAACAGAGACAGTATGGTTTTAAATATTTCTGAGGAAATATTTACATGTCAACTACTCAAATTGTTGAAAAGCAAATGCCGGAGCTGGAGCGGCTGGCGGGGTGCTAGGGGAAGGGATCGCAGAGGCCCCTGGGGGGTTGATGGGGAAAGTGTGGAAGCAAGGAGGGAGTGATGCTGAAACTGCAGCTCTGTGCCCTGGCTCTGAGATCGCCGACCTCGCAGGCTGCCCGGGCCGGGCGTGTAGCCTCTTCAGCCAGAGGTTGAAGCGATCACTACAGAACGGCAATCCGATTCTAGAACACCTCTATCTGCTTGCTCCTGAACATTGAGGCTTAACTTCAAGAATTTGAAAGAAACACGCCATTCATCAGATGACAAGAAATCACCGTCGGATCACGAGAAATATGGGAAAACGAGAAAATACCTCTCCTCCAAGGGAAAAGAGTAATTCTCCTTCATCCACAAGCAGTTCGGTGAAAGTCATGGAAATGTCTGATAAGGAATTTAGAGCATTCGTAATGTCGAAGCTAACAGAGATGGAAGAGAAGAGAGATAATGAACTGCTAAAGAGAAAGGAGAAAGAAGTTGCCGAGTTCCAGGAGATGAGGAAATTCTTGCAAGATCTAAAAGAGGAATTACACACTTTACAAAAGACTCAAACGGAACTGCTAGAGATGAAGTCTATAATACAAGAAGTCAAAATCTCCCTTGAAAGTATTAAAAGCAGACTAGATCATTCAGAAAATAGAATCTCAGATGTAGAAGAGAAAATGGCTGGCTTAGAAAAGTCCACCACGAAGACTGAGAAAATGGCTCAAAAATTTGAGAATGATATGCGAGAAGTACTGGATACCATCAAACGTCCAAATATCCGGATAATTGGCATTCCAGAAGGTGAAGAGACCCATAAGGGCATTGATAATCTATTCCATGAAATCCTGCAAGAAAACTTTCCAAACCTAGAGAGGCATTCGAAGATCCAGTCCCAGGAAATACAAAGGACCCCAAATAGAATCAACCCAAGAAGATCTTCTCCAAGACACATTATAGCCAGGTTGACCAAAACCGCAGACAAAGACAAGATACTAAGATTGGCAAGAGAGAAACATCAAGTTACCTACAAAGGACATCCCATCAGGCTAACAGCAGATCTCTCATCGGAAACAATGCGAGCGAGGAGAGAATGGGAAAATATATTCAAAGTGTTACGAGAGAAGCAGTTTCAGCCAAGAATACTGTACCCGGCAAGATTATCTTTCAGGTGGGAAGAAAAGACAAGAACATTCTCAGATAAACAAAACCTGAAAGAATTTACCAGCACCAGACCAGATCTCCAAGAAGTTCTCAAGGGTGTGCTGTATCAAGAAAATTAAACACAGACACACGGAAATAAGAGTCCAAAAACTATGAAAGTGGCCAACTTAATCAGAGGGACAAGTCTGAATTTGAATATTATATCCCAGAATTTAATCAGGAAAATTGAACCAGAACAGAAGATAAAAGTACATGAGACTGATAGGTTCATGCACCTTCCATTTGAACAGAATCCTAACTTGTTTCCTGGCTTTAAGCAAAGTTCCTTGGCATTTCTTTGAGTTAAGTTATAACTGGTTTTCTTAGTAGTAATGAGTGAACTCACCATTGAAAGTAGTTAGATTATGTAGGAAATTGTGTGATCAATGCAACGTGGGTGGGAAGGGAATGAAGGACAATTGTAGACACCGGAGGTGGTGTGAGAGGAGGGTGGGAAGGGACAGAGGGTCAGAAAGAGGGGTGGAAGTAATTCTAGGAACTAGTAATGGAAAATTTTTTGTCATGTTCATGATTGTATCACTATGCAGTGTGTACTGGATGGGAGATTGCATTTTGTATGCTGTGATGAAGCTTAGGGAAGGAATGTAAATTGAGTTACAAAAAAAAAGTTTCAGAAAAAAAAATATATATATTCAATGACTGCAGTAGGATATGTAGCCACAGCTAGGTGCTACTTTATAGGATGCATAAAGTAAGACTTGTGTTCATGGAAATGTGGGTATCACCTGTGTTTGCTATGAGGGTATTTGGATTGATTAGGGTCTTTGGCGTTACAATAAAATGTGAGGAGAAAACAGTATAGAAAGCAAACATAGATACCAGAGACTGTGGGAGGAGAGTGGGAGATGGCAGAGGGTAAGAGATAGAGAATCTTGGATGGGGGGGAAAAAGCAAAACATACAGAAGACAAGAAATGGAAGATCATTTGCTGACAATAACATGCTTGTTGATGTGCTTGATTGAGACAATATATAGTGTAATTTGGATGGAAAATCTCATTTTGTATGCTGTAATGATGTTCAGAGAATGAATGCAAATAAATAAAAAAAATAAATTAATTAAAAAAAAAAAAAAAAAAAAAAGCAAATGCCCAGCACACAAGTCACACATAAACCTTCTCAATTCAGCCCTGCCTACCAAGTATTCTGTGATATACCATTTGCTAGCAAAGATCAGTGTCTTTTTCTTCCTTCAAAGTCTTTCTCAAGATAATCCTCTGGTGTGGTTGCTCTTTTGCAATCTCTATTGATTACAATGATGGGCTGGAAAACTCCAGGTTATTTTATGTTATAAATTCTTTCATATATCTTCTCTAATCCTCTCTGCCAGGCAGAACTATTTATGATGCCTGGCCATCTTTCTAAGAGCTTCTGTTAGGTTGAGATCCACCTTAGTTCCATAGTTTTCTGATTAATCTTCAGATAAGACATTCTAGTCAAAACCTTGTTCAATAATGAGTATTCCCAATTTCTGATTCAATGCAACAAGCATTACTGAACTTATACAAATAACCCTCCTGCCACAAAAATAAGAATACTCCCAAATATTTTCCAATTCCAGAGGGGTCAGGAAGGAAGAAAAGTTTATGTTTCCATTTAAAGAAACAAACAGGAAAAATATTTTAACAAATTGCTGAACCTATCAACAACTCAAAAAAAAGTAAAATGCTTAAAGTGGGAAAACAAAGCATAGCAAAATAAATAAATAAAAATATCAGTAATGTTTCACTCAAAAGTCATAAAATTCTATTTCACCAGTTTAGTCTTATGTTCAAACTCTCTTCTGTTGAATATGCAGTGTTACTGTGGTTCAATCTTTCTGTTTAAATCCTGGAAGTTAACATTCAATGTTATTATTGATATTTCTTGTCCCTAGCATTAAGTTGGTCATTTTCATGGTTGCCTTTTGTTCCCTTATTTCTGTATGTGTCTTTAGTTTTCTTGGTAGAGCACTCCTTTCAGAACTTCTTGAAGAGTGGGTCTACTGTTGGGAAATTCTTTCAGGTCTTGATTATTTGAGAATGTTTTTGTTTGTTTTGTTTTTGGAGAGGTTTTTGCTATAGGGTGCATATGCTCGCCAGAAAGACAAAGAGACAGAAAGCAAGAAATCACCCCACAGGGGGGATGGCCACGCAACAATCCCTTCTCCTCTATTCTCTTCTCGGGATCTTGGGCACTCACGCACATGTGCCCAGTGAGAGTTTAAGTCACCGGGTCTGGGACTCAAACAGCGGTCTACTACATGGAAGTCCAGTGACAGAGCCATTACTCCAATGTCTAGTCCCTTATCTGAGAATGTTTCTATCCTTTCTTTCCATATGAAAGATAATCTACTGGGTATAGTATTCTTGGTTGAAACTGTTTTTCACTCAATGCTTTGAATATATTTTCCCATTCTTTCCTTGCTCGCATTGTTTCTGATGAGAGGTCGTTAGCCTGATTAGATAACCTTTATAAGTAACCTGACGTTTCTCCCTTGCCAATTTTAGTATCTTGTCTTTGTCTGTAGACAGTCTGGCTATGATGTGCCTTGGAGAAGATCTTCTTGGGTTGATTCTATTAGGGATCCTTTGTATTTCTTGGATCTGGATATTTGAATGCCTCTCTAGATTTGGAAAGTTTTCTTCCAAGATTTCATGGAATAGATTATCAATGCCCTTATTAGTTTCCTCACCTTCTGGGATACCGATTATCCGGTTGTTTGGGCACTTAACAATGTCTAATATTTCTCGTATAGTATTCTCATTTTGGGGGTTTATTTTCTCCATTTTTTTATTGTTTTTTCTAGATCGGGTTTTTTGCCTTTAGCATCTGAGATTCGATTTTCTGCATGGACTAATCTGCTTTTAATATTTTCAAGGGAGGTTTTGATTTCCTGAATGGCAGCCTTCATCTCTAATAGCTCCATTTGATTCCTTTTTATGGTGTGTATTTCCTCTTTCAGGTTATGGAAGAACTTCAACACCTCCTGGAACTCGTTGTCTCTTTTCTCCTGCATCTTCTGGAGTTCATTATCTCTCAGCTCTTGCATCTCATTTAGTTTTGTCACTATGAATATTCTGATTTCTCTATCAGACATTTCCAAGAGTTCTACTGTACTGTCTGTGGATGATGCGGGATTGTTCTTTTCCCTTAGGGGAGAGATATTTTCTTGGTTTCTCATGTTTCTTGTGCCTCTGCAGTGGTTTCTGGTCATTCTGTGACAAAATCTCTCCTCCACTGTGCTTGTCTGAATATTTCAGGAGTCTAGAAGATGGAGTTAAGAGCATAGCTTCCCTGAGCAGGCCAGGACACACCTCAGCTTTAAAATGGCTACTTGTCTGAATATTTCCGTAGTATAGAAGATGGCAATATTCTAAATTCTTTATCTGACATTTCTGTGAGTTCCATTGTACTGTCTGTGGATGAAGAGGAGTAATTTCTTTCTCTTAGAGGAGAGATATTTTGTTGCTTTCTCATATTTCTTGTGCCCCTGCAATGATTTCTGGTCATCTGATGGATTGTGTGTTTCTTCCTAATTCTTTTTATTTTTGGAGATGTTTTTTCTACAGGCCACGTGCACTCGCCAGAAAGACAGAGAGATAGAAAGCAATAAATTATCCCCCGGGGGGGATGGCCACGCCACAATCCAGTCTCCTCTCAGGATCTTGGGCATGCGCACACACAGATACCTGGCGTGAGTTTAAGCCACCAGGTCTGGGACCGTGGTCAACTACATGGGAATCCAGTGACAAAGCCATTACGCTAACTGCTGGTCCCCTCCCTAATTCTTGAAGTTCAATTTGAACTTTCAGAAGTGTGCTGGAGGAGGTGATCTGCAATCTCTCTCCTGCTCCATTTTTCCCTCTTTGCACATCAGATTTGGTGGGAATTGAGAAATACTCTGACCCTAATAGTAACCAGATGTTTGGATACTGTTCACTTAGACCTGTCTAGACACTCAGTGCATGAAGGCTGAGCAGCCAATGGATGAAGTTAAAAGAAAAGGGGAAAGTAAAGAGAAGAGGAAGAAATAATAAAATAAAACAAAATTAAATTAAAAATTTCATATTTTAATTTTAAAAGGCAAAAAATTGAAAATAGTGTGGCGCACATGCACGCTACACGAAAACAATATTTCACAGCTGAAGTTCAGTAGCTATCTCAGAATGGGCCTGGGTTTGTGCCTCTCCTAAATGAAGGGGAGAAAAGGCATGGATTCAAAAGATAAAGAAGGGACTTGAGAACTCAGAGAATACTTTACCTTAAAAAAAATATTAAGAGACACAGGATACACGGAGACACAAAGAGACAGAGAGAGATGGAGAAAAGAATACAGAGGTTGCCCTGTCAAGCTAGCAATGGATCTGGAGAGAGAAGTCTCAGCAGAAAAATCTTCATTTTTAGTCTCTGAGAGCAATATTTCACAGCCGAAGTTCTGTAGCCATCTTCAGTACTGTACATCTTTATCTCTCTGTCTGTCTCTCTTGCTTGTGGAAGAAATGAATAAATAAGTTTTGTTTGTTTTTCAGTTTTTGTTATAGGATGCATGTACTCACAAGAGAGAGACAGAGAAAGACAGAGAGGAAAAGTGAGAAATCATCCCCTGGGGAGGGATGGCTACACTGCAATCCCTTCTCCTCCGTTCTCTCAGGACTTGGAGGGCATTCACATGCACCTTGCATGGTTTTCAGGCTGCCAGTTCCAGGATTTGAACTTTGGAGTAAGCCATATGGGCTCCAGTTGCCTTAACCTCCATGCCATCTGCTGGTCCAGAAATGAATAAATAAGGTTTTAAGTGAGACAATAATTCATAGAATGGAAGAAAATATTTTCAAATATACTAAGGCATTTGTATCTACTAAGGCATTTGTACCTACTAAGGCATTTGTATCTAAACTATATAAAGAACTTTTAAACTCAATAACAAAAAGATGATCCAACCTAAAAATAGTCAAAAGATCTGAACAGACATTTCTCAAAGATATACAAATAGCCAATAAAAACATGACAAGATGGTCAACATCATCGTTCATCAGAAAAAGCCACAGTTGGGAACCAGCAGTTAGCGTAATGGCTATGTTGCTGGACTCCCACGTAGTCGACCGCGGTTCGTGTCCCGGACCCGGTGGCTTAAAACTCACGCCAGGCACGTGTGCGTGCGTGCCCAAGATCCCGAGAGGAGAATGGAGGAGAAGGGATTGCGGCGTGACCATCCCCTCTTGGGGGTGATTTCTCACTTTCTGTCTCTATGTCTCTCTCCGTCTGTCTGGCGAGCGCACGCGCCCTATAGCGAAAACCTCTCCAAATAAAGAAAAAGAAAAAGCCACAGTGATATATCATTTCACACTCATTAGGATGGCTACTATAAAAACAAAATCAAAACAAAACAGAAAATAACAAGTGTTGGTGATGATGTGGAGAAATCAGAGCCCTCATAAATATGAAAATGTAAAATGGTCCACTCTCTTAAAAATACTCTGACAGCTCCTCAAGAAGCTAAGCATAGAGTTAGCATACTACTCAGCAATTCCACTTCCAGGTATATATTCAAGAGAAATTAAAAGTATATGTCTACACAAAAAGTTGTACATAAATATTTATAGTAGTAGTATTCATGACAGCCAAAAAGCAGCAAAGACACAAACGCCCATCAACTGATGAATGGGTAAATAAAATGTAGCATATCCATATAATAGAATACTATTTGGCAATAAAAAATAAAGTACTAATACATGCTAGAATACAGATGAACTTGAAAACACTATGCTAAGTGAAAAGAAGTAAATCCAAAAGACCACATATTGTATGTACCATATGACATGTCTGGACATTCTATTGAGACAGAAAGTAGATCAGTGGTTGCCTGAGGCTAATGATGGATGGGGAGGAAATGAGTGGTGCCCTCTCATTAGCACTCTCTTTGAGATGATGAAAGAGTGTGATGGTTGGACAATTCTGGGAATGTATTAAAACCATTGAATTGTATACTTTAAATGAGTGAATTAGATGGTATATGAATTCTATCTCAGTTAAGCTGTTATCAAAATATGTCTGGTGGCCAAGGTGGCAAGGTGGTAGAGCACTACTGAGTGAGGCTGGAGTTGCATGGGAGGCCCAGGTTCAATTCCCATACCAACCCAAAGCAGGCTGGGTATGGTGTCAGGCTCCTGTAATCCTAACTAACTGGGAGGCTGGGGCAGATGGTTCATGGCACTCTCTATCTCTTTCTCATCTGAAATATATATATGTATAATTTTTGCCTCCCAAGCACCCATGAGTGATATAGACAAATGATTAAATGCATAAATAGGGAAGAAGAGAAAATCATTCATGCAAAAGAATTTGAACGATTAATGTAGATATTTGCCCTTGAGAAGGTAGAAGATAACTCTCTGCTACAGTATGAATGTGTCCTTCAGAAACTTAATCCCCAAATTTGTATGTTGATTGGAGGTGAGAGCTCTATGAGGAAATTAGAATTAGATAAGGTCACCAGAATGGGGCCCCAGTGATGAAACTGGTGACTTTAAATGTACAGGAAGAAAGATCTGAGCTAACATGCATGTTCTTGTCCTCCTGATATGTGACACCCTCTGAAGCAAGAAAGTCCCTACCAAATGTTGACACCATGCTCTTGGACTTTCCAGGCTCTAGGACCATGAACTTAATATATTTCTTTTCTTTATAAATTACCCAGTCTCATGTATTCTGTTTTAGCAACAGAAAATGGACTAAGACACTCTACTCCTTAAGCATAGTGATTTCCATTTAAAGAGTGTATGGAAGGGTGGGGGGGAGTCACTTCGCAGTGCAGAAACCTGATAAATACTACTATCTTGGCCAAATGATCAAGATCAAAATCAACATCAACAGTGGCATTCATGTTACTAGCATGTACCCTTGATATTATGGAAATTATAATTTAATTATATAAATTATAAAACACATAACCTCAGGGATGGCAGGTGACATGGTGGTTAAGACACTGAACTCCCACATGGCCAGCCACAGTTTGGGTCCTAGACCTGGTGGCTTGCTTTCTCACTCTCTTTCTCTGTGTGTGTGTGTCTCTCTGTTAAAATTAAGAAATAATAATAGAGGCTTCAGATGGCACAGTGGTTAAGGTGCTAGACTTCCACATGGCCAATCATGGTTCAAGTCCTGGACCTAGAGGCTTGCTTTCTCACTTTCCCTCTATCACTCTCTCACTCTTTCTCTCTCTGGTCAAATTAAATAGTAATACTAAATAAAATTAAACAAATAATTTAAATAATAATAAAAAGAAAATTATTATTTAAAATAAAAACAGAACCTCAGTCTAAGAAAGAGAGAAAGAGAAAAGAGAAGATAAGAAAAGAAAAGAAAAAGAAAAAGAAAAAGAAAAGTAGAGAAAAGAAAGAAAAAGAGTCAAATCCTAATGGAGGGACATTTGACAAAATTTCCAGTCAGTCTTGCTCAAAACTGTCAAAGTGAGCCAGCATGTGGTTAAGGTGGCTGGATCCTACATGGCTGACTGCATGGCTAGAGTCCCAGACTCAGCAGCTTGAAAAATGCACTGGGCATGTATGGCCAAAATCCTGAAAGGAGGGAGAAGTGGAGGAGAAGGAATTGCAACATGACCATACCCCATAGGGGGTGCTTTCTCACTTTCCTCACCTCCCCTGACAAACGTGTTTGCACATGCTCCCTCTTGCAAATTTTTAAAAATATGTATTTAAAGGGGCCAGCAGATGGCATTGTGTTTGGGGCACTGGACTCCCACATGGCCAACTGCAGTTCGAATCCTGGACCTGGTGGCTTGAAACTCACACCAGGCACACATGTGTGCCCAAAATTCCAAGAGGAGAATGGAGGAAAAGGGATTGCAGCAGGGCTATGAACCCAAGGAAGTGACTTCTCACTTTCTCTCTGTCTCTCCAGTGAGTGCACATGTCCTATAGCAAAAAAGGAAACTTAAAATATATATATAGATATATATATATATAGATAGATAGATAGATAGATAGATATATCTATCTATATATATATATCTTAAACTATCAAAGTGATCAAAAGCAAGGAAAGTCTGAAAAATTGTCACAGCCAAGAGGTTCATAAGGAGATACAACAATCAATATAATGTAATATCCTGTATGAAATCTTGGAACAAAAAAAGACATTTGGTAAAAACTAAAGAAATGTGAATAAAGTATGGACTTTAGTTAATAATAATGTATTAATATTTGTTCATTAATTGTGACAAATTATATTAATGTAAGATGAGTATAATAAAGGAAACTGAGTCTGATGTATATGAAAACTCTCTATACTACCTTTGAAATTTTTCTATACACTATGAAATAAAAGATCTTTGGTTTTTGAATTTTTTAAAAAGAGGGGCAGAGAGCGCTCCTGTTCACGCTCCTAGAAATGAAAGTTCTGACTTACTTTGGTCATCTGTCTCAGTTCAGGCTGCTATAACACATAGCTACTGATGGTTTAAACAACAAAAGTTGGTTTGTCACAGTTTTGGAGGCTGGGAAGTCCAAGATCAAGCAGAGTGAATTGAGTTTCTGGTGAGAGTTCATTTCCTGGTTATGGCCTCACATAGAAGGGAGAGGGGTGGAAGAGGGAAATGACTCTCTCCTGTCTCTTCTTACAAGAGCATTAATCTGATCATGAGGACTTTATCCTCACTATCTAATGATCTCCAAAGGCCCATCTCCAAACACCATTGCATTAGAGATTAGGGTCTCAACATATGAATTTCAGTGGACTCTCTTTCTACAGTTGTCCCATATCCACTTTCATTCAACACCAGCTGCCTTGCTTATACATGGGGAACTGACCCCATGTCTACCCTGCCCTAAAGACTGTACCCCTCTTCTAGCTCCAGAAATGATCAACAACACCACCAAGGCAACTGGCAGTGGAAAAGTAGTTAAGGATAAGGAAGTAAACCATTCAGAATGGATAATCCAGGACTGAGGTGGCAATTTTTGTCTCTTTTCTGATCATCAAAGCTCTCAGGAAACAGCCAGAGACAGAGAGAAGCAAGAAAATACTGAGAAGGTAGAATGTTACTATTCGTGAGATGGTCAGTATCACCCAACACATGAGGCACAGAACTTTGGCTGAAGATCTCTCTGGAACATTATTGATACGGAGAGTGGTCGACCGCGATTCGCGTCCCGGACCCGGTGGCTTAAAACTCATGCTGGGTGCGTGTGCGTGCGTGCCCAAGATCCCGAGAGGAGAGTGGAGGAGAAGGGATTGCGGCATGACCATCCTCCCTGGGGGGGTGATTTCTCGCTTTCTGTCTCTGTCTCTCTCTCTCTCTGTCTGGCGAGCGCACGTGCCCTATAACGAAAACCTCTCAAAAAAAAAAAAAAAAAAAAAAAAAAAAAAGCATTGTGATGAGGCCCACTGCAGTGGCACAAGTATAGGGTGCCACTGTACAAGGCTGGAACCACATGGGAGGCCCAGGTTCAATTCCCAAAGCAAACTAAATAGCCCAGGCATGGAAGTACACCCCTATAATCCTAGCCAACTGAGAGGCAGGGCAGGAAGGTTATGGCTTATGAGACCCTCAGAAATACCTCTCTCTCTCTCTCTCTCTCTTTCTCACTATAATAAATAAATAAATAAATAAATAAATAAATAAATAAAAAGACTTTTCATGTAAAATACATGGTGAAAAGGCAGGATATAAAATCAAATTTAAGATATGACCTTACTATGGTTTCATCTTCTCCAAATTTGTGTCAAGGCCTGGTCCCAGTATGGCAATGCTGACAAGTGGAACCTTTAAGAGGTAAGGCCTAATGGGGAGGGATGTAGGTCCTGGGGGCTGGGATGTGGTTGGATTGGTGCTGTTCTCACATAGTGAGTTCTTACTCTCAAGCGACTGGATAAGTTAGCATGAGAGCAGGTTGACACAAAGCAAAGTTGCCTCCAGTGTTTCGCCTCTTGGACACACACTCGTTCCCCTTCTGTTTCTCTGCCATGTTTTGGGCAACCCAAGGCTCTCCCCAGAAGCCAACCAGATGTAGCCACCCAATCTTGAACGTCCTAGCCATCAGAACTGTAAGAAATAAATTCTTTTTCTTTATTAATTACCCAGTCTCGACATTTTGTTATAGCAACACAAAACAAACTAAAATAGTCTCAAAATGGAGGTGTGCATGTGAGGAGGTGAAAACATTTGTCTATAGTGCTAACAATCGTTATCTATAGGAAGCTGGGTGAGTCATCATTACTTTTTTCTTTTATAAATTGTCAATATTTTGCAAATGTTCACCAATAAGCATGTATGACCTTTTAAGTTTTCAGAAAAAATAAAGAGAAGAGGGCTGGTTATGTGGCCTGTTGGTTAAGGCAGCTGAATCCCTCATGGCCAAACCCATGATTCGAGTCTCGGACCTGGCAACATGAGAAACATGCCAGGCGTATGTCCATGGGTGCCTAGAATCCTGATAGAGATGGAGGAGAGGATATTGTGGTGTGGGAAGTGCTTTCTCCCTCTCCCTTTCTGTTGCCCTATGTCTCTCTGGCAAGAACTCATGCCCCCTGACATAATGGAAGGAAAGAAGAAAGACTGTCTTGTCCAAAGTAAAGTAAGGGGCCCTGCTGCATATTGTTAGTTAGCTCCCGGTATCCAGTCTCCATTCTCTTCCTCTTCCTTCAGAAGAGAGCCCTGATGTGTAGGTGGGCACAGGACACCTGGAACTTATTTCTCTGCCTCCCTTACAGCTGAGAGAGTTAGATGACTGAATTGCTAAACTGTATGAGCCTTATAAGTAAAGAGGTTTAAAGCTGATGAGTTTCATCTGAGTCTTTGGGTCTGAGTGCAAGAGGGAGGGGGTTGCTCAGCAGAATCAGCTGGTGAGTTATGGGGACACAGAGATAAGGAGATTAAAGACAGCTCCACTTCCAGCCCCAGCCTCCAGGACCACAGTCTGTGCTCCAACACTTCAGGAGATGCTGGTGAAAGCTCCTCTACAGATTAGATATGGCCTGAAGGACCTAGAAGCAAAGAGATGAGAACCCTCAAGGGCAACTGGATCCCTGCTGGGACTCTCCCCAACGCCTTCTATTCAAACGTTGGCAGTCTGTAGGCCGCCAGCAGTAATCTCTCACCAGTTGCCTTAAAGGGGACATCTCCCAGACAGGCTCAATGCCTGGTGTCCTCTTTCCATACCAAAAGCCCTCTGATCGCCCTGTCATTCAATAACCACAATTACAGGACTGTACGGTAAATTTTATCCAGGATTAAAATCTTCTTGAAACCTATAAGTATGCCTGGCATGTGATGTGGATAATATTCATCCAAAATCATGCTGTATTTTTCCAATGCTCTATTCCATGCAATATTAGTTCTCAAAAAGGGAGACAAGAGGGATCCTATACCCAAATAAATGTGGGAAACACTCCATGCTCTATCTCCACTTAGGAAATTGCCACTACATATTAGCATATTAAAGACTCTGAAAAGTCCTGCAGTGAAGAAAATGTTTCTTGTTTAATATTTCAGTTATTTAACTAGGAATCCATTTTTTTCACAGAGCACCAACTAACTTTTTTCAGTTTACTAAATGCTTAAAAACCATCTTATTTTGCTCCCTAATTAAGTAAAATTTGTATCTGTTGAGATAACTATTGATGACTGTCATTACTACTTTTGACTTACTACTTCTTGATCTTGGGGTAAATGCCTTTTGACTAAAAAAATGTATAGATTATGTAATTGCAGAGCTAGGAGTGATTTTTTTTAATAGGGCAGATGCATTTTTTCACCAGGAAAGGTGGGAAAGCACATGCCCTCCACCCCCAGGGGGAGTTGCCACATCCCAATCCCTTCTCCTCCATTCTTCTCTCAGAATTTCCTGCACACACCATTCTCCTCTCAGGATTTGGGCACTCATGCAGAATGTCTGGCATGTTTTTTCAAGCCACAAGGTCCATGACTCAAACCACACAGTCAGCAGGTGGGATCCAGCCGCCTTAACCTCCATGCCACCCAGGGCAATCTTTCTGGGAACATGCCATCACCTTCTTTTTCTGGTTTTGTCAGTGTAGTGTGGGGACTGTTATTAGCATCTGAGTTATTTCTCCGATTTCAGCTGGAAGTGGCACAAAGTTCAAATACCGAATTCATTCACCACATAGTCACCATACACGTAATAACCTCGATTCTATGTCAGGACTGTGCCAGCCACTTTACATACAGTATTTCAAATTCTCACAACACTGAAAAGAACTGTCATTGTGCCCATCTCACAGGTGCAAAACTGGGGCTAGCAAAGACTGTGTTACTAACACAAGGCACACAGGGATCAGGGTAGGAGCTACATAGCTTACCCAGGCTGGGAGCCCACACTCTCCCTCCCTGTCCTGTGTCACAGGGCTCTCAATTATCTCCTGACCTGCATCTTTGACGCTGCATGGATTTCAATTTGGTGTCCCTAATTAGAATCAAATATTTCTGACTCTGGAAATAAATACTGTTAAACAGTGGCTCGTGCATGGAATAAATGAATGCCTGTTGCTAAGGCGACATTGGGAAGGAGACGGAGAGCAGGAAGCAGATTTCAGCCTCACGCGGGCCCTGTGACTGGGCCCTACCTGACTAAAGCAGGTGCTGGGCAGGTGAGGAACTGAGCAAAGCTCCCAGGTGCCTGGGGAAAGAACACGGCTGCCTCTCCACCCCAGCCCATTGCAAGCCCACGGGGCCAGATGTGTCATTCAAGAGAAGTAAAGAATCTCTTTTCTGTGAACTCCATCAAGTCTTAATTACTGCAACCATAGTGGGTTGAATAGTGCCCTTCAAAAATTCATGTCCACCTGGAAACTCAGAATGTGACCTTATTTGGAAATAGAGTCCTCGCAAATGTAATTAAGGTAAAGATCGAGATGAGATCATACTGGATTGGGGAGGTCCCCAAAACCACTGAGTATCTTTATATGAGACAGAAAAGGGTATATGGAGACACCCAGAAGGGAATGCGAAGATAGAAGTGAAGATCAGAGCAATGCACCTTACAAGCCAAGGAATGCCAAGGATTGCAAACCACCACCAGGCCCAGGAGAGAGGCCTGGGACAGTTTGTCACTCGGAGCCTCCAGAAAAATCCTCCTGACACCTTGATTGGCAAGACCTGGCCTCCAGAATATGAGAGAGTAAATTCCTCTTGTTTTAAACTACCTTATTTGTGGCCATTTGTTACAACAGCCCCAAAAAACTAATACTGCAATGAACTTTAATTTGAATGCCATGTAAGCCATGCCAGAGTCAGAAGTCACATCAGTTCGAGGGACCAGCAGTTAGCGTAATGGCTATGTCACTGGACCCCCCACATAGTCGACCGCGGTTCAAGTCCCGGACACGGTGGCTTAAACTCACACCAGGCGCATGTGTGTGCGTGCTCAAGATCCTAAGAGGAGAATGGAGGAGAAGGGATTGTGGCATGGCCATCCCCCCCGGGGGGGGATTTCTCACTTTCTGTCTCTCTGGCTCTCTCTGT
Source organism: Tupaia tana (assembly GCA_026018925.1). Lineage (NCBI taxonomy): Eukaryota > Metazoa > Chordata > Mammalia > Scandentia > Tupaiidae > Tupaia > Tupaia tana. The sequence goes on from JAKSZU010000010.1 coordinate 29,606,929, forward strand.
CTGTCTGGCGAACGCACGCGCCCTATAGCAAAAACCTCTCCATAAAAATTAAAAAAAAAATAATAAGTCCAATCAGTTCGAATTAAAGGGCACTTTCTGGGACATAAGCCTTACTCTTCTCCAAAAATGATGAAGCCACCTCCCCAATAACCCTGCATAGACTAAAGCTTTCTTCTGAGCTCCAAAACTATATTCCCAACATCCTCTGTGCATCCTCATCTGCAAGGCCTGCAGGTAACGCCCATGTAAAGTGTCCCAAACCCAGGGCATTTCTCACTGTGCAGAATTACCATTACCTTGGACCACAAGTGTGCAGGAGCCGGTCATGCCAGCTCCCAAGAGCTGATCGTTAAGTAGGCAGGAATTTCTCTGCTTGTGAGACTGTTGGTCCCTTGAGATCAGCCATGATGGGAGTATTTATACCACACATGGGCTTACTGTTTTTCTGGGAGATCCAGTGTACTAGCCCAATCTTCCACATGAGAAAGCACACTCTTATTTCACACTCTCTCACCATCTCCTACACCCAGCCACCAAGTCCTTTAATTATGTCCCTGAGAAGTGTCACCTGTGTCCCTTGTTCCCCCTTTCACTTCCCTGGCCTTGACTCAAGCCTCTTCATCTTGCATTTGAACTACTATTGGGTCGTCGGAAAAGTCATGATGTATTTTTCTGTGTTTTTCTATGCATAAATGTGTCATGACTTTTCTGACAACCCAATACAAGGGTTTCATAATTTTCATTCTACCACCAGCTACGTTTCTCAGACATGGAGTATTGTAGTGGTTCTCTCCTCGGGCATTTTTAACATCCAAACACCTATGAAGGCATTCCAAATGTGTGTGTGTTGGTAAGGTTTCTCTCTATTACAACTGGCAAGAATCCAACTCACATCAGCTGAATCTAAAAGGGAACTTGACAATTCATATCACTAGGAAGCCCACAGGGACTGAAACTGCAGGTACAGCTGGATCACAGCTCAGACTTTTTCCCCACTACTTGCCTCACCCTCTCTTTGACTGGTTTCATTTTCAGATATGTTCTTTCTCCATCTGAGGCAAAACATCCTGCATAATGGCTTGAATCACATCCTTCTAGCTCTGCTAAAGGTAACAGAGTGATTGCCTTCATTTTCCCAGTCTTTCGATTCTTCTAAATCCATGCCTTGACCAAGTTACTTTGTAGCTCCTCTTTTGAGGAAGTGGGGTCTATTTTCCCTACATGGAGCTACCCCAGCCATCTCAGCCACAGTCAGTGCGGATGAGCAAATATCCAGCCAGCGTTCAGCCATGTGAGCAAGCCCGGCCAAGATCAGCTGAGCCCCACAGACGAGAGCTAAATACATTTTCATTGTTGTATGCCACTGAGGTTTTGTGATTGCTTGTTACACAGCATTATTCATTATTCTGGCATTAAATAACTGATACACTTAGTTAACTCACTGGGAAGAAAATCTATATAGAAATTGCAGGGAACACTGATTAGCTCTACTTGAGTCCTATGCCTAGTTCCTAAACAAGGATATCACAAGGTTTGACTGAACAGCCAGGATCCCAGGAGTATGGGTCACCATGATTGACAGCCTCACAAGCATTACATGGAAGGGGAAGACAGAACTACAAGTCCATGAGAAATCCCCTCCACAACTTAGCCGCTGTCTGCTTCTCTGCCTATCCCCTGCTCTCCCCTCTCACAATCATCTTAGATTCCCCCCATTCCAAACTACTTGCCTTTCTAAACCTACCATGTACTTTGATATCTCCACCTCCTTCCATACTGCTCCTCCTACTCAAAAGGCCTTCTTCCTTCTTCCTTTGCAATCCTTCCTTCAAAATCCCTCTTTGAGGAAGGACTCCAGACCCAAACGGAGAGAAGAAAAGTAGTTGGCAAGGAAGATAGGACCAAATCAGAAACCAAGAACAGGACCCAGGACAGAAGGCAGGGCCACTCAAGGAGCCATCCTAGGTGCCATCTGGAGCAAAGACAAGAACTAAGACCTGAGGGTAAGTCCAGGGACTTACACGCCCTGCCAGGATCAGCTCAGGGGTAGGGCCGAGGCTTCAGAGGTGCAGACAAGTCAAGGAACAGGAGACAGGGGAGTCAGCTGGCACTCTTGGCAGAGTTCACACTGGACAAAGGCTCAGAGGCAGGATCACAATCTAAGAGGCTGAAGGCGATAGAGACATGACACCACAACAGTAATGCTTTTCAAGCCTGTAGGGCACGCCAGCTACTGTTCTCAGAGCTTATTACATGATCTCATTCAATCCTCACTATAACCTAATGAGGCAGATTAACCATTGTCCACATTAGATAGAGGAGGAAGCCAAGGCACAAAGGCGCTGTCGTTCCCAGGGTCCTCCAAGTAAGCAGCAGAGCAGGAAGTCAAATCCAGGCCTCCTTGACTCCAGGGCACACCATTAACCACTGCGCTTTCTTGCCCAGGATGAGGTCGAATTTCTCCACTTTTGTGATTCTAACTGAAGGGAAGCCTCTGCTAATTCCAACTGTGTCTGCCTCTAGGAAACATTTCTAGAGTCAACTCAACACTTGGTCAACTCAAAGAACAGCTGGAAATTCCCCTCCTTCAAGAAGACCCCCCCCCCAGACTCTGTGGCTGAAATTCATCTCTTCATGTCCCACGTTCCCATGGCACTTTCTTTCTACCTATGCTGATTCCAGAGTCACATCTGTGTTCGACTCCCCACTGGCTGAACCAGCCTTGGAATACTGACTTTCAACTGGTTCTGGATCCCTCAGGGCACCTGACCCAGGGCAGCAGATGCCAAATTCCCAGCTGCTGAGTCGAATGTGTGTGCTGGTATTTATTTTGCTCCACGAATCCATAAAGTAGCATAGTGCACGCATTTCTGCCAGTTACCAGATTTCTGCACGCTGTAACGTGCGCACAGCAGTTTCAACATTGAGGTTGCCCTCAGCAAGGGCCCTGTTCACAGAACCCCACCTTTATGGCCCCAGACTGAAGATCACATCCCACGGGTAAGCCTCAAGCCCTTCTTCTGGCCCAGCTCCAAAAAACGGCTAAAGAGCCCATCCTATGGCATAGCAGTTTGGCATTGCATGGAGAAAACTGGGTCCCACATAGCCAATGGAGTTCAAATCCCAACTCCATGAGCTTCACACAGGGCGCACAGTGCCCAAGATCCTGACGGGATGGAGAATGGAGGAAAAGGATGGTGCATAGCCAACCCCCAACAGGGGGGCTCTCTCTCTCTCTGTCTCTCTCTCTCTTTCTCTTTCTCTCTCTCATACACATCCCCATACCCATCCTCTGGCATAAATTAAATTAAAAGAAAAAAAAAAAAAAAAAGCTAAGAAATAGCGCCAAAAATAACTGGAGATACTTAGCTCCTCCTCCAGAAAGGAGGACCCAACAACCCTTTTTCAGTAGAAACAAAAGCCAAAAAGCTTTTCCCCTAGTGTAGTGGGTATTTACTCATTTTCAAGTAAGTGACTTTTTTTTTTTGGGGGGGGGAGGTTTTTGCTATAGGACACGTGCGCTCGCCAGACAGACAGAGAGAGACAGAGAGACAGAAAGCGAGAAACCATCCCCCAGGGGTGTTGGCCACGCCGCAATCCCTTCTCCTCCATTCTCCTCTCGGGATCTTGGGCACGCACGCACACGCACCCGGCGTGAGTTTTAAGCCACCGGGTCCGGGACGCGACCACGGTCAACTACATGGGAGTCCAGTGACATAGCCATTACGCTAACTGCTGGTCCCAGTAAGTGACTTTTTTGAACTTGACTGTGTAGTGCCTCCAGAAAATCACCACAATTACCCTGTGTCATAACAGGATTAGTCACGCACACACACCTGGGCACGCACCTCATTCTCCTGTTAGAGGAAGCACAGCCTGAGGCCGGCAGGGGAGGTCAGAGAATTACCTCCTCACCACCTGGTTCCCTCCGGCACAGAGAGATTACATACAGGATACTCATTTAAACTGGAAGTTCAGATCGGCAATGGACAATTTCAGAATAAGTATATCTCATGCAATATTTGGGACATACTTATGCTTTTTTAAAAAAATTCTCGATTGTCCCTGGACTCCCACGTAGTCGACCGCGGTTCGTGTCTCGGACCCAGTGGCTTAAAAATCACGCCGGGCACGTGTGCATGCGTGCCCAAGATCCCGAGAGGAGAATGGAGGAGAAGGGATTGCGGCGTGACCATCCCCCCTGGGGGGTGATTTCTCGCTTTCTGTCTCTCTGTCTCTCTCTGACTGTCTGGCGAGTGCACGCGCCCTATAGCGAAAATCTCTCTCAAAAAAAAAAAAAAAAATTATCGATTTAACTGGGTGTCAGTCATGGTGGCTGTAGTGGTAACACAATGCCCCACAGTGCTGAAGCCACATGAGAAGTCCAGGGTTTGCCCAAGTTCTCTCTCGACACTCTGAGTGCATGTGCCCCCCGTGATTCTGGCTGGCTGGGGCTGAGAGTGGATCATATAGGAAGACCATGGTGGAGGTCTCTCTCTCTCTCTCTCCCCCCTCCACCCCCCCACATAAATAAATAAATAAATAAATAAATAAATAAATAAATAAATAAATAACTTAGAAAAACTTAACTGTGCATCCTGTAGTTTCATTTGATAAATATGGTAATGCGACTCAGGCAGGACCTTAACATGATGAAGCCCAGGATCCCTGAACTGCTTCCGGGAAGGTCTTTCTAGATGACAGAAGGAAGATCAGAGAAACCATAATATGGAGTCATCTGGGCTATTTGGGGTTCATAAATGAATGTCCAAACACATGGCATAAAAGCCTGATCAGGCACTCTATGCAATTTATACAAAATATTTTTCAAGGGTATAATAGCTTGGATAAAACCCATTAACACACTTAAATTAATTCTGTACTCAGCATAATAACACACCGCCCTCCCTCACTTGTTCTTCCCAGGGGAAGTATTTGACCACTTCCGTCAGTCACCTGCTTGAATGCCCCAATATACCAACTGTGTGACAGTTATTGATTTTTGATGAATGACATAGCTCTCTCTTCTGGGCTATAACCGCTTTGTTTTCAAACCCTACTTAATTGTTGGATGATTTTTTTTTTCCTTTCCCCCCCTTTCCAAAGAAATAAATGCAAAGTGTTTATTCTCCAAAGGCTGTAAACAGAGCTTGCGGGTCTGGTTTCTATGACAACCCCACTTGATACAGCAAACCTAGATTATCTCTAATGACAGACATGAAGTTTAAATTGCACATTCTGAACAAACAGTGCTCTGCTGACCTTTTATTGAAAAATGGAATACAGGATGATTAGCATAATGTGTTATATAAAAAGGAAAACTGTGTATTCGTGGGCATTATGCACCGGCGATTACCCGCACCACGTCTTTAACAAACTGCTTGCCGGGATGGAGAGCTTGGGAAATTAAGATTTGCCATCTATCATTTTCAAATTCAGTAAAATCTGCAGCAGTAATTGCACTAAACAGTTTTCAAATAACACATGCTGCTGCTTCTCTTACTTATTCAATTGAGTCTTTTAGCAGGGGAGCAAGGAAGGAGAGGAAAATTTTACCCATTGTACCAGGAAAAAAACCCAGTAATTGTTGGCTTCAATAGCTATTCTGAAACAATCTCTGCCTCTCAGTTCCCTAACGTAATTCTTGCGGGAAGCCTATGGTCTTGGGTATCCTACAGCTACTGCTTAGAAACTGCCTATTAGTGTGATGTGGTGGGGTCCTGGTTGGTTAACCAGAGGTGGGGGTCTCAGTGTGGTCCACCCACAGCATAAATCAAGTAACCATGCATTTATCAACTACAAAATAGAGAGCTGGAGAATTTGGTTTCTGCACCAAACCTCCTGGTTCAAATCCTACCTTTGCTTCTAACCTCCTGATGACCTTGGGTGAATTTCCTAGCCTCTCCAAGACCTGTTTTCTTTGCCTAACCAGAGCTCCCATGGGCTCAGGACGATGTCACCTTTGTCCACTCTGGCTTTCTCACTGCTGCCCACAAACCACTCGGGGCCCAGGGAATAGAGTAATAGGACCCATCTCACAGGTTCATGATGAAGGAAGTAGTACCCAACAGGAAGGAAGGAAAGGAAGCCATACTCCAAAGCTGGCAGGGCCAGGCCTCAGCGGCAGTGTCTTCAGAGCTCAGGGCTCAGGTTTTGCCTATTTCCATGAGAGTGTGTTCATAACAGACTTCTCCAAAGGGTACCTTTGAGCACCAATAAGACAACATGGAATAAGGGAAGCAGTGTTTGCTCAGTCCTTCAAGCACTTACTGAGCATCAACTACAGAGAAATGCCACACTGAATACAAGGTGAGTCAGGGGCTTGTAACTTTGTGTTCCTTTCATCTCTGACACGAAGTAACAGCTCAGGCATTTGATCTCCAGGTACCCTGGGATGGAGAATATTCTTGTTTTCATTCTGGTTTTACAAATGGAAAACTGAGGCTCGGAGTCATCAAGAGATGACTGAGTGGGAGGCACTGGAGTTTGTCATGGCCCTCTCGACTTCGAATGCCTTCCTGCAGTTGCTGTCACCTGACCTTCAGCCTAACAAGGCAGGCCACAGAGTGACCCGAGTGTCCTCTGCTGCCCCGCAGGTAGGTACAGTCATTAAAGCTGCATCTCACAGCCATCACCCTAAAGCCTTCTGCCTCACTTTGAACTTCTGCCCCAGGTGCTCCCAGAACTCCCATGGGCTCGGGACAATGTCACCTTTGTCCACTCTGGCGTTCTCACTGCTGCCCACAAGCCACTTGGGGACCAGACTTCACCTGCCCCTTGCAGTAGAGTTTAGGACACTCTCCCAATGTGTCAAGAGCAAAACACCCACCAGCGGCCAGCCAGGCCATGCTTCCTTACGCGCTCTGCATTCAAAGCTCCCACGGCACGGGGCCCTCTCAGTTAGTACTCAGCCGGGCCCCAGGTCTCACATTTCACCCAAGCAGCTATTCCCACCTCCTGCTTCAAGAGGAGCTCAAAAAATCAGTCCCTGGAACTGAGGGTGAAGGGAGACAGACACCATAACTGTCCCCAGCACCCATTTCTGCCCAGGCACTCCTCTCAAAAACCTTGTTCCTCTTTCTTTGACTACACCAAATATTCTTCATTTATAATTTGTTTTTAATTCCCTGCCTGATGACCTCAAAGTCAAATAGTCCCCCAACTGCAGGGCTACACAGCTACACCACTATTATCCCCTTTCTCAGACGAGACACCGTGTTCAGGAGGTCCAGTGACATACTGGAGGTCATACCAAACTATAAAGGCGCAGCCAAGGCCTGGACCTAACTTGGCTTACCCCAAACCCAAATCCAGCTCCCTTCCAGTGTGTCCCTTGATGCTGGTAGGAGCTACAGTGCTCAACTCCCCCAGCAGTTCAGGATTAGAAAAAACCTCCTTTCTGAGGTAAGCAATCACAGTTTTGTTTTGGTTTTTTTTTTTCCTTTATTTTGGAGAGGTTTTCGTTATAGGGCACGTGCACTCGCCAGAAAGACAGAGAGAGACAGAGAGACAGAAAGCGAGAAATCACCCCCCAGGAAGGATGGCCACGCTGCAATCCCTTCTCCTCCATTCTCCTCTCGGGATCTTGGGCACGCACGCACACGCGCCCAGCATGAGTTTAAGCCACCAGGTCCGGACTCGAACCGTGGTCGGCTACATGGGAGTTCAGCGACATAGCCATTACACTAACTGCTGGTCCCAGCAACCACAGTTATTTTTACAGGCTTGATTTTCTGTTAAAAAGTACAGTCTTACTTACTCCGACAACTGACTATCCCTCAGAACATTACGGCAAACAGGACCCAAATGAATGAATCTGCGAATCGTGTCACTTGCAGAGTAGGCAGAGGTCAGTGGATGACCTGACACCTAGGTTGTCCCAAATGGCTTCCAAGTAGGTCAGAACTGGTGTCATGGGCCCTCACCCCGTCCCCAAACAATGAGCTCTCCATTCAGCTTGCCAGATGTACCCCGCCACCCCACACCACTCCCTCATTTCAATAAAAACATCTATGTCCTACCAGCAAGCAAGAGGCCACAGGTTTCCCTTCCAATAACTCAGTTGTTCCCGGCTCCTGAGAAAACACCAACTTTCTCCAGGAAGGTAGGGCAGAACCACATCTGGTTTTGACCCAATTTCTCAACTAGAAGCCAGAGGTGTACAACCTGAGCCCCAAACCAGCTGCATCTCAAACACAATGGTTCTGCTAAAGGGCAGAAAATGGAACCCAGTCTCCCCAGAGTGGGAGAGGAGTGAACCCTTCCCCGCCAAGAGGTCACCACTGACTTCCTGGAAAGTGACAGCAGATACAAGGCTAGGTTCTATGCCAACAGTTGTCAGAGGATATAACTGGATCCCTGACCTGGAAAAGGAAGAATGAGGAAGTGCAGTAAGGGTGTTTGCTTCTCCCTCCTACGGCAAAACTGTCCCACACCCCTTCGTTCCAAAAAGAGTACGGAAAAGGAAAATTTAATATCACTTACAACAGAGAAACCTGGAAAGCAGCACCTGAATGGAGCAATCACCTGGTCAGCATTGCCAGTGATGAACACGTTGATATCCTGTACCCCCCCACACACACGTGATGTACCAAAGACACTTCACTTTTGTCATCTTCATCTCAAAAGCCAGCACCTCTGTCTACACACAAGAAAACATCAGCGAACTCAGGAACGTTCTATGAAACACCTGACCACACCTCATAAAAAGTGTCCAGGTAATGAAAGGCCAGGAACGGTAGAGAACAGCCACGGACTGGAGGAAGTTAAAGGGATGTGATGATGGAAAGCCATGTGGGGTCCTGGATTAGGTCCTGGGAAAGAAAGTAGACATTGGTAGGAAAACTGGGGAAATCCAAATCAAGCCTGTAGTTTAGTTAACAGTCAGCGGGTACCCATGTTAATTCCTGAGCTTTGATCAATGCACCCTAGTTATGAAAGATGGTGACATGAAACTGGAGGAGGGCAGATGAGAAACTCTGTATTCTCTTTGCAGCCCTTGGGTAAATCTAAAAGTTATTTTTTCAAAGTAGAAAGTTTTAAAGCAAACTCAAAAACAAAGCAACTCTATTTATTACATTTTTTAATCCTTGCCTTCTTTTAACAGAGCTTTAGGGCAGGCATCTGAAGGCTGCAATCCACCAGAAAATCATCTATGTTTCCTTCCTTTCCCTCTGCCTTGTGGCTCTTTGCTTTCCTCTTTCAACTGTTCTATTCTCCTTTGGCTCTTGTCAACCCAACCTGCCCATCTTCACCAATTGTTTTCACCTCCCACCGCCCTCCCACAGGGCACAAAGCCCATCTCTGGGGAGAGACAGAGTAGTTCTCAGAGGCCCATCCCCTCCCACAGGGTGGGTGAGCCCAGGACCCGACCTGGCCAATCAGCTCATCCCCTCTACCCATCCTGGCTGCCTGACTATAGACATTGATTCAGAGGTCTGTCCTTTACTTGGGACATCACTCCCTGAGAGCCAGGGCTGGGCCTTGGGCTAAAATGAAAAGCAATGTGGGATCAGAAGAGAGGCACGGTCTTTCTACTGGAGTTGTTAGGCTGGTGGAATATAAACCTGGGGCTGGGGCAGGGAGGCGCCGGTGGAGAACATCCCCTCACCTGGGCTGAGAGATGGAAGGAGATGTGGTTACTTGGTTTGAGCTCCTGGATCCAGCTATGCCTCAAGCTAGAGCCATCATCAGAACTTTACTGTCAGTAAGCTGGTATTTCCCCTTTTTGGTTTAGTAGGATGGCATTTCTGTTGCCCAGAACCTCAAATTCTGAGCTTTGGCTGGTGGCAAGTTCTGTGAGTCTACTCCCTTCCCACAGGCTCACACTCCCATGCCCTGTGACCAACTGTGCTTGAAGCAGGTGGGCTCTTGCCAGCCTTCTGGGCACTGACCTAATGTCTCAGTTGGGATTCCCCAAAAGCCAACCCTAGGATATATAAGGATGTGAGTGTCAGGAGTTTCTGTGGGAGGTGCTCTTAGGAAGCACAGATGGGAAGGGAGCTGTGTTCATGAGCAGGTGAACAACTTGGGCCCAGGCCTGCTGAAGACTTCTGAGAAATGCATTGACCACTTCTCAGAGCTGCCCACCTGAAGGGAAAGGTGGTAGGGGAAACGGGGCTGTTACACTAAATTTCATCCGCCCTGGGCTGAGGGTAGTGCTTGGAGGCATTACTTCATTAGTGAGCATTTCTGGCCGGCCCCAGGCAAGGATGAGCATATGCCCAGGCAGAGTAACAGGTGCTTCCAGGAAAAACCCACCTCATGCACAGAAAGGTGAGTCCCAGGTGAGATGGGCAGGGCTCCAGCAGCAGCTGCTACGTCTGTGGACCACATCAAGGGCACTGAGCTCCTTTGTTTTCTGCTAGGTTCTCTGGCCTCTGGAGATTCCCTCTGGTTCTCCTTCCTAAATCACAGACTGGCCTTCCTGTCAACACCCCAGATCTCCGGTGACAATCACTTGGGACCACATCCTGTGGACATGGCACACTTTTTCTATAAGGACCCTTTTAAGAGTCTATAAACCTGGGGGCCGGAAGGTGGTGTGATAGTTAAAGATGCTGGATTCCCACATGGTTGACCGTGGCTCAAGTCCCAGACCTGGTGGCCTGCTTCCTCCCTTTCCCTTTCTCTCTCCCTCTGTCTCTGTCTGGCCTAATTAAATAACAATAACGACAACAAATGGAATTAAATAAATAATTCTTTTAGTTTTAAGAGTCTCTAAGTCTGTTCCAGCAATTCTGCCCTCCAGCCCCAGCTGGAAGCCTAATTCAGGGATGGCCCTTCCAAGTGTGCCCCACCCTGCAAAGGTTAACCAGTGTTACCCCTTCATATCTGCCCCTTCTGCTCAGTTGGGCCCTCTGTCCCTGGCTCCCTTCTCTCCTCTCATAGGCCTCTCCCTCACAGAAGTCCTTATGCCAGCATTCCATAAATGCTCATGACTGCACATGATGGTATCACTTCCGGGTCTTGGAAGGCCTTTCTGGATAATTACAGTTAACTCCCAACCTGAGCCCCCTGCCATCGACAGATTTTTGTTAGTGGTCAAATTGTGTCCTTCAAAAAGATCTATTGAAGTTCTCACCTCCACTCCCTCAAAATGTGATCTTATCTGGAAATAGGGGCATTGCAGATGTAACTAGTTAAAGTGAGGACCAACTTGATGGACCAGCCAGTGACCTGGTAGTTAAAGGAACTGGATCCCACCGAGGGTGAACAGCAACCACCAGAAGCTGGAAGTGCAAGGAAAGACCCTCCCCTACAGGCTTCAGAGAGAGCGCGGCTCTGCTGACACATTGGGTTTGGACTTCCAGCCCCAGAACTGTGAGACAATTCATGTTTGTTGCTTTAAGCCACCCAGTGACTCTAAGCCCTAGGACACTAATACCTATTGCAGCTAATTGTTTAAAGTTTCAGAGAGTAGATTGCATCACAACATGATTCAATTACAATGTGATTGAATGTGTCCCAGTTACTTCAGGGGTGTTTCTTAAAGTATGCTCTGGAGCTAGAGGACGTTGATGGTGTCACATGTAAAATACTGTGTGAAAGGGGTTCCAGGGTTATGTCATCAGGATAATGCTGGGTTAAACAGAGCTAACAACTTCATTATTGCAGGACTTCTCAGGACCTTCAAAGTGCTATGGGCCTTGTGAACACCCAGGAAGAGATACAGGAGTGGTTATCCCACATTTATGCGACCAAAGAATCCTCTTTTTTAAAAAAAGAATTATTTTTTTATTATTATTATTATTTTTAATTTGACTGGACCAGAGACAGAGAGAAAGGGAAAATGAGAAAGCAAGCTGCCAGGTCTGGGACTCGAACCGCAGTCAGCCATGTGGTAATCCAGCACCTTTGACCACCACGCCACCTGCTGGCCCTAAAGAATTTTCTTCTTAAAGCCTCTGTTGAGACTCATTTCTGCACAGTAGAGTTTGGAAACCCCCACTAAACAGTACAGAGGTAAAGAAATGAGCCTGCCTTTGCAAGTTCATAGCCCCCCACCCCTCCAATAAGACACATTTGCCTCCCTGTGGGTAACTCAAGGCCACTAGGTTTGTGGGAGAGCGAGCTGGTCTATCTGGAGATCTGCAACTGGAGTGTTATCTCCAGTCTCATTTCGCAGCCAAATTTCAAGCACCTCCCGAGTTCCCATTCCCCTCCACATTCTCCCAGCCCCGATATACATCATTGGTTGGCATTAAACCTCACTTAATATCTTCCACATGGTGAGAAAATGATCTGGCTCCTTAAAAAAGTCATATTTCAGGCCAGCTGGTTGTACAGTGGTTAGGGCAGCTGGACCCACATGGCTGGCTACGCAGTTTTGAGTCCCAGACCTGGCAACTTGAAAAACACGCATGTGTCCTGCATCCCCAAAGTCCCAAGAGGAGAATGGAGGAGAATATTATTACAGCATGGCCATCTCCCAAGAGGGTGACTTCTCTCTCTCTCTCTCTCTCTCTCTTTTTCTCTCTCTCTCTCTCACTCTCACTCTCTTGAGCACATGCACCCTATAGCAAACTAAAAACAAACAAACAAAAAGTCAGATTTCAAAATGCTTAGTCACTCCCTGGAGAGAGTAGTGTGGGAGACAGAAGTGGGTCAGCCTAGGCCAGAGTTCCCTACCCCTCCTCTGGGATAAAAAGCACGGGCAGGAAAATGACAGCTCACACATGGCCAGGGCTGTTCTAAGTGCTTTACTTGGCTTTGCTCCTTGAAGCCTCACAACAGTGCTACAAGGAAGAGAGCCTGGGGCATAGGGAGGAAAAGAGGGGCAGAACCCACAAGCCAGGCCACATTGCTAACAAAAACAAAGGGGCGATAATCCCAGACCCTGCAGCAAGAAACATGAGGTAACCAGTCACTCACTGGTTCATTCATCAAACACATGAATGGGCCCTACTTCAAGAGGCCTGCAGTCTTGAAGGAGACAGACAAGGAGAGCCCCAGTGGTCAGTGCTCAGCTGAGAGGAAGCCCAGGGTGGTGGTGGAGTGCCAGGAGAGGCACCCGGTGTAGACTCTGGGGTAAGAGTGGTCAGAGAGAATTTCCTGGAGGGAGCTGTCACCGGGCAAGTCCTGAGACTAAGTGGGAGTTAGCCAGGTAGAAGGGCATTCCAGCCCAAGGAAGCACACCGTGGAAGCTTAGATCCCAGAAGACAGCGGGGGCCTTGGGAGGAACTTGGGGAGGAGAAGAGACAGTAAGAGACAGAAGCCAGTTACAACCAGGGACGCTAACTCATATTCACACTTCAAGTTGGAAAGTATGGGTCATTCTAAGGACTTTTATTACTGTCAATTTTCCCTCCAAAAAAAAAAAAAAAAAATCCTAGCAGTGGGCCAGCTAGGTGGTATAGTGACTAAGGCAGCTGGACTCCACATGTTTCTAGCTGTGTGACCGTGGGATGTTAAATGGGCATCAGCTTCCATATCTTTAGCTTCCATATCTAGAAAATGCTGGAAGGAAGACCTTCCTTCCAACATAGATAGGCCTGTCGTGAGGATGAGATGACTTACTTTGGGTTTTTCTTTTTTCCCCATGTTTTACTTATTTCTTCCATGAGTGTAAGACAGAAATACACATCCCCAAGAGGGTTGGGACTCAACAACCCCTCACCCCGCTTCAGCCAGCTCTAAATCACAGGCACACATGAGCCCGGCATACTCAGGGAGGGCTCCAGATGCAAACTGAGAACTCTTCCATTTGGACCAGTCTCACAGAGCACTCTGGAAATGACTTGCTTTGTACAAGCCCTCTACCTGAACAGAGGACATGCTCACTGTGTGGTATTCTCACCGCTCGCAGGTAGGAGGCTCTAGCCCTGAGCAAAGGCCAAGCTGCACTTAGCCCTGTAGGCAAGACAAGCCATTTGTAAAGGCAGGTGCAGGGCTTCCATAAAAGGAGAGAACAGGCCTTCAAGTCAGCCAGCCACAGGAAACTCCCCCTGTCCCTGACCTCTGACCCCAAGCCTCCAGGTTGCCACTTCCTTCCCAAGATAAGGCACTGCCATGAAATTCCAAGAACGTTCACCTTGAATTTCTCCAAGCCTCAAATAGAAATAGACACACACACCCCCCAGGAGGGGATGCTGAAACTTTATTTTCTCCCCAAGATGAAGCCACCTGGCATGAAAAAAATGCCACACCTGTCTTCATCGGGCCAGGTGTGGTCCTGAGCAATACAGCTGAAGGTGGACATGGAATTCATTGCATCCCCCCAGCCCTGGGGACATATCTTGTGCAGGGTGTAGGCAGGGGCTATAACAAGTGGTATCCTCTCCTCAGCCTTGGGGACTTAGAAGGGACGCAATTGATTCAGCCGTAAAAAAACGCTCCTGCAGAATCCTGAGCTGGGCCTGCAGCTGCTTCGTTTCCCATGAGCCTCCCCGTGGGAAATGCACAAAAACTTCCTGAGGCACTCTTCAGGCAGATATTTGACCATTCTTGGATTTTTTTTTAAATTATCATTAGAGGTTCTTAACAGAGAAAGTGAGGGGGAAAGTGAGAAATCACCTCTCCCATTCTACAATTCCTTTTAAAACAGGATCCCAGAGCTGATTACCTGCCACCCTGCGGGAGAACCATGTCCTGTGCAGGGGTCTTGGGTTATTAAATCAAAGTTGCGGATCTGACCTTCTACTCTGGGGCCTCTCAAACTCATTTATAGCTTTCAGGAAAGAGGCAGCCACAGGGAGGATGCATGTACTAGGGCTCTTCAAAAGTTCATGGAAAATACATATTATGAAAAACTATGTGGGGGGACCAGCAGTTAGTGTAATGGGCTATGTCGCTGGACTCCCACGTAGTCAACCGCGGTTCGCGTCCCGGACCGGTGGCTTAAAACCCACGCCGGGTGCGTGTGCATGCGTGCCCCAGATCCCAAGAGGAGAATGTAGGAGAAGGGATTGCGGCGTGACCATCCCCTCCTGGAGGGTGATTTCTCGCTTTCTGTCTCTGTGTCTCTCTCTGTCTGTCTGGCGAGCACACAGTGCCCTATAGTGAAAATCTCTCAAAAAAAAAAAAAAAAAATCTCACGCCAGGCACGTGTGTGTACATGCCTAAGATCCCAAGAGGAGAATGGAGGAGAAGGGACTGTGGTGTGGCCATTCCCCCTGGGGGGTGATTTCTCACTTTCTGTCTCTCTGTCTCTCTCTGTCTGTCTGGGCGAGTGCCCGCACCCTATAGCAAAACCTCTCAAAAAAAAAAAAAAAAAAAAACTACGCGGGACCAGCAGATAGCGTAATGGCTATGTCACTGGAATCCCATGTAGTAGACCATGGTTCAAGTCCCAGACCCAGTGGCTTAAGCTCACGCCAGGCACGTGTGCATGCGTGCCCAAGATCCCAAGAGGAGAATGGAGGAGAAGGGATTGCGGCGTGGCCCATCCCCCCAGGGGGTTATTTCTCACTTTCTGTCTCTCTGTCTCTCTCTGTCTTTCCAGCAAGCGCATGCGCCCTATAGCAAAAACCTCTCCAAAAAAGAAAAAAAGAAAAAAAGAAAAACTACACATGAACTTCGGAATTGTTTGCACCAGAATAAACTGGTACTTCAATTCCGTTTTCCACAAACTTTTTGAAGTCCCCTTGTATTGTTCTGTTTTATGAAACACTCAGTGCTTCAGCTTCCAAACACTCATCCTTTAAAACTACCCTGATTACAATAAATCATTCAGAAGTAACTTTGCATTTTGCCAGACCAAAATTAAAAAAAGAGTTTACACTCATTTATTTACAAAAATGACTCACCAACTGATGAATGCCACCAGTTCCTTTTGGCAGAACCACATTTTGGAGTTGTGCCTCACCTGTAAGAAGAGGCGGAGACACTGACATGAAGGGGCAGATGTGCAGCCAGGCATGTAAGGACAGGTCCCCAGGAACCCTCTGCTCTGGTCTCTGACCCCCAACACAACTGACCCTACACAGCAGTGTTTGTCCCACTCTGAACCAAAACAGCTCACTGAACACTTGCCCCATTCACCTGCCCAGACCCTGCCTCTCTTACAGGACCCTAAGACACACCTCACATCTGTCCCCTCCTGTCTACCTCATGGCCCCCTCCCTGGCCTAGCGCAGCAACCTGCTGCCCTGCCCCTGCCTCTCCTCCTCTAATCCACTCCTACAGAGTGCAGAGACGCCACCCCAACACCAGCCTCTCACTGGCATCCACGGGATCTGGCCCAGGGCCCACCACATTGGCACCCTCTGGCCCCCAGTACTTACTGACCAGGTGCCAGCAGCAGTGTCAAACCCTTTCCTGCCTCTTACCCTCAAAGTCACCTAATGAAGCAGGTGCTAGCACTAGTCTCACTTTCCAGACAAAGAACTGGGCACTTGGGACCAAGGACCAGCCAGTGACAGTTGAGAGGAATGCTTCTCTACACAGCTGCCTTGGGTGTGCTGAAGATGGAAGTGGAATTAAAGGAATGCAGCCAGGGACCCTGTGGCGGGGGACGGCACTGTGTACCTGGGGCTTCCTTTACGTAGTCTATCCTGAGGCCTGTGAAGGCAGGTAGATATTTTGGGACGACCTCATTTATGTAAGTGTGATTTATTGGGTTTTGTTCTAAGGATTTTATTGCTGTCATTTTCCCCTCAAAAAAAAAAAAAATCTTAGCAGTGGGCCCACTGGGTGGCATTGTGATTAAGGCAGCTGGATCCCACATGACCAGCTGTGGTTCAAGTCCCAAACTCAATGGCTTGAAATACACACCAGGTGCATGTGTGTGCTCAAAATCCCAAGAGAAGGAATGGAGAAGAGACTGCAGCATGGCCATCCCCCATGGGGGGTGCTTTCTCACCTTCTCTCTCTGTCTCTCTCTCTCTCCCCTCCCCAGAAAGTACAGGTACTCCATAGGAAAAAAAAAATTAAAGCCTAGCAGTTCTTGAGATAAATAAAGTAACCACCCCCACCCCTACACACACACACCCCACTCTGGTAGTGAAGGGCAAGGGCGGACAACACACACAGTCTGCCCACCAGTCCAAAGGCCCAGACAGACAGGGAGTCACACCCAGTTCTCAGACCCCACAGCACTCTCAGGAGTCTGTGACCCCAGGTGTAACGCGTCAACACCACCATTAGTGTCTGCCCCCAAGCAGGTCACCCTGCTGGTATGTTTCCTTTCATCATTCTAAGGGCTTAGTCTGTACAGAGCCACAGCCCTGAGGTCACTGACCCCTCGGGCAAACTCTAAGAGGGAGGTACTCTCACTATCCCGTTGTCCAGGTGGAGAAGCTGAGGTCTGGGGAGGCAAAGCAGTTTGTCTAAGGCCACCGAGACAGCAAGAGACAGAGTAGGGACTCAAATCCCACTCTGCCTAGTTCCAGAGCCCAGACGCTTACCCTTTACCAGAGACCACCAGGGACAGGAGCAGATCTTCTCCTCAGAACCAGCAAACGTGCTTCAGTGCCACCTGGGGACACCGAGTGGAGCGCTGCTTGGGCCTCAGTGGGCCCCTGGCACGTTGCCTCCCAACCCCAGCTGCTCCTTGGTGGCCTTGCCCTGGTCACCTTCAGCCACACAGGCCCCAGGAACAGGAGGTTGTAGAAGGTCACTGTGCTTCTAAGGCTCCTTCAGGGCCCTCCCTGCACTACCACACCCCTGTGTGAGGCTCAGACTTGCCCCAGCCCTGGATCCAGTCCCCAAGAAGCCCCAGAAAACCATAATCTTCTGGAAAAGACATGACTGTTCTGGTGCCTCTCCTAGGGACAACTGTAATTGCTCACATCTGGACCATGCTCCAGACAACAAAAAACAAGAGTAACAATTTGTCCATCCTACTCGGCAGCTTCTGAAGACTCCACAAGCCTCAGCATGGACAGGCCTTCCAATAACGCTATGTGGTGAGTGAGGCTCATCCGACTGTCCTTGTTACAGTCAAACAGCAGAGGCTCCAAGAGGATTTTACTGAGGTCCTGAGCTCTAGTGGAAGGGCTGGGCTCCGGACTGTCTGCTCTCTCCACATGTGGCCAGCTTTTTCTTCCACTCCTTGCTGTTTTCCGTGGTGTTCCCAAAGGTTTGGGCACTTGCCTTGAAACACTGACCCACCAGTCAGTAGCCCAGACACTGGCCACGTGTAGTCATGCAGGTTGAGCACTGCACAGCTTCAGGAGGTGCCATTCACGTGCACCATAATATCTGAGGATGTGCCCTGAGCCCACACCCCTGCCCAGGACCAGCCCAGCACCAGCCCAGCATCCCCCCCACATTCCTCTTAGACCAACACTCCCTGCCCTTATCTTCAGGATTCCTTCAGATGGCCTGGCCACATCAGCAGGGCAGAAACCATCTCACTCAATCTCTTCTCACCCTAAGCCAAGTCCTGCCTGAGGCCTGGGCACTACTGGAAGAGACTGAGGGTGACAGAGACTCTGAGGCTTTATTTATTATCTTTTAAATTTTTTTAAGAGATGTTTGCTATAGGACACATACACTCATGGGAGAGACAGAGAGACAGAAAGCCATCCCATCGGGGGCATGGCCACGCCACAATTCCTTCTCCTCCATTCTCTTCTCAGGATTTTGGGCATGCACGCACTCATGCCCAGCATGTTTCAAGCTGCTGGATCTGGGACTCGAACTGTGGCTGACTATGTGGGAGCCCAGCATCTTAACCACTACGCCACCTGCTGGCCCCTATGAGACTTTATTGATGTCGGGGTGGCAGTAAATCCACCCCCATAACCGCAGCTTCCCACCCTTGGACTCTACTTCTAAACGGCCCTGCAGAGCCATTATTCACAGTGTCTGCTGCAGAAACATCTGCACCAAATAAATCCAGACTGAGTTCCCAGAAAGTGGACTTGAGCCGCGCTGTCGGCTGCTAATGGAATCCCCAAACTGGACCAGAACCAGGCTCCCACAAGTGATTTATCCCTGCTCAGTTAATTCTCCAGCATTACTGATCCACCCAGAGGCCTGTAACTATGCAGCTTGTTAGCAAGAAGGGAGAAAGGAGCCCTGCAGACCCATCATTCAGAAGAGTGAGTGGTTCAGCTTCGAGCAATGACATCATCTTACATGAGCAGACTTCGAAAAACTCATGGAAAAATTATATTAAAGTATGAGTTTATTTTGGTGCAAAAAAATGTTTTAATTTGCTAGAGGGCATGTGTGCTTACTGGAGAGAGATAGAGAGAAAGTGAAAAAGCACCCCCCCCCCCCCCGGGACCAGCAGATGGTGTAATGGCTAGGTTGCTGGACTCCCATATAGTCCACCGCCGTTTGAGTCCTGGACCCAGTGGCTTAAACTCACGCCGGTGTGCATGCGTACCCAAGATCCCAAGAGGAGAATGAAGGAGAAGGGATTGCGGCATGGCCATTCTCCCTGGTGCGGGGAGGGGGGGTGATTTCTCGCTTTCTATCTCTCTGTCTCTCTCTGTCTTTCTGGTGAGTGCATGCACCCTATAGCAAGAAAATCTCTCAGGAAAAAAAAAAAAGGCACCCCCCCCCCCATGTGGGGTGGTCACGCTTCAATCCCTTCTCCTCCATTTCTCCCTCCCTCCAGGATTTTGGGCACACAGCATATGTGCCTGGCGTGCCTCTCAAGTTGTTGGACCCAGGACTCAAACTGCATAGTCAGCCTGTGGGATCCAGTGCCTTAACCACCACAGCACCAGCTGGCCCACAAAACAAATTTTAACTTCATGCATAGCTATTTTCTCAAAATACGCATTTTCCATGAACCTTTGAAGGGTGTTCATATTCTTTTGTACCCCCGAAATGACCATCATTAACCAAGAGCTGATTCTGTGTCAGGTGCTTTTGGAAATTCTTTCTGTGCACGAACCCCCATGGACCTCACAACAACCAGGTGGGGTGGATACTGTTATTACACACATTGTAAAGATGAGAGAATGGAGCTGAGTCCATAGCTCGGTGGTTAAGGGAGCCAGATCCCACATGCAACTGTGGTTCAAATCCCAGCCCTGACAGCTTGAAAAACACACCTGGCATGTGTATGTGCATGCTCAAACTCCTAATAAGATGAAGAAATGGAGGAAAAAGGATTGCAGTGTGACCAGATCCCATTGTGAAGGAGTTTTCTATTTCTCTCTCTCTCAAGTGCATGTGCCCTGACAATGAAAAAACAATAACAAAAACAAAAATACCCCAGAGGCATAAGAAGGAAGGCTTAGAATCTTGGTCTTCCCTAAGTTCACTGGGCAAGTTCCCGCAGGGAGGCTGACAGCAGAGACCAGCTCTTGAGCCCCGTTCCCATCACAGTTGTGCACTGGTTCATCAGATGCCTCTGTGTCATATATTTGCCAGGTGCCAGGGATAAGGGTGGGTAGAATCCATCACAGGTCTGGCCTTGCATGTAGAGGTTGGTGGGCAAGACAGGCATTAATCAGTCACACGGACAGTGTAAAATTGCACCTGTTAAGTGTCAGAGAAGCAGGCAGGGTGAGCAAAGCACATCACATGGGACCCCTTCAGGCCTAGGGGTCATGGAAGGTTTCTTTGAGGACCCAAAACCTGATGGAGGCTAACCAGAGGTGGGGAGAGAACACACAGGAGGAAGGAAGGTCAGGTCCCACAGCAGGAGGGTGGGGGTAATTCCAAGAAATTGAAAAAAGCCCAGTGTACAAAACAGAGAGAGCACTTACTGGAAGATGCCATTATATAATTCTAGAAAATGCCAGCTAATCTACAGAGACAGTGAGCCTGGGATAGGAGGTGGGGTGGAGAGGAGAGATTACCAAGGAAATGTGGGGGACTGATCTGTTCATTGATAGTGGCGATGGTCACGTGCCAAAACTCATCCAGTTGCATACGTTATGTGCAGGCTTTTGTAAGTCCATCAGACCCCAATAAAGCTGTATTCGAAATGAATCTGTAGAAGGTGGGTGGCTAGAGCACATGGGCAGGGGTGGGCAGGGCGCAGGGCACTGAGGGTATAGACGCAGGAAGGGCCCTGGGCAGATGGACTTTATGAACCTTTCAGGATCAATTTCCTCCAGCTGCAGTAACAAAGTACTACAGACTGGGTGTTTAAACGACAAAAAACATATTGTCTCTGATTAGGAGGCCAGAAATCCCAAATCGAGGTCTCAGCAGGGCTGGTTCCTTCCGAGGACGGTGATAGAGACTCTGCTCCCAGCCTCTAGCTCCTGCCAGTGTGCTGACAATGTTTCGGATTCCTTGACTTGAGGAAGCGTCACTCAGGTCTCTGCCTTCCTCTTCATGTGGCGTTGTGTGTGTGTGTGTGTGTGTGTGTGTGTGTGTGTGTAGGGAGTCTCTGTGTCCAAATTTCCTCTTTAAGAAGAAAAAAGGCATCAGGCTGTGTGCACTCACCGGACAGAGAAAGAAAGAAGAAGAGAAAGAGGGAAAGTGACCATGCTTTATCTGCAATCCCTTCTTCTCGAATCTCTTCTTGTAATTTGGGGCATGTGCATACACACACACACATGCCTGGTGTGTTTTTCGAGCTGCCAGGTCTGGGACTAGAGCTTCACAGCCAGCCATATGGGATCCAGCCACCTTAACCACTGTGCCACCAGCTGGCCCAAATTTCCTCTTCATATAAACACTAGTTATACTGTATTCGGGGCCTGCTGTACGCGTTATGACTGTATCCTAACTGATTACATCTCTAATGACCCTATTTCCAAGTAGTCATATTCTAAGGTACTGGAGGTAGGACTTGAACATGTGAATTTGGGGATGACGGGAGAGAGAATGAGGCACCAAGGAGGAGCCTGAGTTAGAATTCTGCTCAGTCACTGGGAGCCCGAGCAGTCACTTGACCTCTCAGAGTTCGAACTTCTCACCTGCGAATGGGTATTATGATTGTGCTTCACCCTGCTGCCCAGATCACCCAAGGACCAAAGACAATAGTGCGTGGAAGTGTGCCCAAGGCAGGGCCTCTCTGCACCTGCTGAGCCCTGGGGAAGCTCTTTGTTCTGCCCCAACAGCTTGGGAGCTTGCCCCTGGGCCAGCCATATATGCTCACTCACCACTCCACAGATACTGGAGACCCAGAGAGATGGGGAGGTTCCTGGCCACACAGTCCCCGGAGGGAGGAAGACACACCCATGAGCACTACACAAATGGCATGAGGAAGAGTGCCCAGGGTGACGAAGCACAGAGCACAGGGTGGCCACCTCTGCCGGGTGTGATCAGGGAGGGCTCCAGAGAGGAGACACCTCTCCATCGCCTGAGCTTAGACCTCAGAGGACATATGTCATGGCTCCCTGCCCAAGCCTATGCCTCAGAGTGTGATGGGGTGATAGAATGATGGCCTCCCAGTGACGTCCACCTCGAATCACTAGAGCCTGTGCATATGTTTCTTATGCAGCCATGGTACTTGCAGATGAGGGTCGGGCCCTTGATTTGGGGAGGTTACTTTGGATGATCCAGGTGGGCCCAATATAATCCGGTACATTTTTTAAAGTGGAAGAGGAGGTAGAGTGAGTCAGAAATGCAATAAAGGAGGAAGGAGGGGTAAAGAAACCTAAAGTTGCTCAGTCTACTACTCTTGAAGATGGAAGAAGGGGCCACAAGCCAAGGAAAGCAGGCAGCCTTCTAAGCTAGAGAAGAGAAGGAGATCTCGACTAGAACCTCAAAGGAAGTAGCCCTGCTGACGCCTTAGTTTTAGCCCAGTGAAACCCATGTCTAACTTTCTGGCCTTTAGAACTGTATGACATTAATCATATATGTGTGTTATTTTCAATCATTAGGTTTGTAGTAACTTGTACAGCAGCAACAGAATGATAGTATAGGTGGGTTGTACACTTGGGTCCCCCAAAATGAAGTGGGCTCGGGCAGGGCTCTGAGAAGGTTTATGGCAGAGGTGCTGGGCCTTGCTTATCCACAACACTGTACAAATCGCCTCATCTTGTCTCTGCCGTGAGTGAGTTCATTGTGAGCACACCGGAGGGTTTCTGGAAGAGTAATGAGGCTACCATGGGTGGGCGCAGGAGGCGCCTGGGAAAGAGTTTGGAAGCCTTAGTGCTCTGAGCTGTGGTTGCTGGTCTGGAGCTGGGACTAGAGCACAGGAACCCCAGGATGACAATGACACTGAGCCAGAAGAGACCCTTGCATCACTACCTGACTCTCGGTGTTTCTGATGAGAAACCCGAAGAAAAGAGACTTCGCTAGGGTCCCACAGGAAGTGAAAGGCCAGAGCCATGATGAGAGCCATGGTCTTCTAACTTCCAGACTGAGATGGGGGTGGGGGCTTTTGAGTCTGCTCAAGAATGCCACAGCCCTCCAAGGAGGCTCCCCACTTCATAGCTCAACGTCCTGGACAAAGCTTACTAAGTGCGGATTTCTGGCCACACAAGATCTCTCTCCAATTGCACCTTCTGGAGACCTGACTCAGTGGCAGCTCACAAACCCCAGCAGGCAACCCCCAAAGGGTCCCGCTTATCCCAAGGAAGCCTCCTGCAGCTGCCCCCGACAGCAGTTAGACAACGGCTAAGGCCACCCGCTGAAGCTGTTACTCATTCCCAGGCCAGGTCTGAGAGTCTTGTTCTGCGCAAGGATTCGTCCGCACCTTCAGGCCAGGAGGGAATAAGCGGCCCAGATGGGGATTCAGCTATCAGGCCATCTGCACAAGACAAGCTCCAAGCTGTGCTACCTGTAAGAGGAGGGAAAGAGCAAATATTCGGAGTCCAGCAAACCAACCTCCAGGTAAGGGCATCTTTCAAGTCTCAGGAAGCCCACAGAACCTTCCAAATGCACCGCCAGCAGGCTCCTTCCCATTCAGTAGATGGACAAGCCTCGCTCCTCCTCGGCCCTCAGTACTTTGGTTTAGTTGAGAACGACATTAGAAAAAAAAAAGGGAGTCAGCTGTGAGCTATTGCATTATCAATGAAGAAGGTAGGTTTTGCACAAATTTTAAAAGTCTTTGTAAATGCAGCATCATTTCTAGCATCAGAGGGACTGAATTAATGCAGGCCAAGGTCCCGGGGGGAGTGAGGCCGGGGAATCAGTCACCTCGGCTATGGCCTGAGAAGACATCAGAGCTTACGAAGCATCACTCGACACGGCTTCTCCTTCCTTTTCTCTGAGCGCCAGGATATTTTATTGTCATTGTGTGAAGGTCCATTAGCGATGGTCCTGGGAAATGGCTCCTTCAAGGTCAGGGTAACACAGCAAAGGAGCAAGCGGAGCAATTACTCCAAGTGCAGAGCTGTTCAGCAGCCTTCGGTTTCGAGAAAGGCAGGCATCCAATTGAAAGTAAAGGCACATATCAAGCTTCACGTTCTGGGACTGGCATGTTTTCTGATTAAACGGAAGGCACATGATGGCAAAAATAGGCTGCTACCCTTTGTACCAGACACTGCCCAGATGAAGATGCAGGCCAGGCTCCCCGGAAGCCCTGCTGGCTGAATGTCTCTGTGGCCTCCCCATCCTCCCTTCCCTGTATGACTCTGCCCTGGAGCTGACCTATTTCCCGCTCTGCTCCAGGTTGGGCTCATTCACTGAAAGGTCCCAGGAAGAGGTTGGAGGATGGGAGGAGAAGGCAGCTGGAAAATCTGCTCCCTCCTGGACACACTGCAGATGGCAGCAGCTGGTTCCTTGTCTCCTGCCCGCAGCTCTAGACAAGGCTCTCTGCTCCAGTTCCAGGCACTGACGTCCCTGCCCTTCCAGCCGGGGATGCTCCACTCCCTGCTGCTAGCTCTAAGGTCCTGCCCCAGTCCAGGTGGGTTTCTTCTATTTCCACCTCCCCTTAGCAAATGGTCTCTAAATTCTCTCAAGGACACCACTGGTGTCACCTGTTTCCTGTCAGAGACCTAATTGATCGTCTCTCCAAATATTCCAGCTTCCTTCCTTAAGCTGCCATAAACACTGAGTCCCTTGACTTAAAACAGAAATTTCCTTGGCCTTAAATGGTCTGCAGTTGCCCAAGGATGCCAGTCTGGTTTGCCAGACCCGTTTCTGACTTTCAGGGCAAGGGCTGGTGTGCACACCCACCTTGGTCCACAATCTGCTTTCAGCAGAAGACCCCCTTCCCCTGCCAAGTTCAGTTCAGAGACCCTGAGGGCAGGGGCTAAGATGCTGGGAGCTGAGGATGAGCCTGGAAAGGAGTAACACATATGAATGACCAGAAGCAAGGCCGAGGGGCAGTATCCTCCAACCCCCTCCCCACCATCTGCTCCCCTTTCTCTCCTCTTCACCTATGAGCCTGCCCTGGAGTAAGAGACGGGATTGTCATCGAGATTTGCTTTTGGCTTCCTGGAAAGAAGGCACATGTAGTCAGGAACCACTCAACTGAAAGGCCATGCAGGCCACACTGAGATCAGGTGCTTGAGGCCATAAATACATAGGACCCAGCCCTGGCAACCAGGAGCTTCTGGCCTAGACCCTACAAGTCTCCATGACCAAGCAACCAATAACATGGTAAGAGTTGGCCTGACCTGGGTCAAATCTCACTTTACCACTTAGCAGCTGTGGGCTCCTAAGTAAGGGTCTTAGCTTAGATTCCCCAAAAACAGACCATGACATAGGATTGGGGTGCAGGTAGTTTAAATCCGAGGAAGGCACTTAAAGAATGGATAGTGTTTGGACCAGAAGGTAATGGATCCGATTTGATAATCAAATACCTCTTTTATGGAATTGCTAATGCCATGGCTCCTGAAAGGACCTCAGAGAGAATCTAGTGGAGCCCTTTAGTGGAGAAGTAGGGGAGCTGGGCTCCAGAGACATGAGGTGACTTGCCCACTGACTACCTTGCCACTGAGTTGGGTCTCCTACCACTGAGCCGTGCTGCCCCCCCACCCAACCGGCCTGGACTCAGCCCGTTGCCCTGTCCTCAGCCTCATAGCTCCACCTCCTCCAGATGGCCACAGTGAGCCAGGGGACCATTAGGACAGGTGCCAGTTCTTAAAGGACCAGCTGCTCAGTTCTGCCATCCAATTCTCTCAACATGTGACAGTCTCACACCAAAAAAAAAAAAAAAAAAAAAAAAAAAAAAAACCCACGTGCAGCTGTGATAAAGCCAAGTGTCAAAACCCAGGAGAGGAAGTGTCAGATTGAGCCCAGATTCATGTTCCCTGAAATCTGCCATATAAGCCTCATGCTTTTGATTTAAATCCCTTTCATTCTGTAAACATTTATTGAGTACTTTCAGGAGCCAGACATGGAGGACTGAATCCAGAGGAGAGACAGACTCAAGTCAGTGCCAATAATACCATGGAAGTGTGGCAACCACGAAGAAATGAAATGCCATGACAATGCAGACAGGGGAGCAGTTAAGTATGTCTGGGGACACAGGAGCTGACAGTTGAGTCAGGTCTTCAAGGATATAAAGAAGTTTGCCAGACAAAAGAAGCTTGGGGAAGGACATTCCAGGTGAAAGAAACAGCATGAACAAGAAGGGAGGCATGGAATGTTCACAGAAGGCTGAGCAGTTGGTCATGGCTGAAGCCGTGGGACAAGGACGGAGAAGTGGGTAGAGAGGACAGCTGGAGCTGTCGCCATGGCAGCTCCTGTTGTTTACAGCCAGCATCTGTCCTGATTGGTCAGAGCTTTGGGGCTTATTGTTAAATAATTCAACTATTATGCCCATTGGGCACGGGCTAGGGAAACAAACTACCAGATGATTGATAGGATTCGACTCATGTTTATGGAAAAACCCTCTTTGAGCACAGGCAGGATGGGCCAATGCTTCAGAGAGTACAATTACCAGGTAAGAGCCAGCCCCCCTCTCCAAGGGCTTGCTTGTTTTACCTCTCTAGCAGACGGGGCAGCCCAGGAAACCACAGCTATAGGATGAACCCAAGTCCCTGCATGGCTCTGTGAATTCCAATCTCAGAGCCTGAGTTCTGGAAGTTTCCTCTTTCACAGATGAATTACCAGAGATAAAACTAGATGCATTCATCCATTCAACCAATACTGGGGGTGGCCCCTCTGTGCCAGGCACTACATTAGGTCTTAAGAACAGAGAATAAAACAGCCAAGGCCTCGGCCCTTGTGAAGTTCACATTATGGCAGGGAAACAAGAAATAAACAAAATAAAATAATAGCTCAGATTGTGAGAAGCTGTAGGAGAGAAATAAACAGAATGATACGTTATAGGATCAGCAAACTGTGGCCCTCCAGCCAAACCCAGCTTGCAGCCTCTCTTTATATGGCCAGTAAGCTAAGAATGATTTCATATTTTCAAAGGGTTATGAAAAACAAAACAACAAAGAGTAAAAGGAGTGTGCAACAGAGACCTTATGGCCCACAAAACCTAACATACGTGTTCCCTGGCCTTCACAAAGGAGTTTGCCAAACCCTGCAGAGGGGAGGTGGGGTGGTCCCCTAACAGGCAAGGTCCAAGTTTCTGTCTTGTAACATGGTCTCTTTTTACTTCCTCAGAGCTGTCTCTACCTTAGGGAGGATGAAACACTGCAATGGTTCGTCAAAAGTTCACTGCGCTTGGCCACCTGCCCATAGCCAAGAGTCCGGATTTCCGGCGTCTCCTTCCCCACCTGCTGTCTGGGGTCTTACTCAAGTAACCTGGTCCTCAACCTGGCCACAGCTGCAACTACCCCCTCCCAGTCCATGACTCAGAGTTCAACTTCACAAATCCTAGTGCTGGGCGACATGGGGAGAAATGTTTATTCCCAAACAAAATCAAATACATAACTCTAGCTCTCTCATAAAAAAAAAAAAAGAAGAAGAAGAAGAAGAAAAAAATGTCCATAAAACACATTCCAGCAGCAATTGTTAATGGAAACCCACATGGAGAAAGATTTGTAGCATAAATCCCCAAGCTCACCACTCAGCGGCATCTGTGATACATTCCTTCACATTTCTGAGCTAAATGGGAATGGAGTTGGCTCTCAAGAAAAGAGTTTGTCCCATCAGTGTTTAAGGGAGTCTTTCCTCTCACATCAGCCCATTACCCTGGAAAGTTCCATTTTGTTCACAGTGAAATCCATGCTTCATGGAAAATAAATAACACCAGAACAGTTAACTTTGTTAAATGAGCCGTTCTCTAAAATTAAAATAACTCACATGTCCACACAAAGTGATAGGACAAATTCTTCATGTGGTAGTGGTGAGCACATCCCAAGAAAGATGACAGATTGAACACATTCACCTGTGATTCCTCCCTAAATCCCATTAAAACCACAGAAAGATTCTATAAAGGCATGAACACGCAAGAACAGAAAGAAGGAGAAACTGCAGGATGGCATTCTGGGTGCTGATAACTGATGAACCGAAAGAGCTGAGGGGCAGGAGAGGGGCACAATCCTGGAATCCAGCATTAAGTGCTGTGTGGAGGAAACGGAGTCCCCATATGGCCAACCAAGGTTCAAATCCCAGCCCCAAAAGCTTGAAAAACACCCCAGGTGCACATGCCCAGAATCCTGACAGGATGGAGAACTGGAGGGGGAAATTGTGGTGTGACCAGATTCCACTGAGAAATTCTCTCTCTCTCTCTCTCTCTCTCTCTCTCTCTCTCTCTCTCTCTCTCTCTCTCTCTCTCCCCTCTCTCTCTCTTGCTCCATGGCATTTAATTTTTGTTTTTATAGAAGTTTGAGTGGGTAAATTGATATTTACCACAAGGACTCCACCCATCGAGATGGAGGAATCAGCAGCACCAGGAACCTCTGCTAGCTGGGGTAGAAGTTGGGTTGAAAACAAGAGTGGCTAAAAGTGGACTTAAGAAGGAGGGAGGCCCTAATTACTTCTCCCACTCCGAGTTGATTCAATGCCCCTCTTGCTCCAGTGGGAGACGGGGCACAGGTTTTCCAGAAAAAGTAGAACACCCATGCTGCACTGGGGAATGCCATGGACCTATGGGATAGGAGGCACTGTACTGAAAACAGGCAATTAAACTAAAGCATACTTACTGGATATCAGAACCCACTGTCTCCTTCCCCAACTCAGGTCTCAGAATGCTGGCAAAAAAAGAAAAAATAAAAAGCAGGTGCTTGGAAAATTCTTCACAGGGAAACCTGACCAACTTTAAAAAGCTACAGGTGCTGGCATATTTGCTCTGGTTTTGTTTGTTTGTTTGTTTGTTTGTTTGTTTTTTAAGAGATCTTTGCTATAGGACACATGTGCTTGCCAGAAAGACAGACAGGAAGCAAAAAATCACCCCCTGGGGGGATTGCCACAATCCCTTCTCCTCCATTCTCCTCTCAGGATGTTGGGCACACACGCACATGCACCCGGCATGAGTTTTAAGCTGTCAAGTCCAGGACTCAAACCGCGGTCAACTACATGGGAATCCAGTGACATAACCATTATGCCATCTGCTGGTCCCAGTTTTGTATTTTTCTAAGAACGAATGGTAGACATTTAAAAATGTCTTCTCCACGTTCAGGAAATACTTCATTTAGAATTAACTCCTGCCAGGAAAAAATACAATTTCCTACACCAATTGTATTATTTCATACTGTTTCTAGTCTGAGGGGTAGTGGGGGATAGTACACTGTGCAGTAATTGACATGTGTGAATTCAAGTCTCCAGAATCTACTTATATTTCTGCTGTATGATTGTTTCTCAAGACAGCTGGACTAAATCACCCTAGAGCAGAGTTCTCAACTCTGACTGTAATCAGAATTACCTGGGGAGCTTTTTAAAAATAGCAATCCCTGAGTCCCACCCTCAGTGATTCTGATTTATTAGTAGGGGATGGGGCAAACATCCTAGTTTTAAAATCTCCCACAAAATATAAAATAAAATATCCCCTGGTGAATTCTAACCTGCAACAGAAATTGAAAAATACTGCCTTTGAGTGAAACTTGCACTTGACAAATCCACTCATGCATTCAGAGCATCCAGTCAGCATTTTAGTTCTTGCTTTTCTTTCTTTCCTTCTTTTTCTTTCTTTCTTTTCCTTCCTTCTTTCCTTTCTTTCTTTTTCTTCCTCTTTCTCTCTTTCTTTCTTTTCTTTCTTTCTTTCTTTCTTTCTTCCTTCCTTCCTTCTTTTATCTTTCCCCTTGACTCCTCCCCACCCTATTTCCCACCCTGCTTCCAAACTGTCTCTGGTGTCAACGGTCCATGCTTTAATTCCTTCCAATCTTTCAGTCTCTGCCATAGAGTGCAGACATTCAGTATATGTTAAGTGGGGACATACAATGCCTCTCTTTCATAGTCTGGCTTGCTTTGCTTAGCAATAAATCTTCCATATTCACCCACTTTCTATCAGATGCCAAGGTCTCATTGTTTTGTTATGACTGAGTAGTGTTCTATAGTGTATATGCGACACACTTTTTTCAATCCATTCATTTGTTCTTGGATGTTTGGGTTGATTCCATTTCTTAGCAGTTGTGAATAATGCTGCAATAACCGTGGATGTGCCAGTGTTCTTACTGAGTATATTCCTGTCATTTGGGAAGATACCAGGGGTGGAATCACTAAAATTGTATGGTAGTTCTATTCATAGGTCTTTGAAGAACCTCCATATTGTTCTCCAGAGTGGCTGTACTAATTTACTTTCCTACCAACAGTGTAGAAGAGTTCCCTTTTCACCACAGCCTTGCCAGCACTTGATCCTTTTTTTTTTTTTAATCTTAGCCATTTTGACTGGGGTTAGGTGGTATCTCATTGTGTTTTTGATTTGCATTTCCCTTACAATAAGAGATACTGAGCATTTTTTTCACGTGCTTTTTGGCTGTTCATATGTCTTCCTTAAAGAATTCTCTTCAGTTCATTTGCCCATCTTTTAACTAGATGATTAATTTTTTGCAGGTAAGCTGCTTGAGTTCCCTGTATATTTTGGTTACCAGTATCTTATCCTAGGGAGAGTTTGTAAATATATTCTCCCATCCTGAGAGTTGTCTCTTCACCCTAATTATTGTTTCTTTTGCCCTGCAGCAGCCTTTGAACTTGATGTAATCCCGTTTGTCTATTTTTTGGATTATTGCCTATGCTTTGGTAGTCTTATTTAAGAAGTCTTTGTCTACTCTGATGTCTCCATGAGTTTCCCTGTGTTTTCCACAAAAATTTTTATAGTTTGAGGTTTTATGTTTAGGTCTTGGATCCATTTTGAGTTGATTTTTGTTAGTGGTGAGAGGTGGAGGTCCATTTTCATTGTTTTGCAGGTGGATAGCCAGTATTCCCAGCACCATTTGCTGAAAAGATCCCTCTCCCCCCCCCCCCCACCCACTGTCTGGTGCCCATTGTCAAAAACCAGTCGGCTGTATTTTCAGGGGGTTATTTCTGGGGTTTCTATTCTTTTTTATTGGTCTACATACCTATTTTTGTGCCGAACCATGCTGTTTTGATGATCATATCTTTGCAATATATTTTGGGGTCAGGGAGTGAGATGCCTCCTATTCCTCTTTATGCACAGTATTGCTTTGGCAATATGGGGTCTTTTCTGATTCCAGACAAATTCTTGATTGTTTTGTCTAAATCTGTGAAGAATATCTCTAGTAATTTAATCAGAATTGCATTAAATTTGTAGATTAATTTGGGTAGAATTGACATTTGATGTAAATTCTTCCAGTCCAGGAACATGAGGTGTCCTTCCACTTTTTTTGTGTCATTTTCAATTTTTTATTTTAGTGTTTCATAGTTTTCATTGGAGAGGTCTTTGACTTCTTTGGTAAGGTTTATTCCTAGGTATCTTATACTTTCTATTTTTGGCTACTGTAAGAAGGATTGCTTCCTTCAATTCTATTCAGCCTTCCTTGCTCATTGTCAGTATATAGAAATGCTAAGATTTTTATATGTTGAGTTTTGTATCCTGCCACTTTACTGTATTCATTGATCACTTCCAGGAGTTTTTTCGTGTGTGTATTCTTCTGGGTCTTCTAGGTATATATAATCAAGTCATCTGCAAATTTTAGTACCTACTTTTAAGTAGCACTGGTCAGGCAAGTGTTGCCAGGTAGCTAAAGAAAACTTTTTTCTTTTTAAATTTTGCTATAGGGCACACTCACTCACCAGAGAGAGACAGAGAAGGAGAGAGAGAAAGTGGGTAAGCACCTCTCAGGGGGGGCGACCACAGCACAATCTCTCCTTCTCCACTCCCCTCCATGGGAGTTTGGGCATGCACACACACACACACACACACACAGCATGTTTTTCAAGCCACGGGGTCTAGGACTCGAACTGCACAGTTGGCCATGTTGGACCCAGCTACCTGAACCATCCCACCACCTGGCTGGCCCTATGGAAAACTTTTTTTTTAAGAGAGATTTTTGCTATAGGGTTCATGCACTTGCCAGAGAGACAGAGAGAGACAGAGAGACAGAAAATAAGAAATCACCCTCCAGGAGGGATAGCCACACCACAATCCCTTCTCCTCCATTATTCTCTCGGGATTTGGGGCATGCACGCACACATGCCCAGCATGAGTTTTAAGCTGTCAGGTCTGAGACTTGAACCATGGTCGACTACATTGGAGTCCTGCAATGTAACCATTACACCATCTACTGCTCCCACTAAGGAAAACTTTTAACATGAAAAACAGACCAAAATGATCACATTACAAAAGCAACTCGAAGGAAACAAACTGTAGAAGAGAAAAATCTTTGGGGGTGGGAAAGAGGACCATTAATTTCTCAGATCTTAGACCATCAAAGAGATCAGAAAAAATCTGAAAGCTGAACAAGATACTTTTTTAAAAGGAGAGAGAAAAACATTTACACAACCAAAAATAACTTTAAGATAGCAGAATAAAAAACTCAGTAAAAGGTTTGGAAGCTCCAAATGTGGAAATCTCCCTAAAAATAGAGTGAATGGTAAAGAAGGAAAAATTGGAGAGAAGATGAGAAGGTAACTTCAAGAAGTACAATTATAGGGGCCAGATGGTGGTACAGCAGTAGCACAATACTCTGTGATGCTGGGCCCCCACAGGAAGGTCCCAGGTTTGTGTCCCAGGGCCTTCCTGTACATGTCAGACATGTGTGTGTCTATGACCTAGGCTGGCTAACACTGGGAGTGGAATGCAGATGGAGACTCTGCTGGGGATGCCTCTCTCTCTTTTTCTCTCCACCTCTCTCTGTCTCTCTTACAGAAGAAATAGATAAATTTGGTAAGAAAAAAAGTACAACATCAAAATAATAGGCATCCCGGAAAGAAAGAACGGAAAAACAGAGGAGAAGATATCAAAGGAATAATTCAAGATGAAGGCCCTAAATTTCCAGATTGAAAAGGCTTACCAGGTACCAGGCTAATGGATGAAAGCAGACCTACACGAAGGCATAAGATTACTGAATTTCAGACAGAGGGAAGATTTCCATAAGCTCCCACAGAGAAAGAGAAGAAAACGTCTATAGAAATGACTGAAAATTGCAATGATCTTGAGTTTCTACTTGTTAGAATCAAGAAGACAATGAAACAATTCAAAATTCTTAAGGAATTCAGAAGGTATTTTCAAACTAGAGTCCTGTATCTCTACAAAGTACATTACTAATTTATCGTTAACTTACTTTAGCAATAAAAGAGACATTTCTAGACTTGAAAAATTAAAGATGTTATTTCTCCTGTAGCCTTTCTCAGAATGGTATTGGAGCTTTCCACCAAAGTAAAGAAGGGAAATGGAATATAGGAAACAAGTCCAGCACAGAAGAGAACAAATATCCAGAAAGAAACTGAGGGGCGGTCCCAGCATGACCTCTGTGTGGCAGAGCTACAGAGCAACTAATGCAGATGAAGTCAGAGCTTGCCAGACTCCCTTGCAGCTAGGGTATGAACCTGTAACCTTAGCTCCACCAGTCAACTGCATCCACGTGAAATTTTATTTCTAGAGGAAACATTGTAAAGAAGTAGGTGTCGCTCTCTTCCTTAGCGCTGCCTGCAGAGGTGGCAACCATTTACTACTCAGCTTCGTGGCCTCCCTAGACCCTTCATGAAGCCCAAGATCATCAAACCCCAGCCCTACAGCTTGAAAAATACCTTAACACATGTGTACATGCATGCCCAAAATCCTGACAGAATGGAGAAATGGAAGAGAAGGGATTTCAGTGTGCCCACACCCCCATTGTGAGGGGCTTTCTCCCTCTCCCCATCTCTGTGTCTCTCTCTGGCAAGTACACATGCTCTGACGATTAAAAAAATAAAATAGAAAAATTAAGAAAGAGCATCATAAGCATTAGTATATGGAAGTAGAAACCAGAAGACATTTTCAGAAGAGCAGAAAAGTAGTTAACACTGAGTAATAGGATTGGCACAGGGTAAGAGTTTTGCAGTTTTTACATTATAAGCCTCATAGGACACTATTTTTAAAAGAAATATTTATTTAATTTTATTTATTATTATTATTCTTTAATTTGACAAGAAAGAGAGAAAACAAGCCACCAGGTCTGGGACTCAAACTGCAGTCAGTCATGTGGGAGTCTAGCACCTTAACCACCACGCCACCTGTCGGCCCTAACACTACTTAATTTTTATCTTGCACATATATTACATCTCCAGGCTCTGCTGATGACCCTGAGTCCCTCCAGCTCCACTCCTAACTGTTGTACATTCTAGTTCCTCCACTGGGAACACCCTTCCCTCTAGGCCTCCCCTGAGCTGTTACTACCTTTCCCCCAGCTAGTAACTACACTCTGGGCTCCCACAGCACCTCACATGTACCCATTAAGATTCATCCCCAAATTGAAATCACCTCAGTTAGAAAAAGCTTATATGTAGAATGAAAACGAGTAGTGACAAGCCAACCAGATATAGAGAGGCCAAGTACCAGTGCAATACAGTGGATCATCAGCTTGACATTCTGGAAGAGAATCTTCTCCTCTTTTTAGAGGACGTAAAGCTGAGAGGGTATGAAGGTTGGAGCTGCA
The DNA here is from genome assembly GCA_026018925.1 of Tupaia tana. Classification (NCBI taxonomy): domain Eukaryota; kingdom Metazoa; phylum Chordata; class Mammalia; order Scandentia; family Tupaiidae; genus Tupaia; species Tupaia tana. The sequence goes on from JAKSZU010000010.1 coordinate 29,641,617, forward strand.
GCAGCCATTCTGTGACTATGAGGTTAGGGCTTGAGATAGACATCAATGTGGAAGAGAGTAGGAACAAAGGGAGACATGCCATGTCCCAGAGATATCCCTGTAGAGCTAACTGCTCTTCCTCTCTGGTATCTGTGGCCTCTAGTATTTCTTGTTCTGATGACAACAATTTCCCAAAGCAGTGATTCTTAGTCCTGGCTGCCTATTAGAATCACCTGGGACACTCTTAAAAAAAAAACAACATAAAAAATATCCAGGCCGGGATCAGCAGTTAGCGTAATGGCTATATCGCTGGACTCCCATGTAGTCAACTGTGGTTCGAGTCCCAGAGCCGGTGGCTTAAAACTCACGCCAGGTGCATGTGCGTGCATGCCCAAGATCCCGAGAGGAAAAAGGAGGAGAAGGGATTGCGGCGTGGCCATCCCCCTGGGAGGTGATTTCTCACTTTCTGTCTCTCTGTCTCTGTTTTTCTGGCGAGTGCACGAGCCCTATAGCAAAAACCTCTCAATAAAATATATATATATATCCAGGCCTGGTCTCATCCCCTAGAGCTTCTTGATCTGGGATGGAACAGCCTTGGAGAATGTGGAGAAGAGAAAGGAAAGAACAGGAAAAGAAAAATAGCGTTTCGGCCATATCATCTCATTTTGAAAAGGCTAGTATGATAAAGCTTAGCTCCCACCATGCTAGTCATGCGAAACAAATGGCAGACAAATTCAGCTGCCTTTCTGCTCCCTATTCGCCTGAGAAAATCCCTGATGTTTTGGTAGAGGGCAGAGGCAGAGACTGTAACAAGACTTAATTCTGGAAGGCAAGAGTAAGAGACCTCCGGTTTGGGGAAGAAGGAAGAGCATTTCTTCACTCACTGCATCATGGGATATACAGGACCTGAGAGATGCTGAACAGGAAAGGAGCCCACAACCTCAAGGAGAAGGGATTTGGGAAGCACCCACAAGGACGGGGGAAGGCAGGGACACCAGCACACACAAACACTTAGAGACTAAGCACACACAGGCCTTGGGGACTATTGCAGGGAGGTGGGAGAAAGGCGGGCCTTGAAGCCAGGACCCACCCGGGTCCTGCAAGGCCGTGGGCACTGCACAGAGGAGTCTGGACTTCGCCTGCACCAGCTGGACCACAGAAACCTGAGAACCACCCCCAACCGGCGGCCAAAGCACTGAGCAATCCCCAAGCCTAAGCTCAGCTCAAAGATAACACCTTGAGTGTATTTAAAGCTGTTTTGGACCAAATGCCTGGGTCAAGGCCAGGTTGGAAGGCAAGAAGGAAGCAAGGATTCCCTTTGAGTGCTCATGAACTCCCAAGGTCATCTGTTTCCTACAACGAGAAGAAGACCCCCCCATCAGGGCCAGAAATGGAAAAGTCTGGCCAGGCAGGTATTTGGAACGTTTATAAAATGCAGAGGAGCCTGATGTCTTTTCTCTTGTCCCCAAGGATGGATGTAAACTTTCAAACTCAGGCGCATGTGCGTGCGTGCCCAAGATCCTGAGAGGAGAATGGAGAAAGGATTGCGGCGTGGCCATCCCCCCTAGGGGGTGATTTCTCACTTTCTGTCTCTCTGTCCCTCTCTGTCTTTGTGGCGAGTGCATGTGCCCTACAGCAAAAACCTCTCAAAAAAAAAAAAAAATTAATACATTTTAAAAACCCACTTAAAATCTCACTCGCTTTCGATCTCTCTGCCAAGTACATGCACCCTCCAGCAAATGAAAAACAAGGCCCAGCAGGTGGTGTGGTGGTTAAGGCACTGGATTCCCACATGGTTAATTATGGTTTGGTCCTGGACCAAATCAAGCTGGGCATTTGTGCATGCACGCATGGCTAGAATCTCAGGAGAATAATAGGGGATTGGGCATGGTCATCCCCCCCAGGATGAGGTAATTTCTTACAATCCCTCTCGCTGTCTCTCTCTGCCTATCTCTAGTGAGCACATGCACCCTATAGCAAAAATCTTAAAAAAAAAAAAAAAAGAAAAGAAAAGAAAAGAAAAGAAAAGAAAAGGAAAGGAAAGGAAAGGAAAGGAAAGGAAAGGAAAGGAAAGAAAAAGGACCAGCAGGTGGTGTTGTGGTTAAGGTGCTGGACTCCCACATAGCAGACCACGGTTTGAATCCCAGACTGGTGACTTGAAACTCACACCAGGCACACATGTGTACATGCCCAAAATCCCAAGAGGAGAATGGAGGAGAAGGGATTACAGCATGACCATTCCCCCCTAGGGGTCATTTCTCACTTTCCCTATCTCTTTCTCTACCTCTCTCTGGAGAGTTCACATTCCCTATGATGAAAACAAACGATCAAAAGTAATAATAATAACAACAACAGCAGAAACCAAAACGCCCAGAACAGAGCCAGGCCTGTACGAATAGTGCAAGTTTCTTCCCCAGGCACCCACAGGCTCACTCCCTCTCCCCCTTTAGGTCTTTCTACAAATGTCACCTTAGTGGCACTGCTGACCTCCTACTCCAAACTACTGCCCCTTCTGCTTTATTTTCCCCAAAGCACTTTTCTCATTCAACATACAAGGGTTTTCAAAAAAATTCATGGAAACGTATATTGTGAAAAAAACTATGGACCAGCTCAGTACCCTAGTGCTTGAAGGGGCTGGGTCCCACATGGCAAACTGCAGTTCAAATTCTGATTCCAACAGCTTGAAAAACATACCAGGTGCATACCCATGTACTCCACAAATCCTAACAAAATGGCGAAATGGAGACGGGATTGTGGTGTTATCACATCCCACAGGAGGTGCTTTCTCCCTCTCCCTCTCTGTCTCTCTACCTCTCTCTGGCCAGCACACATGCACTCTGTGTTAAAAATAAATAAATAAATAAATAAATAAATAAATAAATAAATAAAATAAAAACTACTGGGACCAGCGGTTGGCGTAATGGCTATGTCACTGGACTCCCATGTAGTCAACTGCGGTTCGAGTCCCAGACCTGATGGCTTAAACTCACATTGGGCGCATGTGCATGCGTGCCCAAGATCCCAAGAGGAGAATGGAGGAGAAGGGATTGCGGCATGGCCATTCCCCCGGGGGGATGATTTCTCACTTTCTGTCTCTCTGTCTCTCTCCATCTTTCTAGAGAGTGTGTGTACCCTATAGCAAAAACCTCTGCAAAAAAAAAAAAAAATCTACACATGGATTTCAAAATCTCCTGCACCAAAAAAAAAAAAAAATTGTACTTTAATTCCATTATTTTTTTAAAGAGAAATTTTTTCTATAGGGCGTGCACTCACCAGACAGACAGAGAGAGACAGAAAGTAAGAACTCCCCCCAGATTCAGGACTTGAACTGCAGTCAACTACATGGGAGTCCAGCAATGTATCTATTATACCATCTGCTGATCCCTTAATTCCCTTTTTCAACTTTTTTAAGTCCCCCTCATACTTTTCATTGTATTGAGGTAGGAGACAGAGACCACAAAAATGTACTAAAAGTATAGGCCTAAAATAGAATTTCAAAATGGCTGTTTTGTGTTTTTTGGCTTTTGGGTTTTTAAAAATATTTTTGCTATAGGGCACGTGCACTCACCAGAGAGAGAGAGACAGACAGAGAGACAGAAAATGAAAAATCATCCCCCAAGGGGGATGGCCACACTGCAATCCCTTCTCCTCCATTATTCTCTCGGGATTTGGGGCACGCATGCACACGTGCCTGGTGTGAGTTTGAAGTCACTGGGTCCAGGACTCGAACTAGGGTTGACGAGGTGGTAGTCCAGCAACATAACCATTATGCCATCTGCTAGTTCCTTGAAATGGCTACGTTTTAAGATGGAGACAAAGTAGCTCTGCTGCTTGCTCTGGAGAGACCTCTCTTGCAGCCTTGGCTCAGTGACTGACCCGGGCAGCATGACCTAGACCTAAAACAAAGGCTTTTCCAGATCCCACCACATTCCAGGAAGAGGATAAGATAATGGTTTTTGTAGCGCAAGAAAGAATCTCCTGACCTTCATATCCACTCCAAAATTAGGAAAATAATTGGACCCCACCATAAGAGAAATGCATGCATGGACCCCACCTAGAACAAGCCTGAACAAGGCCCCTCTGACCCAGATAAAAACCCCTCACCACAGTTCTTCCTTGGCAACCCATTTTCCAGGACGCCTCCCTTCTACTTGGGAGCTCTGTTTTTCCTTCCCTCTCCTTCAATAAACTCCCCACTTTGCTGAACCTACTCTGTATCAGCAACTCTAATTCTTCCCGAGCATGGGACAAGAACTTGTGTCTCACTGCAAGTGTGGGTCTGATCACCCCTGCACCCCTTCGTTCCCGCATCAGCATCTCCTCAGCGAGAGCAAAGCCTGCTGCCTCTCCGCAGAGTCCTCACAGGCTCCAAAGGTCCCACCTGAGCCCCAGACCTGTTGGGCCGTTTTGCACCCCTGACTCCGGTCAGCACCAAACTGGTGCTTCTCAAACTGAACACACAGTCATCGCCCAGGCGTCTTATCAAAGGCAGAATTCAATCCGCAGGGCTGGTGGGCCTGGGAATCAGCATCAGCAACAGCTGATTAAGCCCCCCTGGGGGATGCTGGGGACTCCTGCCAGAATTCAGTCTCTAAAATTTAGCCCGAGGGCCAACATTCTCTCTGTCTTCTTTCTACCCTCCTATCCCTCCTGTCCTCTCCTCCTTCCTCCCTCTCCCCTTCTTGTCTCTCCTCCTCTCTGTTCACTCACCATCTCTCTGTTCCCTTCCCCTGGTTCTTTCTCATCCCATCTCTCCTGGTCCCCTCTACCCCTTCTCTCCAAATTTCCTTTCCTTGCCCTACCCCCCAGCCCTCTGTTAGCTATCCTAGGAGTTAACTGGCACCTTCTGGCATTGCTCCAGCTTCTGGGCTCAAAGGTCAGAACTCCTGATTCTAAAGAGGTTCCAGGGAAGGTGACTGGCTCCTTATTTGAAAAGGCAAAAACAACATTAAACCAGGAGACCCCGGATTTCGCCAGTCCTCGCTGAGCTTATCACTTTCCCTTCTTAATAACCACATAATGACTCCTATTAACAGCCCATCAAAGGCAATTACTCCTCTGAAGGAACAAAGGCTCCCACAAGCCATTTTCTTGCCAGTGCTTTGTCGCCAAAGCTCTTTTCACACCTGCTGCCTGGCGCTCCACCCCTCTTTCCGAACTTCGCAAATCTTGCTGAGAGGTTTCTCCCTCCCTCTCCGCCTCCAGGCTTCTTGGCTGACAGCTCCTCGCCCATCCTTTCCCCTGGGGCGGGCTGGGCACCTCCAGAACTCTGTATTCCTTTCTCATTTCACTCCTGTGGGGACATTTCATGGAGACACAAGGACTCCTGGAGAAAGCTACCACGTGCCTGTGTTCACAAGCACGTTTTTGCAGCATGGCTCATAAGAATAAAAAACTGGAACCGAATTGCAGCACCCTCACTGTCAAGTGGCCTTAACAATGGCCAGGTGGGTCCAGGACAAGACGCGCTCCTCTCAGGCTCGCTATGTGCCTGCCCCTGCTCGGCCTCTTTCCATATATCATCTCGTTTCACGGAACAACATTCAGTACAAAGAAGGGACAGTGAGCATCCCCTTTCCCAGGTAAGGAAACCAAAACTGAGGTGTTATGAATTTCACTCCACAGAAACCAATCCCCACTCTTCTTCTCCTTTTCCTCCTCTTACTTCTTCTTCTTTTTTTTTAATTTGTCAGAGGGCACATGCACTCACCAGAGAAAGAGAAAGAGAAAATGAAAAAGCACCTTTCTCCCTCCCCCCACGGAGAATGGTCACACTGCAAACCCTTCTTCTCCCCTTTTTCACAGTGTTGGTCAAACACACATGCTGGGGACCTCGTGTGTTTTTCAAACAGCCAGGCCCAGGACTTGAACCATGTGGAATCTAGCCACCTTAACCACAATCTTAACCGCTGACCCTCAATCTCCCAACTTCAAAGTCTGGTATGTGTATGTTTAAGTAAAAACCATGAGAAGTGAAAACAAAAGCTTCTGAAAGTAACAAGAGAGTATCTTCATGAGCTTGGGGAGTAAAGATTTCCTAAAGAGAGCACAGGAACAGTAAGCGTCCCAGACGCAGAGGTGTCATCTACCTGCTGACCCAGTGTGTGTCCTATCCGCTATGTAGCAAAGTCGGGGCGCTGCACCTGCATTTCTCCGCAGGTGAGCTCCTACCTTCCACTCAGTTTGGAACTGCATTGGGAGGAGAGAAGGTTATCAATGCAAGGACGTGGGAACCCACTGCCATGTGTACCCCCAACAAGGGCTGATGATCTGGGGTTATGGACACCAGGGGGCGCCCTTCAGACAGTGCTCCCATCCCTGGCCAGCAGCTCTGCAGGAGTCAATCCGGCCCTTGGTTTCCCTCTGCCTCTGAGCTGGCTTGTCTCATGGTGGCAAAGGATCCGAATTTTGCACAGAGATCAGCAAGTAGGAGGAAAGGCCAGGGACCACGGCACTCCCTGGGCTGCTCCATAGTTCACTCAGACCTCACCTGCACAGTCCTTTCATCCCCCCATGGCCTCGTGGGGAGCTACTACCCTCATGGGACTGACAAAGCAACCGAGGTTCAGGGTTCAGCAAGTGACCTGCTGCCATGGGAGCCACCCTGCTCCTCATTGCAGCACCACTTCCCCTGGAACACTTCCTTAGATCCCAGCTGCCAAGAGCCTTTTGGGAGTATTACGGCATCCTCCGAGAACCAAGTGAGGGCAAATTCATGGGCCTGGTCAGGAGGACTGAGAGATGTCCAGAGGGCACAGTCCAGCTGACCTTAACAAAAGGGGTTAGCTGGTCAGGGCAGAGGGCAGGAAGGAAGCTCCGGCCAGCCTCACCACGTTCCTTTAAGGACACTTGGCCAGGCAGGCTGCCCCAAGGCCTCCGGGACCACTCATTGCCCACTGCAGTAGAGGCTGCTGCCTCTGCAGGGCCATGCCAAGGTGCCCATTTGGTTTCTAGGAGGGACAGGGAGAAATCCCTGGGCTTTGGTAGGGGGGAAGCCTCTGGGCTTTGGCTGGGGGGAGGAGGGAGAAGCCCAGGCCAGAGAGTAATCTGGGGCTGCTGCCCTCAGCTACAGCCTAACCCCCAGGGACACCCAAGTCTGCAATAAAGGAAGACACCACACCTGGAGATAAGGTCCCAGCTTATGTCTCATTTTTATATCCTGGAGATAAAGACCAGGCTCAGAAACAAGGCCTCAGGGGGCTGGCAGGTGGCGTGGTGGTTAAGGGCACTGGATTCCCACATGCGGACCATGGTTTAAACACTCGACCTGGCAGCTTGCTTTCTCACTTTCCCTCTCCCTCTCTCTCTCTCACTCTGTCCCTCTCTCGTCAAATTAAAATAAATAAATTATAAATAAAATTAAATAATTATTTCAAAAGAAACAAAGCCTCGGAAGAGGATGAGCTGAGGAAACAGGACCTGCTCTGTTATTCCCACCCAGTATGTTTTCACACTGGGACCATGAACTGCCGTAGACCTGACCACCTGGTCCACAGATGGACCTGGTTAAGTGCGGGCTCAGAGGTTCGATGCCTGCTCCTCTATCTGTGCAGACCAGGTTCAAATCTGAGTCACACTAACCAGCTGAGACCTTGGGCACCTCATTTCCCTTCTCTGAGTCTCGGCTACCCTCAAGACAAAAAGGGGCTAAGAATCCTACTTAATCCACACGATTAAACGGGATGGTATACAGCATTCTACCAGGGCTAACTGCAACAGCAGATCAGTTTGTTAGATCTGCAACTGACTCTAATTTTTGTTGATCTTTCCCTCCATTGCAATTAATGTTATTAATTATTATTATTATTTTAATTTTCTATAAGACCTGTGTGCTCACCAGGGAGAGAGAGAGAGAGAAAGCAAGCCACAAGTCCAGGACTCGAACCTCAGTAAACCATGTGGGAGTCCAGTGCCTTAACCACCATGCTACCTGATGGACTCACAAGCACCACTTTCACTGAGTAGTAGAAATTTACTTGGGCCAGAGGCTGGCCGGTGGCATAGTAGTTAAGGCACTAGACTCCCACATGACTGACTACAGTTCAAGCCCCGAACCTGGTGGTTTAATTTCTCACTTTCCCTCTCTCTCTCTCTCTCTTTCTCTCTCTCTGGTCAAATAAGAAACAATAATAATAAATAAAATTAAACAAATAATTATTTAAAAAGAAATTTACTTGGGCCAGCTCCGTGACTTGGTAGTTAGGGGAGTCAGATCCCACATAGCCAATCACAATCACAGTTCAAATCCCAGCCCCAGTGTCTTGAAAAACATGTCGGGCATGTGAGTGTAGATGCCCCAAATCCTGTCAGGATGGAGAAGTGGAAGAGAAGGGATTGTGGCATGACCACGCTTCGTGAGGGTGTGCTTTCTTCCCCTCTCTCTCTCCCTCTCCCTTTCTCTTGCTTGCTCTCTCTCATGCATGTTCCCACTAGCAAAACATAACGCAAAACAAAACATAAACTTATTCAGCTGAAGGATCCCTAGCTTCTCAATTCCCCTAGAGTTCGCTTCTAAGTTCCACATGGTACTAAGGCCTGCGGGGAGGGGAAGTGGACAGTGATGGACTCTGCTCTCCTCTGTCCAAATGACATTTTCTGGAGATCCTCACTCTGGTCTTTGGAACACAGGACCCTGCTGCATCCCTCTCCCTCTGTGTCAAGGCCCTTCCAGCTATCAGTGCTCACCTGGGCCAGGATCTCTCGCTTATTGTTTTTTGTTTTGTTTTGTTTTGTTTTGTTGGAGAGGTTTCTTGTTTGTTTGTTTGTTTGTTTTGCTATAGGGCGCGTGCACTCGCCAGAAAGACAGAGACGGACAGAGATGGACAGAGAGACCGAAAGCAAGAAATCACCCCCAGGGGGGGGTAGCCACGCCACAATCCCTTCTCCTCCATTCTCCTCTCAGGATCTTGGGTATGCACGCACATGCTCCCAGCATGAGTTTAAGCCACCGGGTCTGGGACTCGAACCGTCGACTACATGGGAGTTCAGCAACATAGCCATTACGCTAACTGCTGGTCCCTCTCGCTTATTGTTAATGACATTTCGAGCTGGATAATTCTTTGTCATGGGGTTGCCCTGCCCAACGTGGAATGTTTAGTGCCATTCCTGACCTTCAGCCATTACATACCAGTAGCAACACATCCCCCCCCACCACCGTCTACTTATAACAACCAAAAGCGTCACCTGACATTGCCAAATGTCCTCTGGGGGAGGGGGAGACCAAAGTTATCCACAGCTGAGAAACACAGCCCCGGGGCCCCTGTCACCTCTTGCTCCTCCTCTACATCTGGGTACACAGGCCCATGGGAGGGAGGGGAGTGTCCCTCAAGCACACTGGCCTTCACCCACCCAGCCAGCTCTTCTCTCTGACCACTCCAGGGTCTCAACACATTCTTGAGCAGTTCGGAGACTCCTGGGCTCTCTCTGTGAGACCCTGGACATCGAATGCAGGATACAGAAATCCAACACATGAGAAGTGGGACCCCTTAAGGGACACCCAAATGATGCAGTTAGTTTTATTAATTAACTTTTTTTCTATAGGGCTCATTCACACACCAGAGAAGAGAGAGAGAGAAGGCAAGTCCAGGGCTTGTGGGGGACAGCTCCACTATCAGGCTCCTCCTCTCAGACTTGCAGCCCAGCTGCCCGGCAGAACTGCCCTGCCTGGCTCTGGGGACCTGCTGGGGGTTCTCAGACCCACCCGGCCTTCCCCACGCAGAACCAGGCTGTGCCAGCTGCTTACACCTTGGTATTTGCCTGCCATTCTTTTTTTTTTTTTTGAGAGGTTTTCGCTATAGGGCGCGTGCGCTCGCCAGACAGACAGAGAGACACAGAGACAGAAAGCGAGAAATCACCCCCCAGGGGGGATGGCCACGCCGCAATCCCTTCTCCTCCATTCTCCTCTCGGGATCTTGGGCACGCACGCACATGCGCCCGGCGTGAGTTTAAGCCACCGGGTCTGAGACTCGAACCGTGGTCGACTACATGGGAGTCCAGCGACATAGCCATTACGCTAACTGCTGGTCCCTTGCCTGCCGTTCTTCACAGCAGCTCGAGTTTGCCTCCTTCTGCTGCCTCTGTGTTTCCATGGTGTCACTAACGCCAGCAATGTCAGAGTCCAGGAGAGGACACACTCACCGGAACCAGACCCAGCTGTTGTCCTGCCGTCATCTGCCCTTCCCAACAACGACATCAGCAGCCATAACAGTGCTGTGTGGGCAAGACACTTTATACCCGTGACTCCATTCCACTCTCTCACGGCCTTGAATCACAGAGGAACCAGTGTCTCCATCAGACAGAGGATGCAATGACTCCTCTGAGGGCCAAAGGTCACACAGTTAGACGCTCAGACACAGGACGCGTACCTGGGCCTCTGAGGCAGACTTGACGCATCTATGCTTTTTCTGAAGCCCTTTGGCCTGGCCTAGGGGCCACTCCTTCCCCTGGCAAGTTACGTCTCTGTGCCTCAGTCTCCTCACTGATAAACTAGGGATGGTAAAGAGTAAACTCCCCTCCATGGGATTACTAGCAGAATTAAATGGCATTCATGTTCTGAAAGCACTTAGCTTAATTTCCGACACCCAGCAAATCTCAGCAGCCATTATTGCTGCTGTTGTCCAGACACCAGGCTGCCTGCCTTTCAGTCTTCTGCAGCTCTACCCTACAAGAGGGAGCCCTAGTGACTCAAGTCAATGATTTGGAGTCATCGTCCCTCTGTGCACGTGAAAGAACAAAAAACACACAATTACTCCAACTTCACTACTGCCCCTCCAGAGGCCCAGGGAGCTGAGTCCCATGAGAGAACAGCCTCATTAAATCACAGATATCCTTAAGCATTAGATGCCAAGCAAGGAGAGACACTGCAACTGACTTAGTGAAACCTGAATTGAAATGCATTTTGCCTCCTTCTCCTTGAGGAGAATTGTCCAGGGGAGCAGCAGGCGCAGCTTTTCATCTCACACACCGACAGGTGAGCCTGTTGTCCCATCTGCGACAGAAGTAGCTAGGCATCCTGTGTCTGGGAGGGAAGCCTTTAAGACCACCAATGCCTTGTTCCGGCCCAAATTCTGACAACTAACTGAAATTTCCACTGTCTCCTACTGGGGAGTTTGGAACCACCAGCTCACCCCTCTCCATCCCTTGAGAACAAACTTTCCAGAGCTACAGGGGGGACCTGAGAGCACAAGGAAGGACCTGGGAGACGCAAGTTTCTAAGGGCTCTGCTGTTTGACAACGACTCCAAAGGACACCCAATAGCTGTGGCCAAAGCACAGCACAACGCCAATTAAAAGCAATATGGGCCTGGGCGGTGGCATGGCAGTAAAATGCAACGCTGTGCAAGACTGGTCGACATGGTTTTGCATCCTGAGACCTCCCTGAGTACGCCAGGTATGTGTGCCCGTGATCTGAGGCTGGCTGAGGCTGGCGGTGGATCATGGTGCCAAGGTCAGGTTGGAGATGCTGTCTCTCTCTCTCTCTCTCTCTCTCTCTCTCTCTCTCCCTGAAGTAATAAATAATAAATAAACTTTAAGGAAAAAATATAAAAACACTATGAACCTCGACAGCCCTAACATGGTCAGACCACAAACAGCTACTCCCAGCTCAACACAGCAAGGCCCTGTGCCCCATGTCTCCCGTGGGCGGTCTCCCAGGGTCACATACTTTCCCAGTCTCTTTGCTTTTCCTATTCTCTCCCAGCCAAAACAGGACCACTTTCTCCCAAGCGCATTCATTCAGCAAGTATGCCGAGCTCCTCGTCAGTCGGCGTGGCGGCGTGGCGGCGTGCAGGCCGGTGGCTGGGTGGCAGAGTGGGGCTAGTCTTCGGCACCACGAGCGGCTTCAGCTGCAAGGAGCACACTGTGCCCTTCTCCCTCGAGTATCGAGTCTTCCTCAAAAAATGAAAAAGGGCAATATATATGTCCATTTCGTGATATTCCAGTTTATTCAGATAAAGATGTGTTCCACATGGTGGTTGAAGTGCCACGTTGGTCTAATGCAAAAATGGAGATTGCTACAAAGGATCCTTTAAACCCAATTAAACAAGATGTTAAAAAAAAAGGAAAACTCTGCTATGTTGCGAATTTGTTTCCTTATAAAGGATACATCTGGAACTATGGTGCCATTCCTCAGACTTGGGAAGACCCAGGACACAGTGACAAGCATACTGGCTGTTGTGGCGACAATGACCCAATTGATGTGTGTGAAATTGGAAGCAAGTTTTGTGCAAGAGGTGACATAATTGGGGTGAAAGTTCTGGGCATACTGGGCACACTGGCCATGATTGATGAAGGGGAAACCAACTGGAAAGTCATTGCCATTAACATGGAGGATCCTGATGCCACCAATTATGATGATATTAATGATGTGAAACGCCTGAAACCTGGCTACCTAGAAGCTACTGTGGACTGGTTTAGAAGGTACAAGGTTCCTGATGGAAAATCAGAAAATGAGTTTGCTTTCAATGAAGAATTGAAAGATAAGGACTTTGCTGTTGATATTATTGAAAGCACTCATGACTATTGGAAAGCATTGGTGACTAAGAAAACAGATGGGAAAGGAGTCAGTTGCATGAATACAACAGTGGCTGAGAGCCCCTTCAAATGTGATCCTGGTGCTGCCAAAGCCATTGCGGATGCTTTACCACCACCGTGCGAGTCTGCCTGCACAGTACCAACTGATGTGGATCAGTGGTTCCATAACCAGAAAAACTAAGGGGATTCCTCTGGAATACAAGCTGATATTGCTGCACCTTATTCATCTGGAAATACTATATGCACAAGTAGTAGCTTTACAAAACTTTAAGTTTATAGAACTTACCTAACTAAAGCAAATTCTGCCTTGACCAGTCTGACATATTCAGAATGTTGCCTGTCTAAGAGCATTTTTTGCATCTCAACTGAGGTAACTAGTACATGCTGAAATATCAAAGCAGTTGTAACTTGGAAGTCATTTGTGAATAGATGTGCAAACTGAGCACATATTATTGGATGTATATGTTTACCGTGAATTAGAAAATAAAATTATTTTGCTGGAAAAAACAAAAACAAGTATGCCGAGTGCCCACACTGTCCTGGGTGAAGAGCTGCTGCATGAACAAGGCCTGCTCCTTACTCCCCCCTCCCCGCCCCCAAGTCCTCATCCTCACAGAATTTAAGTTCCGCTGAAGGAGGTTGACTCTGAGAAAACCATCACAGTTCCATGTAAAGTTCTCCCCACACCATGCAAACCACAGCCGGAAGGCAGTAACCTCTTTCCTTCAAAATCCAAAGGTGCATTTTTTGCCATTTTACGAAATAAACTTGGTTAATCGCAGAGGGCAACCTGAGGCCTAGTGGGTGGGCAGGGGTGTGAGTGGGGCTTCCGCCAGCCCCCAACTGCCTGCAATGCCAGACTCTCCTCTGAACATGTGCCACATAAGGATCTAAAGATTGTCAGTGTGTAGGGGCCTTACACAATTAGCCTGCGAGGTGGCCACAGACTGAAATCTGACAGCACACACATCACCACATTAATCCAATGTATACTGGAAGTCCTAGCCAGAGCAATTAGCCAAGAAAAGGAAATAAAAGGATCCAAACTGGAAAGGAAGAAGTGAAATTCTCTCTCTCTACAGTTGCTATGATCTGACAAGTAGAAAATCCTAAATATTACACACACACACTCACACACACACACACACACACGCACACACTACTGTCATAACACCTGAATTCAGATACAGTTGTGTTCAGATACACATGACTATCAGGACAACTGAATTCAGTAAAGCAGCTGGATACAGTCAACACACTAAACTGGTTACATTTCTATACACCAACCATGAACCATCTAAAAGGGAAATTATGAAAATAAGTCAATTTACAACAGCGTCAAAATGATTAATGGGAGGCCAGTAGGTGGCATGGTGGTTGGGGCACTGGATTCCCACATGGCCAACCATAGTTAGAGTCCTGACTTGGCAGCTTGAAAATCATGCCAGGAGTACATGTGTGCGTGCTCCAAATCCCAAGAGGAGAATGGAGGAGAAGGGATTACTGCCTGGCCATCCCCTCTGGGGGGTGATTTCTCACTTTCCCTCTCTCTACTCTGTCTCTCTCTGGTGAGTATAAACACTCTAAGGGGGTGGGAAGAGTTTAAAAATGAATAGTAGATAAGTAGTAGATAAGGAAAATATGGTATATTCATATAGCAGAATATTAAGAGAAAGTTCCGAGACATGCTACTACATGGATGAGCGTTGAGGACATCACTCTGTGAGCTAAATAAGCCAGTCACAAAAACGACGAATACTACGTAAGTTTCAGAGTGTAAATATACATATGTGAGGTAGTTGGTGTGGTCAAAATCACACAGACAGAAAGGAGAGTGGTGGCTGCCACAGGCTCAGGGAAGGGGAGAATGGGAGCTTAGCACTTAATGGCATGGGCTTTGATTGCAAATAAAAGGAGTTCTAGAGATGGGTGGTGGTGATAGGTATACATTAGGAATGTACTTAATACCACTGAGTTGTACACTTAAAATGGTTAAGGCGTGAAAACTCATGTTACATGTATTTATGTTATGTGTACATATCACGATCAAAACAAGAGGGGGTAGCCAGTGGTGTGGTGATTAAACTGACTGGATCCCACATGGCCGACTGTGCAGTTCAAGTCCCAGACCCAGGGGCTTGAAAAACATGCCAGGTCTGTGTGCATGCATGCCCAAAATCCTGAGAGGAGAATGAAGGAGAAAGAAAGTATTGTGGTATGGCCTTCCCCTCTTGCACTCTCTCTCACTCTCGTGCTCTCTCTCTCTCTCTCTCACACACACTCACACACACATACATCCTATGGCAAATTTTTTAAACTGGGAAAAGAAGAAGGGGAGATTAGGGCACAGATACATACAAAGGGAAGACAGCCATCTACAAGCCATGGAGAGACGCCTCAGAAGAAAACAAACCTGTCCACACCTTGATCTTGTCATTCTAGTCTCCAGAACTGTGGAAAAAGTAATTTCTGTTGTTAAGTCACCCAGTAGGTGGTACCATATTATGAGAAAACAAATACCCCCACCTATACATCTTGATGGGAGACAGAGCCCAATCCCACTAACAAAAGCAAAAATGCCAGATACTGACCCGGGGTTAGTCAATCAGAAGCATCTTCTTGGACTTTAAGGGCCGAGGGTGGGCTGGTGACAAAGCAAAGCTGAGAATCCAGTTTGGTGGCGATCACGGGAACACCCCAATTCCAGGAGCTGCACAACATGCGGCTACTGTAGCCTCCGGTCTGGAGTGGACATCAGCGTGCTGATATACCTGACTCTGCTTCAGTGGTTCCCTCGAGCAGTGGCAATGTAGGGCCACCGGGTGGTCTAGTGAGCTGACATCCTTAGTTAGCCTTGCAGGAAAGAGTTAACACTGCAGGCCCCAGACTGCTATCCTTAGAAAGAGCTGCTTGCAATTGTTATGGACACTAGAGCCAAAGTGGAAAGAGTGTGGGAGGAGAAGAGCGTAGGAAAGGAAACTTAGAGAAAAAATAGAGAGGTAAGACATTTGTGGGACACAGATAGGGTTTATTATTTGTTGATGAGGATGTGCATAGTATTCTCAACTGGGCTGGACTGAGGTGTATATCATGCTGGGTAAAATCTCTTTACAACCTAAATGATGTATAACAATTAAATGTGTAAATAATAATTAAAATTAATTTTAAAAGAAAATTTTTTTAAATTTTAAAAGAGCTGCTTGCAAAGTCAGCCCTTGTCTGGCATCCAGGAACTTGGATGTCAGGAGTGTTCCCATTATTCACTTGCTGATAAGGGCTTATTCGTCTATCAACTAGGGAATGCCTGAGATGTTCGTAAAAACAATGTAGCATATGTTGAATAACTGTTTTGTTCCTGCGGGTCTGGAATTTCGGTGGGTTCTAGGCAATGATTGCCTTTAAAACTGATGTCTGATAAAACCCTGGATTCCTAAGCTCAGAAAAGCTTCCCTAGCAGATGCCACATACACCATAGTCACATTCTGATGCTGGAGGAATTAAGCACGTCCTAGGGACCCACTGGGAGAGGACTCTTGGAAGATTTCACCTTTTGCATTTGCTCTTTTTCTTTGTATGCTTTTTGCTGCAATGAGCCTTAGTCACTTGGTAGAATTGTATTTTGAGTCTTACGAATCCTTCTAGTAAATCACTAAATCTAAAGGTAGTCTTAGAACTCCCAGCATACCCACTTACCCACTCCCCATTAAAGATGGCTCCTTAATCCTACATTCATTTGAAGCAAGATCTTCTCAAGTTATGGACCCAGACCTTTGTTTCAGACCAGTTCTGGATAACCAGCATTAGAACCATTTGACCAACTTGTTAACCATACAGGTTCCTGGGGCTCACCCACACCTCAACTCATCACATCTGGAACCAGCCTAGGAAACAAGATGGTTGACTAGTCTCTAGAAGGTTCTATGTTCAATTAGGCTTGGAAAACCTGGTCTGGGTGTCCCAAATCTACACACCTGAGGTTCAGCACCAACTCACTCACCTGAGGGTGTCTCTTGGGCATACCATTCCCTTGGGCTCCATTTCCCTCACCCACCAATTGAGGTGCTTACCCTCAGTTCAGGGATCTTAGTATTCCAGTGGTAACAGATCCTTTATGAATCTGATGAAAGCAAGAAACTTAGGGAAGACACGCATGCATGCACATGCACACACACACACACATACACACACACACACAAACACAATATTACCTACAATTTAAGAGCCTTCAAAGACCCAACATAAATACTCATAACCTGATTCACCTGATTCACTCCTAAGGTCTTCCAACTCTCATGATCCATTATTCTATCAAAACTCATCCAGGCATCAAAACCAGTTCTGTTGCCTCAGACTCTCAAACTCATGAAGCAATGTTTTTTGCACCAGTCTCCTAATATCTCTAAAACTGCAAACATCAAGACTAATTTTCCCTCTGAAGTGGTACAGGTAGAGATAGAGGGTTATATCAAGTACAGTGATTAAATTTCCAGATTTAGATGTGTGAAACCAGGCTTCTCAAACTGTCCTTAGAAGCCATTCAGTACCCAATAATCAGATTTGTAGCTGCTGCAGCCTGTTCTCAACATTTTCCCTCAGGTGTAGTGGACCCTGAGGTCCTGCTCCTGGACTCAGCCCTGAGTCTTGGCCACCCAAGAGTGCAGGCAAAAGTAGGGAGAGATATGGGGCATATGAGAGGCCCATATGCCTCTCTGAGAAACCCTTCTGACCCCTCTCCCCAATATATATTTAATTACTGCCTCAGGACCAGCAGTTAGCGTAATAGCTATGTCACTAGACTCCCATGTAGTCGACCGCGGTTCGCGTCCCTGACGCAGTGGCTTAAAACTCATGCTGGGCACGTGTGAGTATGTGCCCAAGATCCCGAGAGGAGAATGGAGGAGAAGGGATTGCGGTACAGGTAGAGATAGAGGGTTATACTGGCCATCCCCCCTGGGGGGTGATTTCTCACTTTCTTTCTCTCTGTCTCTGTGTGTCTGGCGAGCACACATGCCCTATAGCAAAAACCTCTCCAAAAAAAAAAAAAAAAAAAAAAAAAGGGACCAGCAGTTAGCGTAATTACTGCCTCCTCTGGGTCAAACAGTACTTTATGTGGACTGCTATTCCAGGTTTGAAATGTCCTGGCTGGTGTTATGGTTTGTTGTACACTAGTCTGCCTCCCCCAAAGTGTAAGCAACTTAAGATCCAAAATTGTCTCTGTGTCCCAGGTCAGATGCCCAGTAACCACGGTGTGGAGGGAAGGAGAGCATCGCCAACCACCTCTGGGCTGTTGCCCACTGCTCTCCCTATATCCTGGAAGTCTTGGGAAATTGCTCCCCTCAGTTGCTGGGTTAAGCCCATGCACGGACACTGGTGAGTCAGAACGTCCCAGTTCTTGACCACAGTGACTGGTCCAGAGATAGGCACATGACCTAAGTCAGACCAGTGAGATTCAACCCTGGGATTATCTTCCCACTGGGGCTTTGAAGCTGGCTATCTCTGCTGAGGGTAGGACGAGCCTCACGTGGAATCCAGCTCAGAGGACAGTGGAGCTAGGAGATGGGGAGGGAGGTAAAGTCCTGATGATCTCATTTCAGGTTCTGGATCCAGCCACGACTGATGCCACTGTCATTCTTTAACGTTCCAGTTTCATCGGCCAGTCAATTTCCTTGTTTTTGAAGCCAGACTTAGATGAGTTTCTGTTACTTGCAACCAAGAGTTCTGGACAACACTCCCAGACTCCTAACTTCCCTGACTTACTGAGTATTTCACATACGGTACATACTGGACCATGAGAGCAGTGGTGACTTGCTTAAGCTAAGGCTTTAGTGAAGGTGCCGAGACCAGAACTCGGGCTGCCTACTCTCAGACAGTTCTCCATATGACAAACTGTCTCTCCATGTCTGCTTGGTGGACAGCATTGGACTAAACCCAGTGACCCAACCCAAAGTTCCCCTAAAGCCAATGTAAAGTAAAATATCCACTCAACAACTCTTCACTCCACCTGGCAGGGTCCAGGCCACAGACAGATGGAAGTGAAACCAGATCCAGGAAAGAGGCAGTTTGGATGGTCACACCAACACAGAAGGTACCTGTCTGCAGTGGTCCCTATCAGTCTGGATCCTGTGACATACACTCATGTTGTTGAGAATGACTGTGAAATCCTGGGAATAATCATTCTCTTTTTTTTTTTTTTTTTTTTTTTTTTGAGAGGTTTTTGCTATAGGGCGTGTGCGCTTGCCAGAGAGAGACAGAGAGACAGAAAGCGAGAAATCATCCCCCGGGAGGATGGCCATGCCGCAATCCCTTCTCCATTCTCCTCTCGGGATCTTGAGATCTCGGGATCTTAAGATCTCGGGATCTTAAGACTCACGCCCAGCGTGAGTCTTAAGCCACCGGGTCCGGGACACGAACTGCGGTTGACTACATGGGAGTCCAGCGACATAGCCATTACGTTAACTACTGGTCCCCCAATCATTCTCTTTCTTTGACTAACTTTTCACTATTGATTGAGTTGTGATTTTACTGCATTGTGATTTTAAAATGTGGTCTATATATGCTCTTTGGTATTTACTTATACTTAATTTGGGCAAGTAAATGACCAATATTTTTAATGTTCTACATACACCTAAAAAAATTATTTTAGAGTTTTTGTTTTTTTGTTTTTTTGTTTTTTTTTGCTACAGGGCATATGCACTCACAAAAGAGACAGAGAGAGAGAGAAAGCAAGAAATCACCCCTCAAGGTGGGTGGCCATGCTGCAATCCCGTCTCGTCCATTCTCCTCTCAGGATTTTGGGCACACACGCACACACCCAACATGAGGTTCAAGCCACTGGGTCTGGGACTCAAACTGCAGTCAGTCATGTGGGAGTCCAGTGCCTTAATCACTAGGCCACCTACTGGCTCCAAAACTATGTATTAAAATGATAAATACAAGGTTACAGTTCTCTAGATATGGATTTAATCAAGATTGAGAAAGACTTTTTTTAAACTTATCTTTGCTAGTAAATTACTGGGTCATTGGAAAAGTCACGACGCACTTTTCCATAGAAATTCATCAGGACTTTTCTGACGACCCAGTATTCTGTCTGCTCGAACTCTCATTTTCTACCAGGTCATCAGAAAAGTCACAATGTGTTTTTCCATGTTTTTCTATACAAAAACGTGTCATGACTTTTATGACAACCCAGTAGAAATCTGGGTTAAAATTTCCCACGAAGACTATAATCTTTTATTTATTGTTATAATACATAAATAGATAAATATTTTGAAATAATACTGGTAGGGAGACAAGTCCAAGTATATCTCCCTGGCGAATTGCTTCTTTGATGTGACATAGGAGCCCTGTTTCTCATTAACTGTGTCTGATAATAATATTGTACACTGACTTGTGGAATATCTCTTTTCCCTATTTGTCACTTTCAATATCTATCTTTGTGGATTTTTTAACTAAAGAATTATTTTTTATTTAACTTTATTTATTTATTCATCCATTTTAATTTGACCAGAGAGAGACAAAGAGAGAGAGAAGGAAAGTGAGAAAGCAAGCCACCAGGTCCAGGACTCACACCATGGTTGGCCATGTGGGAGTCCAGCATTCTTAACCACCACACCACCTGCCAACCCCTCAGTATTTTTGTGTTTTAGATGAGCCACTGTTAACAGCACAAAGCTAGATTCAAGTTGTTATTGTTGTTATACTTAATACGGTCTGAGATCTGTGTCCTTTAAATCACCCACACATGTAATGTGATAACTGAAGTATTTAAATTTCCTTCTAAAACCTTGTTCTGTGTTTTCTATAATATTTACTTTGCTTTTTCTTTCCTTCTTTTTTCTTGAATTCTATTGCATTAATCTGGGGTTTTTATAAAAATTATTTTTCTATTGGTTTCAAATACATTCTACTTAGCTAGTTTCCAGCATATTTAAACAAGAATTCTTTCTAAATTTATTTTTATGAATTATTTTATTCACCTTTATTATTATTATTATTAATTTTCCAGTTTGATCAGACAGAGAGAGAGAGGAAGTGAGAAAGCAAGCCACCAGGGCCAGGACTTGAACTGCAGTTGCCTGTGTGGGAGTCCAGCACCTTTAGCCACCATACCACCTGCCAACCCCATGAATAATAATTCTTAAGGGGGTTTCAAGCTACACAGTGTTACTACTTCCATGAGGACTTTTGCCCCCAATCTCACCACCATTTTCCAAATTGTGGTATTCCAGTAAAGATGCTCAACTTGTGATGGGGTTATGTACCAATAAACCATTGTCAGCTGAAAATACTGTAAGTCAAAATGCATTTAATACACTTACAAATAATATTAATAATCATAACCCACTTAACATCATACTTTGGCCTAGCCTACCTCAAATGTTCTCAGAACATGTACAGTAGCCTAAACTTGAGCGAAATAATCTAATGCAAAGCCTATTTTGTAATAAAGTGTTAAGTATCACATGTAATTTATTGAATACTATACTGAAAGTGAAAAACTAAATGGCTGTATTGGTGCTCAAAGTACAGAGTCTACGGACCACATACTGCTTTCACATCATCATAGGGTCGAACATCTATAAGGCAAACCATTGTAAGTCAAGAGTCGTCTTTACTTTACTTCCACCTGTTTTTAAATCCCCAAAACTGGTCGCTATTTAATTGCTGAGTTTTATCCACTCAGTGCTGACTTAGACTTACATACATCGCTACCTTACCAATTTTTTGTCTCATATTTAGTTCCTACTTTTTTCTTCTGGGCTTAAATTCCACCTTCAATGAAACACACCTTTTAGTGATCCTTTCAGGAAGAGTCAGTACTCTAGGGCTGGGCCCATAGCACAGGACCTGGATCCCACATGGCTGACCACAGTATAAATTCTGGCCCTGTAGCTTGAAAAACACCTGGAGACTGTGTGTGTGTGTGTGTGTGTGTGTGTGTGTGTGCGTGTGCGTGTGTGTGTGTGTGTGTGCGTGTGTGTGTCTCAAATCCTGACAGTGGCATGACCATACCCCATGGGGTAGGGCTGCTTTCTCTCTCTCTCTCTCTCTCTCTCTCTCTCTCTCTCTCTCTCTGGCAAGTATACACACCCTCTGACATTTTTTTAAGTCAGTGCTCTAACATTAAATTGTGCTGTTTCATATTTTCCATCTCTCTCTTTTTTAATTGACACTAAATAATCCATTTCTTCATTTTACATTGCATTTGAAATAATTTTACCACGAATTTTCTCTGAGTCTAACCTACTATTCGACTGAACATATCTTTTTTCACCCTCATTCTTAACTGGCTACAGAATTTTTTATTGACACTTACAGTGGCATCTTTGTTACATAGCTCCATTGACCTCTATTGTTACTAAGTCTACTGTCAGTCTCATGATTATTCTTTCATAAGTAATCTGAGTATAGTTATTTTTAAAATTTCTCTTAGCTTTTGGTTTTCTGCAATTTTGCTCATTGTATGTAAGTGTAAATCTCTTGTTTTCACCTTTAGAGATGAAATACTCTCTTGACCTCTTCCAATATGAAGAGTCATAGCTCTCTTTAATCACTTACAGAAAACCATCAGGGGAGCTGCAGATGGTGTAATGGTTACATCAGTGGACTCCCACATAGTCAACCACAGTTTAAGTCCCAGATCTGGAGGCTTAAAACTCACACTGGGTGCATGTGCATGTGTGTCCAAAATCCCGAGACAAGAATAGAGAAGGGGCTGCAGCATGGCCATCTCCCCTGGGGGGTGATTTCTCGCTTTCTGTTTCTGTTTCTCCAGGGAGTACACGTACCGTATAACAAATATCTCTCTAAAAAGAAAGAGAGAGAGAGAGAGAGAGAGGGAGGGAGGGAGGGAGGGGGAGGGAGTGAAGGAAGGAAGGAAGGAAGGAAAAGAAAACCCTCAGTAGGGGACAGCAGATGGCACAGAAACTAAGGCACTGGATCCCACATGATCAACTGCACATTTCGAGCCCCAGACTCAGAGGCTTGAAAATCATGCTGGGCATGTGTATGTGCAGGCCCAAAATCCCAAAAGGACACTGGAGGAGAAGGGATTGCAGCATAGCCATCCCCACTGGGGGGAGGGAGGTGCTTTCTCACTTTTCCTGTCTCTCTCTCTGGCGAGTGCACACACTTTCTGGAATAAACTATTTTTAAAAACTTTTTAAAAGAAGAAAAGAAAACCCTCAGTCATTAACTTGTTAATTATTCCTCATCTATAATCCCTGCTATACTTCCTGGAATGCCTATTAGATGTGTGTTGGACTTTCTCATTCTATCTTCCACATCTTTTAACTTGAGTTTCATATGTTCTCTTTTTTAAAATTGGCACATAATAATCCCTCTCTTTATCACTTTGCATGGCATTTAAGAGAATTTTTATCACTGATTTTCTCTTTCTACCTAACCTGCTATTTAACGTATCCACTGAATGTTTCTATTTCAATGGCCATCTATTTTATTTTTCTTTCTGTGAGTTCAATTTCAAATCTACTTTTTCTTTTATTATGGTACCCTATTCTTTCCTTATTGTTTCATTTTTCCCCCTCTCTTTAGTAAATTCAAATTGCCTCAGGTTCTTAAAATGCTAATCCTCTATCCTATCTCTTCCTCATGGTGATTTTAGATGTGGAGTCATTTTTGGCAATCCCACCGGCCCTGACTTGTGAAAGCATTGCCATTAAGTCTTACATTTGCTCCGCAAGGTGTCCCAGAGAGACTACATTTTGCATTAATATCTCAGCTCAGGAAGTTCTCTAACATAGTATTTTAACTCAGACTCTCCACTGAAAAGTATCATAGGCAGAAGGGATTCAGTATTTTATTGGCTTGCTTAGGTCTTGGGTCTTAAATCATAGACCCAAATGTGTCTGTTATATTAAATGAGGTTCTTATATCTTGGCTCAGGATTCCCAAGGCACAGAGAAAGAGTCAGACTGAGACTGGATTACCTTTTATTGCCTAGTTTCAGATTCCGAACAACATTATTTACTCCATGTTCTATTTTTTAGAACAAAGACTAGCCCATACTCAATGGAGGAGACAGAGAGAAATTCTGCATCTCGACGAAGAAATCTTAACATCACATTAGACAAAGAACCTGTGAGATGGGCCACACTCAGGGCAGCTATGTTTGGAAAATACAAATGACCCCTGTCCCCTTGAGGAAGAACTCTGCTATGCTGACCTCGCCCTTCGCACATAACCTGCCACCACTGTCCAGGATATTGTGCATTGGAAAAGGGGAGATAAAAAGAGTTTAGGGATTGCTGGACACCAGCTCTGAACTGACACCATACAACGTGGCCACGGCATCACAAATGGCATCTGTATTCAATGTAATATAAACAAGATTATGATGATAATAAATAAATTTTTAAAATAAACTAAAAATGAAATAAATAAATACATGGCAGCTATACAGGTTCTCAGAAACGTGGACTTCCACTTCTCAAGGCCCAGCTGGCTACAGATACATCACCATTCTCCAGGAGGTTCAGCTAGCAATCCAGTGTCAAGTTGATCACATCAGATCACTTCCATCTTTTTTCTCACTGGAATAGAATCTCTAGATATGTAATTGCCTTCTCTGCTCTAGCCATATTTCCACTAAAACCACCAGACACAGACATAATGACTGCCTAATTCACCATTATGGTGTTTACTTCAAGGCCAGTGTAAAGAGAAAGGGTGACTTCCACAAACCAAAATAAAATATAGGTAAATTGTAGAATAATCAATCATATTTTACCCTCACAAACTTCAGATTTATTAAGAGTCCTTTCTGGCAATTTGAGACAAGCAGATAAAATGTTTCAGGGAAGCAGGGCCAGTAGGTGGCATGGAGCTTAAGGTGCTGGACTCCCACATGGCTGACCACTGTTCGAGTCCTGGACCTGGAGGCTTGTTTCCTCACTTTCTCTTTCTTTTGTCTCTTTCTGGTGAGTGCATGTGCCCTATATCAAATTAATAATAATAATTAATTAATTTTGAGAGGTTTTTGCTATAGAACACGTGTGCTCACCAGAAAGACAGAGAGAGACAGAGACACAGAAAGTGAGAAATCAACAAGCTAGAGTGGCAGGAGAGAAGAGAGGCAGGCCTTCAGGAGAAGATTCATCATGGCTCCTGCAAACTAGTCATTTCAGGGTAAAAGAGAAGTGAAGATTTCCTACTGATAATTCAGCCTCCAGCAAACAAGCTAGAATTGTAGGGAGCTCCTAGCCTTCTATCTCTGTCTCTGTGTCTCTGTCTCTGTCTCTCCCTACTTCTGTCTTCTCATTTTTTGGTAATTTTCCTTTTCAAAAGTTTTTTAAAGGTAAAGTTTTCTCTTGCTCTCAGCTCTGCCTTTTGTGTTGTTAATAATCCCCTCTCGGCTCCTCCCACCCAGGCAGGAGAAGCGAGAGGCAGGCCTTCAGGAGAAGATTCATCATGGCTCCTGTGAAGTAGTAATTTTCTATTTTGTGCTTTTTTTTTGAGAGAAAAACAATAATTTTAAATTTTTTTTAGTTTTTTTCCCTTTTTTCTGTGTTTTTTTTTTTTTTGATGTTGTTTTTCTCTTTTTCATTTTCTTTTTTCTTGTCTCTCCACTCCTCAATATCCATTTACTGTGTTTCTAGATGGATCTAAGGGCACTGTAGCTAAACATCCATATACTATTAGGGTTAATATATTCCTCAATATCTTCTGAATCTCCTGCACAAAGTGATCACAACAGAACAGCAAAGGGATTCCAGATCACCTCTTTCTGCTTGTTCCTGAACGTTAAGATTGAACTTCAAGAATTAGGAAGAAACACACCATCCATCAGATGACTAGAAATCACCACAGGACCGCAAATATGGGAAAGCAAGAAAATACCTCTCCTCCAAGGGAAAAGAATAACTCCTCTTCATTCACAAGCAGTTCAATGGAAATCATGGAAATGTTTGATAAAGAATTTAGAACATTAATAATGGTAAAGCTAGCAGAGATGGAAGAGAAGAGAGACAATGAACTACAGAAGAGAAAGGAGAAAGAAGCTGACGAGTTCCAGGAGGTGAAGAAATTCTTGCAAGATCTGAAAGAGGAATTACACACTTTTAAAAAGAATCAAACAGAACTGTTAGAGATGAAGACTATAATACAGGAAGTCAAAATCTCCCTTGAAAGTATTAAAAGCAGACTAGGTCATACAGAAAATAGACTCTCAGGCCTAGAAAAATCCACCATGAAGACTGAGAAAATTGCCCAAAAAAATGAGAATAACATACAAGAAGTACTAGATACCATCAAACGTCCAAACATCCAGATAATTGGCATTCCAGAAGGTGAAGAGACTCATAAGGGCATTGATAATCTATTCCATGAAATCCTGCAAGAAAACTTTCCAAACCTAGAGAGGCACTCAAAGACCTAGTCCCAAGAAATACAAAGGACCCCAAAAAGAATCAACCCAAGAAGATCTTCTCCAAGACACATTATAGCCAGATTGACCAAAACCACAGACAAAGACAAGATACTAAGATTGGCAAGAGAAAAACATCAAGATACCTACAAAGGATATCCCATTAGGCTAACAGCAGACCTCTCATTAGAAACAATGTGAGCGAGGAAAGAATGGGAAAAATATATTTAAAGTGTTAAGAGAAAAGCAGTTTCAGCCAAGATTACTGTACCCGGCAAAATTATCTTTCATGTAGGAAGAAAAGACAAGAATATTCTCAGATAAACAATACCTGAAAGAATTTACCAGCACCATACCAGATCTCCAAGAAGTTCTTAAGGGAGTGCTATGTCAGGAAAATTAAATACAGACACACAGAAATAAGAGTTCAAAAGCTAAGAAAATGGCCAACTTAATCATAGGGACAAGTCTGGAGTTGAATATTGTATCTCAGAATTTAATCAGGAAAATCGAATCACAACAGAAGATAAAGTACATGAGACTGAATTGGTGAAGTATAATTTTATGACTTTTGACTAAAACATTGTTGATTTTCTTGTAGACTTTGTTATCTGGTTGTAAGGATTTGTGTCCTGTCTTGAGATATGGATAGGTTCATGTACCTACCATTTGAACAGAATCTTAACCTGTTTCCTGGCTTTAAGTTTTAAGCAAAGTTCCTTAGCATTTCTTTGATTTAAGTTAAAACTGATTTTCTTAATAGTACCAAGTGAACTTGCTATTGAAAGTAGTTAGATTATTTAAGAAATTGTATGATGGGACCAGCAGGTGGCGGGGTGATTAAGGTGCTGGACACTCCCACATGACTGACCAGGGTTCGAGTCCTGCACCTGGTGGCTTGCTTTCTCACTTTCCTCTCTCTCTTTCTGTGTCTCTCTCTGGTCAAATTAAAATGAATGAATGAATAATAAATAAATAAATAAATCTTTAAAAAAAAAAAGAAATTGTGTGATCAATACAATGTGAGGGGGAAAAGAATAAAAGACAATTGTAGACACCAGAGATAGTGTGAGAAGAGGGTGGGAAAGGACAGAGGGTCAGAAACAGGGGTAAAAAAAAATACTAGAAACTTGAAATGGAAAATTTTGGATAATAACATGCATGATTAAGCCACTATGCAGTGTATTCTGGATGGGAAATCACATTTTGTATGCTGTGACGATGCTTAGGGAATGAATATAAATTAAATTAAAAAAGAAAGGTTTCAGGAAAAAAAAAAACTAAAACTGCTTTTCATGAAATTTTTTTTTAAATGCATTAAAAATACCTATTTGATGACTGCAGTAAGATATATAGCCCCAGCCAGGTGCTACTTTATAGGACATTCATTCTATTCACTGAGGCTTATGCCTAAAGTTGGACTTGTAATCATGGAAATGTATATATCAGCTGTTCTTGCTATGAAAATATTTAGTTTAATTAAGATTTTTAGTGACTCAATAAAATGTGGGGGGAAAACAGTATAGAAAGCAAATATAGATAGCAGAGACAGTGTGGGAGGAGAGTGGGAGATGGCAAAGGGTAAGAGATAGGGAATCAAGGATAGAAAAAAAAACATACAGGAAACAAGAAATGAAAAATTATTTGTTGACAATAACATGTATGTTGATGTGCTTGATTGAGCCAATATAAAGTGTACTCTGGATGAAAAAAAAAAAAAAGAAATCATAACAAGAAAAAGAAAGTGAGAAATCACCCTTCAGGGTGAATGACCACGCTGCAATCCCTTCTCCTCCATTCTCCTCTTGGGCATGCATGCACATGCGCCCAGTGTGAGTTTAAGCCGCCAGATCCAGGACTCGAACCATGGTTGACTACATGGGAGTCCAGCAACATAGCCATTAAACCAACTGCTGGTCCCAATTAATTAATTTTTAAAAGTACTTCAGGGAAGAATTTTTTTTTTTTTAGTTTTTGTTTTGTTTTGCCATTTTGTGCATGTATGTACTTGCTAGAGACAGAGAGAAAGGTTAAGTGAGAAATCAGCCTCGAGGGGATGGTCATGTCACAATCTCTTCTCCTCTATTCTCCTCTTGGGTTTTGGGCATGCATACACATGTGCCTAATGTGTTTTTCAGGCCACAGGTTCCAGGACTCGAAGCATGGAGTAGGCCATGTGGGATCCAGTGCCTTAACCACCATGCCACCTGCTGGCCTGAATTTTTTTTTAAGTCCTATGCCACTACAATCACATTTAATATGAAAGATTAGCTGGAGGGACAAAATAAAAACACTTTCTAATTTATTATAGGAAAACATTTCTTCAACTATCCTCCAAGCTTTCTACAAGATGCAGGCCTGGGAACCAGCAGTTAGCGTAATGGCTATGTCGCTGGACTCCCACATAGTCGACCGCGGTTCACGTCTCGGACCCGGTGGCTTACAACTCACGCCAGGCACGTGTGCGTGCGTGCCCAAGATCCCGAGAGGCGAATGGAGGAGAGGGGATTGCGGCGTGACCATCCCCCCTGGGGGGTGATTTCTCGCTTTCTGTCTCTATGTCTCTCTCTGTCTGTCTGGCGAGCGCACGCGCCCTATAATGAAAAAAAAAAAAAAAAAAAAGATGCAGGCCTGACACACATTTATCATTTGACTCCATGTTTTAAACATCCATCATAAGTTTTATTCTTGCAGCCACACTGAAAACACTGCTTATGTCCCAAGATTGCATCACACTCAATAAATCAGAATTTTTCCCCAGGAGCTAATGCTATGTATGGTCAAGATTCCTGGCAGGAAGTTAGCTTTCTATCCTTTCCAAATGTGGCCACCTACCTATGTGGCCTATCCTATCCTACCTATGTGGCCACCCCACCACAAGGGACTCATCTCTGACCTCCTGGCCAGCCCCTGGTTGCCCTCCACTGCAAGAAGACACACTCTGATTGCCAGCTCCATCCCAAGCAGATGCCAGTGCTGTGGCTTTGGGCTTTCTCATTTGTCCAGAAAGTATTGTCTGTTTTCTAAGCCTGCAGCAGGTCAGAACCAGATCACTGAGGCTCTGCCCAAGCCCAGCCTCATTCCTGAAGTAGGAATGTTGGCTAGTAGGGCTAGATCTGTTTGTTTTCTTTAAAAGCCTCCTGGCAAGGTAAGTTCAGACCTAGCTTGTCCTTTGGAAGTGCTGGCAGCTGAGAAAGCGTCTCAATGTGGTCATATTCACTCATTCCTCCCCTGGTTTGCTCAATCACCCTTCACTGAATACCACCTAAAGGTAGTTGGTCTCAGAGCAGTGGACTAAATGAAGATCTGGGAGGTCCCGCTGAGAAGAAGGTAGCAAAGGGCAACAATAAAGCACAGAAGTGAAACTAGGAGTTAGTAACTCTGAGCAGATGCACGGTGGGAAACTATGGAGGGTCAAGGACATTGTACTGATTAGCTCTCCTTCTGATGCAAGTAACAGATTCCCATATCAAACCAGCTCAAACAAAAAGATTTACTGGTTCCACTAACGAGCTAAGAGTAGCCTCCTGCTTCAAGCACAGCTGGATCCAGGGGCCAAAACAATAATGTCATTAGGACTATGTCTGAAAGTGGTTTTCTTCTGCAAGAAAGTGCTCTTTCTGTGTGGGCAAGATGGCCACCAGAAGTCATAGACTCACAGCATCCCAGGTGAGCAAGAATAGAAATTAGGACACTTCTCCCTTGCAACGTCCTCCCACCAATCTCAGGAAAAAAGTCTGGCTGATCCTGTTTGGGTCACACGTCCATTCCTCAGCCAGTCTCTGTGACCAGGGAGAGAAGAACCTTAGATTAGTCAGTGTGTGTCACATGGCAGAGCCACAATTGACACCCCTAACAAAGCCACATGGCACAAGAGAAGTGCTGTCTGGAGAAGCCCAAAGGAGTGCCCAAAAGCATACATTAAGTACTAAAGGCTTGAGATGTCACTTGAGCCAGCCTTGAAAGCTGGGCAGGATTTACTAGGGACAGTATGCAGGGTAGAGGGAACAGGTGTGGGATGGGAGTGGCCCCAAAGAATGACTGGAGATGGAAAGGAAAGCAGAAGAGACCCAAAGAGTTCATCTCCCTGCCCACATCTGTTCTGCCTTTCACCTCTCCAGGAATGTCAGGCTGCTTGGGTCTGGGTGTGGGGCAGGGAGACAGTGGCGAGAGGTGAAGAAGCAGACAGCACCCAGGATTCCAGGTAGGCTATTTAAAAGTGGAGCTGGTGCCAGAAAATCCGAGCTGAGAACAGATTCAGGTGTGCAACACTGGAAACCACTGGGAAAAGGCTGAATGAGCCGGCGCAGCTACCCAGACCTTGCTGGCAGATGGGGCTGGTCCCTGTGGCAAGTTTGCCTCAGTCTTCAAGAATAAAGGAGACAATCACCGTGGGGCTGAAAAACCAGAGGTAGCAGCAAGGATGAGACAGGAACTTGAGGTTTGCAATCTAATATCCCTCATTCAGATCTTTTTAAATGTAGTTTTAAAAAATAAATAGGGCCAGGGCCGGTAGGTGGTATGCTGATTAAGGCACTGGACTCCCACATGGCCAACCACAGTTCGAGTCCCAGACCTGGCAGCTTGTTTTTTCATTTTCCCTTTCTCTCTCTCCATCTCTCTGGTGAAATTTAAAAAATAATAATAACAAACAAAATTAAATAAATAAATAATTCTTTGGGGAAAATAAAGCAAAGGAAAAAAGTAGAACCAGCTCTATGGCCCAGTGGTTAAGGCAGCCAGATACCACATCACTAACCCACAGTTCAAGTCCTAGACCTGGCAGCTTGAGAAATATGTTCTGTGTGTGTGTGTGTGCACCCAAAATCCTGAAAGGAAGAAGGAGTGGAGGAGAAAGGATTGAGCTGTGTCAGGGGAGTGCTTTCTCCTCTCCTATTTCTTTGTCTCTTTTTGGTGAGTGCATGTGCCCTCCAACACACACACACACACAACACACACACAGTAAATACATAGCAATGCAAAAAAAAAAAAATCCACCAACTAAAGACCACTGCTGACAATTATATATATATGCATAATATATTATATAGTATATATTATACATAATTATATATATAGAATCATATATAATAATATATAATAATATAATTATAATATAATCCTATAATATAATATAATATATAATTATATATAAAATAATATAATATATAATTATATATTATATTATATTAGCATACATAATAGTATATATAGTAATTATATAATATATTATATATAATTAAATATAATATATTATATATAATAATTATATTATGCATATATATATATAATTGTCAGCAGTGATCTTTAGTTGGTCTTGAGCCAGCCTTGAAAGCTGGGCAGGATTTACTAGGGACAATATGCAGGGTAGAGGGAACAGGTGTGGGAAGGGAGTATATATGTATATTGTATATGCATTTATTTTTTTCCCATATGAGGGGGCTTCAAAAAGTTTGTGGAAAATGGAATTAGAGTATGAGCTTATTTTGGTACAAATATTTTTTAAATCCATGCATAATTTTTTCATAATACATATTTTCCATGAACTTTTTGAAGTCTTAGTCTTTCACATGCATTTCCTTATATGCTTCTATTTTCTACACAAAGATACACATCGCTCTCTCATTTAGTGAAAATAAAATGGGTGGGGTCATACTGTTTCATACCCTCATTTAGCAGTGATATGTGCTAGCATTTTCCCAAGCTGTTGCCTGGCCTTTTATTTAATGGTGAGAAGTCTGAGATCCAAAAGAGAAAAACAACTCACCATTTTCACACAGCAAGTTACCAGTGAATCAGAAACAAGCACCCCAGCTCTGGTTCACTCAGGACCTTTCTAACTCCTGATTCTGCTACACAATGACTTCCCTTCTGGAAGTGGTATTTGTGTTCCACGTGGAGGGTTGTGGTCTCCGGCTGCAGGCGGCAGCTATGGGAGGGAGGTGGGGGTCATGCTTTGGACTCCCCCAGCCAATTCCAGAACTCACATCATCCCTGACCTCAGGGCAACCCACAGAGCAGCCACTGTGGTGGCCTGGTCAAGACCTTCAAAGCTGTGCCCCTCAAGAACTGTTGCCTCCATTCCTTCAAGTGGCCCTAGCCACTAGACTTTATGGCCCTAGACTTTATCTCCGGCTGAGACAAGGTATGGTTGGTTTGACCACAGGCCGCGGATACATGCCACACATGTCCAGGCCATTGGGGACACGTGGTGTGTTTTTCCTGTGGCTGGATAATGGAAGGCAGCCATGGTTCTGGTCCTTTCTGTTGCTGATAACAGAAAATATCTGAGTCAGGGTAATTTAGGAGAATATAGATTTACTCAGATCACGATTTGGAGATCCAGGACCACCTCTAGTGAGGGGCTTCTGGCTCATTACAACATGGCAGAGGGGAGGAGCACAGGCATCTGTGTCCAGGTATGTCTGTTCTGATCTCAGTCCTCCCACCAGGAGTCAATCATGGGGCCCTGCCCTAATTAACTTAATCTTAGTCTCCCCAAAGGCCCCACTTTCTGCACCATAGTCACATTACATTTCACCCTCTTAAGCCCATCACAACCAAATCTCAACACTTGGATTTGGGAAGACATTCAAACCGTAGCAGAGCTGTTCACAAATGTCATAGCAGTGGACATCAGAGCCCTAAGGATGCATCTAGCATCCTGAAAGGCAACTCCATCACCCTAAACCTTCCCCCCAAAATTGGGGAAATGGAGGCCAGCAGATGGCATTGTGGTTATGTAGCATAACCACAATGCTACATAACCAACATAACCAACCGTAGTTTGAGTCCTGGATGCAGTGACTTGAAAATCACACTGCGTGCGTGTGCCCCAAATTCCAAGAAGAGAATGGAGGAGAAGGGATTGCAGTGTGGCCATTCCCCTGGGGCGGGGATGATTTCTCACTTTCTGTCTCTGTTTCTCTCTGTCTCTTTGGCAAGCATACATGCTTTATAGCAAAATCTCTCTTTAAAAAAAATTAAAGAGAAGCAGAGAGGTTAAAGGCCAGCAGGAGACACACCCAATAAGGCAGCAGCTAACTGCAACAACAACATCACAACAGAGTCGAAGAGCGGATGGGGGAAGCGCACCAGCTTTGGAATCTATTAGTCCAGGTTCAAATTCTCTTCCAGCTTTTGCTGGCAGTGTGACCCTGGGAATGTTACATTCCCTGACTAAGACTCACTTCTCCTGCCTATAAACTGAGATTACTCATAATACCTACCCCCTGGGTTGCTAGAGTTTAACTGAGGTAACAGGGAAGAGCTCTGGCACGGTGCTAGGTATGTTATCCACAGTTTTTTTATTTACCGGGTAGTGCCGAAGAAGGGGAGATACCACGGAAGTGAATGTAGACGACAAACACTCAAAACACCAAATTATGCATTAATCATTTTCCAAACTAAATGCGTTAAACATTTCCATCTTATTAAACAGAGTAAATGTAATGCATGTGTTCCCAGCATGTAATTCAGGAGTAACATTACCGAATTATCATAGCCTACCATCCTAAAGCAACATCCACAGACGTGGCTGGATGTGTGTCCATCACCACCTCCTCTATCAGCAACCGGCAGTCTGAGCTGAGAAACCAGATAAAGGGCCTGTCACAATGTGTGGACAACAAGAGTTAATAGAAAAGAACTGACTTCTGCAGGTAAGAAATGCTTCAGTAAAACATTCTGAGAGGGGCCTGGAGGTGGCAGGGTGGTTAAGGGCTCTGGACTCCCACATGGTCGGCTGTAGTTCGAGTCCCAGACCTGGCAACTTGCTCTCTCTCTCTCTCTCTCTCTCTCTCTCTCTCTCTGACCCTCCCTGGTCAAATTTAAATAAATAAATTAAATAATTCTTTTTAAAAAAAATTCTGTTATCCCAGGCACTTTACTCACTTCCCACTTCTCGGCCTCATCCTAAGTGGCTGAGGTTTTGGGGATCAGACCCTTAGAAAAGTGACCACCTAATATGGACAGTGCTTCAAGATACTGTGTCTTTCAGATATGTGTATAGTTATTATTACTGAAATGACTACCATCTGCCTTTGGTCTCTTTCTAGAAATTAGAGACTTTGACTGAGTTGAATTAGGATCCCTGACACTGGGTTTCTTGTTCTGATTTGTAAAACCCATTCTGAAGACAGTGGGAGAGTTATTCCAAGGAGCACCTACAATGCATGGTGTCTTTAAAACAGCCAATATCAGGCCAGACGGTGGCATGGTGGTTAAGGTAGCTTGATCCCACACAGCCAACTACACAGTTCAAGTCTCCAATCCAATGACTCAGAAAAAAACATGCCAGACAATGTGTATACATGTACCCCAAATCCCATAGTCAGATTACATTTTCACCTTCTTTTTTTTTTTTTTTTTTTTTTTTTAAATTTTATTTATTATTTATTTTTTTGAGAGAGAGGTTTTTGCTATAGGGCGCGTGCGCTCACCAGACAGACAGAGAGAGACAGAGAGACAGAAAGCGAGAAATCACCCCCCGGGGGGATGGCCACGCCGCAATCCCTTCTCCTCCATTCTCCTCTCGGGATCCTGGGCACGCACGCACACGCGCCCGGCGTGAGTTTAAGCCACCGGGTCCGGGACTCGAACCGCGGTCAACCACGTGGGAGTCCAGCGACATAGCCACCCTTCACAACCAAATTTCATCACATGGATTTTGGGGGACACATTCAAACCATAGCTGCTAATGATTGCTGGCTGTAGACAGCACCTGCAGACAACCACTGGCCCGAAGTGCAAATGTTTCCATAGAGCAGCTGATCCTCTGGCCAAACAAGCTAAAAATAGTCTCGAGGTAGATTTCCAGACAAGGCTCTGATGCACTCAAACCAAAAAGACTCAAAGACTTGCAGAGTCGATGAAAACCAAAATATCAGTAGGCTCTCCCAGCTCGCGGAGCACTGTGCTCAGTTAGTGACTCAGTAAGAGAGATTTGTTCACTGAGCACCTGGAAGAGAGACCAGGGAGTTCGAGCCTAGCCCTTAGATAAACCATGGTTCCTCTTTATAGCGGCAAAAAAGGATGAGGTCGAATAAACATGAGCGTGCAGATCTCTCTTCGACATACTGATTTCATTTCCTTTGGCTGTATACCCAGTAGTGGGACTGCTCGATCATATGGAATTTGTTTTTAATTTTCTTAGGAATCTCCATAATGATTATATAATAGATATGCTAATTATCCCAATGTGGGGTTTACACATTGAATATATGCATCAAACATCACACTGTACACCATAAATATGTACACTTATTATGTTAATGAAAAACAAAATTTAATAAAATGAAGTGGCGTTAGGGGCTGGCAGGTTGCATGGTGGTTAAGGGCCCTGGACTCTCACATGTTCAACTGTGGTTTGAGTCCCGGACCTGGTGGCTTTCTTTCTTATTCTCTTTCTTGCTCTCACTCACTCTGTCTCTCTCTGATCAAAATTAAAAGAAAAAAATTAAGTTAAGTAAAATAATTCTTAAAAAAAAATACCTATTAGAAAAAAATGAAGTGGCTTTCCATATACTGACTTGGAAAGATTTTACTAAAATACGAAGGCATATTAAATTTTAAAAGGTAAATTGCAGAATACAAATGGACTTCAAAAGGTTTATGGAAAAATGGAATTAAAGTGTGAGTTTATTTTGATGCACAAATTTTGGAAATCCATGCATAGTTTTGTCATAGTATGCATTACTGGGAACTTTTTGAAGATTCATGGTATATGGGATCTCAGATACACTAATAAAAAAAGAATATCTGTGTGTATATGTGTGCAAATGTATGGTTAAAAAAAATAATAACCCTGGAATCCTTTATAACAAACTCATGCAGTAATATTATTACTCCATTCAAGGTTCTGTGAGGTTAGGTAATAATCATATTACTAATGAGTTTTGGACCTGGAATCTAATAATATCTGCTAAGATTTATAGAGTAAATTTTTTAAAAGATTTGAGACCCAGCAATGATGGCACAGGTGGTCGGGCATGGCTACACCATACTGGAGCCATAGAGGAGGGCCCAGGGTTCAGATCCTGGTTGACCCTCAGGCATGGCCATGATCCCGGCTGGCTGAAAGGCAGAGGGAAGAATCACACTATGACAAGACTTTGTCCAGTACCTCTTTTTCTCTCTCAAGAAATAAATGAACTGTTGGGACCAGCAGTTAGCGTAATGGCTATGTTGCTGGACTCCCACATAGTCGACCGCGGTTCGAGTCCCGGACCCGGTGGCTTAAACTCACGCTGGGTGCGTGTGCGTGCGTGCCCAAGATCCTGAGAGGAAAATAGAGGAGAAGGAATTGTGGTGTGGCCATCCCCTCTGGGGGGTGATTTCTCGCTTTCTATCTCTCTGTCGGTCTGGTGAGCGCATGTGCCCTATAGCAAAAACCTCTCCCCACCCCCCCAAAAAAGAAAGAAATGAACTGTTAAAGAAATTAATAAATAGGAACTGAAATGACACATACTAAAACACATTTGTTCATTCATTCATTCATTCAACAAACCTAATTTTAGGGCTTACTATGTGCCTGGCACTACACCTGTCCCTGAAGATAAAATGATGAAAAAGTACAAGTGAAGACCTGTTCTTATGGTGCTTACACTCCAGGAGTCGCATCTGGAGAAGGCATGATACAGGGTGGGAATCAGAGAAATGAAGGAAAATACTAGTTTTTTCTATATTGTTTGAATTTGTTATAACAGGAATTAACCCACTATTCAAATAATTAAAATTACTTTGAGTAGTCTCATTAAAAGGTACCTTTGCCTTTGAGGATATTTACTCTTCAAGTCTACTCACTACCCACTAAGATTTTATTTTCAATAACTTTAGTTTTAATTACAATAAAACTAACATGCAGACAGAAAAGTCTAATACAGGTAGGTGCCCCTGGGGGGGCGCTTGCTGTGCACCAGTCACTCTGCTTTACCTTTTAAAGATACCATCTCCTCATGCTAGACCATAAAGTAAGAAATAGGGACCAGTAGGTGATGTAGTAGTTAAGGAACTGGACTTCCATGTGGTCATTCACAGTTCAAGTCCCAGACCCAGCAGCTTGAAACATGCTAGGTGCGTGTCCATGCATACCCAAAATCCCGAGAGAAGAATAGAGGGAAGGGATTATGGTGTGGCCATCCCCCCAGGGGTTGATTTCTTGCTTTCTCTCTCTCTCTCTCTCCCTCTCTCTCTCTCTCGGGTGAGTGAGCACACATGCTCTATAGCAAAAATCTCTCAAAAAAATAAAAAATACAAATTAAAAAAAAAAATACAGGGAACTGCAGGTGGCGTGGTGGTTAAAGGCACTGGATTACCACATGGCCAACCGCGGTTCGGGTCCTGGACCAGGCAGCTTGTTTTCTCGTTTTCCCTTTCTCTCTGTCTAGTCAAATTTTCAAAACAATAATATCAATAAATAATAACAGATGGAATTAAATAAATAAATAATTTTTAAAAGAAAAGAAATACAGCCACTTTACGGATCAGTTCTCAACCAGGGGTGATTTTGCCTCCAAGCAAATATAGCAAAGTCTGGAATATTTTCGGCTGTCACCTGGCAGTGAGGGAGGCGGTCACTATTGGCATCTAATGGCTAGAGGTCTGAGATGCTGCTAGACATTCTGCAGTGCACAGAACAGCCCTCACAACAGAGAACGGTCCATCCCTCCGTCCCCAAATGGCAACAGTGCTGAGACTAGGAAACTCTGTTACAGAAGAAACTGAGCTTCAAGGAACAACGTGGTCTAGGTCACGCTAGTGGGGCAAGCAGACTACTGACCCCCTCCCCTTACAACCATGTTATCTTACACAGTGCAGAGGAATGAAAGTTGGAGATGGGATTAAGGTTACTAGTCAGTCGATCTTAAAATAGGGAGATGATCCTGGATGATCCAGGTGAGCCCATGGTAACCACAGGGCCCTTATAAGTGAGAAAGGAGGCAGGAGAGTCTGTGTCAGAAGGATGCAGAGAGACAGCACGATCAGCCACTGCAGGCTTTGAAGATGGAAGGTGTGTTGCCTCCAAAGCCTAGATCTTGACCCCAAACTAGAAGCAGGGAGGGCGTGGCTTCTATAATCCCACAATCCCGAGAGAACCATTTTTAATATTTTTAATTTATGCCATACTTACAGACTTATATCACAAGTATTCCCCTGTTATTAAAAATTAATAGAAAATATAAATTTTATTAACCATAATAGTTCATCATATGTATATACCATCATTTAACTGTTCCTTTTTATTTAGCCATTAAATTGTTTTCAGTTCTATATTGTCACAAACAACACTGCAATAACCATTTGTGCTGAAATCTCTGACTATATCTTGGGTCATTTCCTTAGAATAGATTCCTAGAAGTCAAATCATTGATCCAATGGGAATGAACATTTTGAGGTCTTTAGTAGATGCTGCCAAATGAGTCTCCAAAAAGGTAAGTGCAAGAAATTGTCTGCTCTATAAAATTAATAATTCAGTAGGTCAAAATAATATCTTGCTTTAATTTGCCTTTCTTTGGTTATTAGAGGAGCTGAGCTTTTTTCCCCTCATACATTTACAACTTATTTCAGCTATGAATCATTTGCTTACATTCTCTGCCAGTGTTTCTACTTATATGTTCATTTTTTTAGAGAGCTTTTTGCTATAGGGCCCGTGTGCTCACCAGAGGGACAGAGAGAGACAGAGAGACAGAAAGCAAGAAATCACCCCCCAGGAGGGATGGCTACACCACAATCCCTTCTCCTCCAATCTCTTTTTGGGATTTTGGGCACACGCTCAAATGCGCCTGGTGTGAGTTTTAAGTCACTGGGTCCAGGACTCAAACTGCAATTAAATACGTGGGAGTCCAGCGACGTAAACATTACGCCATCCGCCATCCGCTGGTCCTGTGTCAATAATTTTCTAATCGGTTCATGTTTTTTATTTGGAGAACCTCACCTTGTGGAGAGGGCCGGACAGTGGCACAGCAGTGGAGCACAATGCTGAGAGGCTGGCCCATGTGGAAAGATTCAGATTTGCTCTCGGAGACCTCACTTAGTATGTCAGGCACACACACATGTGCCCATGATCTAGGGCTGGCTGAAGTGGGTCACAGCATCAAGACTCTGTGGGGTACCTGCCTGTCCACCTCTCTCTCACACTAAGGGAGAAAATAGACTTTAAAAATATTTCGTGGAATGGGCTCACCCCACAGTGCATGGCTGACCACAGTTGGAGTCCCGTCACTGGCAGCTTGGAAAACCTGCTGACTGGGCACAAGTGGCTAAAATCCTGAAGAAACGGAGATGGAGGAAAAAGGACTGAGACATGACCACACAGCCCTGAGGGGTGTGCCCATTCACAATCGTAAAAAGTTTGTGGAAAATGAAATTAAAGTACAGGTTTATTTTGGTGCCAAAAAAAAATTTTTTTAACTCCATAATACACATTTTCTATAAACCTTTTGAAGGCCCTTTATATATATCAACATTAAAGATAATTGTGTGTTCTCATATATGACAAACATACATGGTTAACACTTGCCATCCATATGGGTTTTAGGAAAATATGGGCCATAAATAGTAGTTTGTTGTTGCCTTTTAGCATTTTGTTGTTCATGTTTTATACCTTTCTTCGATGTTGTCCCATCTGTTGCTGTTCCTTAAGGATTGCCTTCATCGTCTCAGGGCATTAAGGGACCCTCCCAGTTCAGAGACAGTGTAAATTATTTACACGTTATTTCTTCTAAGTTATGTGTGTGGAGTATGGCTTTTTTTTTTATTTTACTGTTTAATGTATAACTTAATTTATGAGATGCCAGCCATGAGGGCAAAGCT
This sequence comes from Tupaia tana, assembly GCA_026018925.1. NCBI lineage: Eukaryota > Metazoa > Chordata > Mammalia > Scandentia > Tupaiidae > Tupaia > Tupaia tana. Next base: position 29,681,322 of record JAKSZU010000010.1, read on the forward strand.
CCTTCAACCCTTCTTTTTTTTTAGGATTTGCCACAGAGAGAGACAAAGAGGGAAAGTGAGAAATCACCCCTCAGGGGTTATGGTCACACATAGTCCCTTCTCCTCCAGTCTCCCCTTGGAATTTTTGGCACACACACACACACACCCAGCATGATCTTCATGCCAATGGGTCTGGGGTTCGAACCATGGTTGGCCACATGGGAGTCCAGTGCCTTAACTATCACGCTACCTGCTGGCCCTATCCCTGCAATCTCCCTCTTTGTTTCTTAAGAGAGATTTTTGCTATAGGATATGTATGCTCACCAGAGAGACAAAGACAGAGAGATAGAAAGCAATAAATCACTCTCTAGGGGGATGGCCAAGTCACAGTCCACATTCTCCTCTTGGGGTTTAGGGCACAAGCACAGGTGCCTGGTGTGAGTTTTAAGCCACCGGGTCCGAGATTTGAACCACAGTAGACTATGTGGAAGTCCAGTAATGTAACCATTACGCCATTTGCTGGTCCCCTCCTGCAATTTATTAAAGTTGTAAACACATAAACAAAGTCACATAACTCCAGGAGATACACACATCTAGCCAGAAGTGAGCCTGCATGTCACATACCATACAGTGAAGGACGAGCATCCTTGCTGTGGTCCAGTAGAGCCATAGATGCCAAAGCTGGGCAGGTCATGCAGGGGTGCTCGGCCGCATCCCCTCTCCACCCATGAGCTGACCCACGCTGGATGCTTCTCATCTCATTCCGGGACCGTCCAGCGCCTACCTGGGGCCAATCCTGATGGTTTTCCTGGTCTTCCTCTCCCCACCACACCATGCTCAACCTCACAAAGAAGTAAGGGTCCATGCCTGGGGTTCCCTAGGTTTCACTTACCTATTCACCACCCACCACCAGAGAAAGTATGGAAACTCCTCACATCCACCCTAAAGGGTGACTGGTTCTGCCTGGGTGGGAAAGCCTAATCATCAAGGATGTGATGGCTTAGAGCCAGTAGTAATAATTTTCAGTAATTCTCAGTTGCAGCGTTGGTCAGCTCTGAAGTGTGTCATCAGAACTGCTAATAATAGAAGACTGGGCTGGCAGGTGGTGTGGTAGTTAAGGCACTGGACTCCCACATAGCCAAACATCGTTCGAGTCCCAGACCTGGTGGCTAACTTTCTCACTTTCCCCCCTTTCTCTGGTCAAATTAAAAAATAATAATAATAAATAAAATTAGAGACCAGCAGATGGCATAACGGTTACATGTCTGGCCTCCCATTTAGTCAACCATGGTTCAAGTCCCGGACCTGGCAGCTTAAAACTCACACTAGGTGCATGTGAATATGTGCCCAAAATCCCAAAAGGAGAATAAAGGAGAAAGGACTTGCAGCATGACCATCCCTCTGGGGAAGGGGGTGATTTCTCCCTTTCTGTCTCTCTGTCTCTCTGGTGGGTGCATGCACCCTATAGCAAAAATCTCTCTCTAAAATAGGTTAATAATAATAATAATAATAATATTACTATTATATAATTAATTACTATTATATAATTAACTACTATTACATAATTATATAATTAATTACTATTATATAATTACTATTATATTATTATTATTTTATTACTATTATATAATTACTATTATATATAAGCACATTATATAATTATTATTATTACTATTAAATAATTATTTTTAAAGAATTCTATATTTAATTGTATTTATTATTATTATTTCTTAATTTGCTATAGGGCACATCTGCTTACCAGAGAATGAGAGAGAGAGAGAGTGAGGAAGCAAGCTTCCACAAGCTACCAGGTTCGGGACTCGAACTACAGTCAGCCACATGTGAATGCAGCGCCTCAACCACTACACCACCTGCTGGCCCTAAATAAAATAACTATTTAAAAAATAAAATAATAGAAGACCAAAGACTGCAAATGATTCATATTTTGCCAAAATTTTGTTTTGAGCCAGCCCCTTGGCCTAGTAGTTAAGGTAGCTGGATCCCACAGGACCAACTGTGAAATTCAAGTCCTGGCCCCTACTACTAGCTTGAAAAACATACCAGGCACACGCAAAAATCTGGACAAAGAGAAGAAATAGAGAAGGGATTGTAGCATGACCATGACCCGCTGGGGAGCACTTTCTCCTCTGCCTTTCTCTAGATCTCTCTGTCTCTTTCTGGCAAGCGCATGTGCCCTCCAGCAAATTAAAAACAAAGAAAACTTTATTTATGTTAATATTGAGTAGATTCAAAAGCCTGTCTCAAAAACAAAGGCAAGGTATAAAGAATAACCGTCAAAGACAACTGTGTATAAACCACATACTTTGCCATCACCTTTCAATTTCCCTCCCCAGGCTCATCTGGAAGCACAGTCAATAGCAAAGTGAATTGCAGCGCTTGAAGCCACATGGCCAACCATGAGTTCAGACCCCTGGTCAGCCCAAAAATAGGTGTGCACAGGTACCTAAAAATCTGGGGAGCTGGGGACTGGGGAAAGGAACTCACAGCATGACAAGACCCTGCTGTAGGTGGGCTCTCTGTTTCTCTCATGGGCATGCATGTACTATCGTGAATAACATAAGCAGAAATCTAGGGGCCAGTCCACAACCTAGTGGTTCAGGGAGCTGGATCACATGTGGCCAAACACAGTCTGATGTCCAGCCTTGGTAGCTTGAAAAACATGCTGGGTTCACATATGTGTGTGCCCCAAAATCTCAACAGGTTGGAGAAATGGAGAAGGGATTGCAGTGTGCCCAAACCTGATTAAGGGTGCTTTCTCTCTCTGTCTCTCTCTGATGAGTTCATGTGGCCTTGTGACAATTTGAAAGGAAAAAAAAAAACTAAAAATTAAAATAAATACAAACTTTTTAAAGAATTATTTCATTTATTATTATTATTATTATTATTATTGTTGTTATTATTATTATTCTTTGAACAGAAAGAGACTGAGGAGAGAGAGGGAAAGTGAGAAAGCAAGCCACCAGGTCCAGGACTCAAACTGTGGTCTGCCATGTGTGAATCTAACACACCAACCACCATGCCACATACCGGCCCCAAATATAAACTTTTTTAAAAATCTCCTTCCCCTGCCTCATGCCATCCCTAAATCCCTCTGAGAAGCACTGCCCGGAATTTTGTAGTCATTCTCTGGCTCCTCTCTATGATTGTACGCTATGTAAGTATGTTTGAATCCTTAAACGATATTTTGTTTAGTTTTACATGTTTAGCTTTATCTGAATTGAAACATAGCCCACTGTATTTTTTTTTTGTCAATGTATTTTTCATTCAACGCTGTGTTCCTAATACCCAAGTTTTTTCATTAGCTGTAACTTACTCATTAACCACTCAGTGGGCAGTGTAAACATAAACACACATACAATTTAATTATCCACTGTAGTTATGAACAATTGAGCTATTTCTTTCTTTATTTTTTTCTTTTGGAGAGGTTTTTGCTATAGGGTGCATGCGCTCGCCAGAAAGACAGAGAGAAACAGACAGAAAGTGAGAAATCACCCCCCAGGGGGGATGGCCACGCTGCAATCCCTTCTCCTCCGTTCTCCTCCTGGGATCTTGGGCACGCACGCACACGCGCCCACCATGAGTTTAAGCCACCGGGTCCGGGACTCGAACTGCGGTCAACTACATAGGAGTCCAGCAACGTAGCCATTATGCCAACTGCTGGTCCCTAACTGAGCTACTTATAGTTAGGGGCAATTAGCAATAATACTGTGGTGAAAATTTTTTAACAACGTTGTTGATGTATAATTTATATTCCCACAAAATGTATCTATTATAAGTGGATCATAAATTTGGGACCAGCAGTAGGCTTAATGGCTATGTCACTGGACTCCCATGTAGTCAACTATGGTTCAAGTCCCAGACCCGGTGGCTTAAACTCACACCAGGCATGTGTGCATGCATGCCCAAGATCCCAAGAGGAGAATGGAGGAGAAGGGATTGAAGCATAGTCATCCCCTGGGGGAGTGATTTCTCGCTTTCTGTCTCTGTCTTTGTGGTGAGTGCACGCGCCCTATAGCAAAAAACTCTCAAAAAAAAAAATAAATAAATAAATAAATAAGTGGATCATAAATTTATACAGTTGTGCAACTACCACCACCATCCAGTTTTAGAACATATCCACCATCCCAGAAGATCCTACGTGTCTGATGCAATCAATCCCACCCACCCACAGCCCCAGGAAAACACTGATCTGATTCCTGGATCTATAATTTTCTAGAAATTTCATACAAGTGAAATCATACAATATGTAGCCTTTTGTGCCTGACTTCCCTCACCTAGCATTAATGTTTTTGAGGTCCATTCATCTTCTTTCATGTATCCATAGTTTGGTCTTTCTTAAGACTGGCTTCAGTCCATTAATGCAGTAGAAATGAACCAGGTTCCACATGGCTGACCATGTGTTTTGAATTCCAGCCCTGATAGCTTGAAAAACATGCCTGGCACATGTGCATGTATGTCCCAAATCCCAACAAGATGGAGAAATGGAGAATGGATTTTGGTGTGACCACGATCCATTGGGGGTTGTTTTCTGACTCTCCCTCTCGGCCTCTCTCTGGAGAGTACATATGCCCTATAGCAATTTTTAAAAAATAATAATAATAAAAATAAAGACAATGTTTTCAAAGTTGCTATGCCATTTTGCATTTCCACAAGAACATATGACAGTTCCAGTTTCTCCAGATCCTCATCAATATTCAGTTTTGCCCATTTCATTTATTACAACCACTTTAGTTTGGTTAGTGTGTGAACTTTTCTTTTAATAATTGCCAGCAGGTAGGGGACCAGTAGGTGGCATGGTGGTTAAGGTGCTGGACACTCCCACATGGCCCACCATGGTTTGAGTCCCGGACCTGGTGGCTCGCTTTCTCACTTTCTCTTTCTCCGGTCAAATTAAAATAAATGAATAAATAAAATTAAATAAATAAATAATAATAATAATAATTGCCAGCAGGCAAGTATGTGCACTGACCGGAGAGAAAGAGAGAGACACAGAGAGAGAGAGGAAGAAGAAGAAAGCACCCTCAGTGGACACAGTCACACCACCGTCCCTCCTCTTCCACTTCTCCATCCCGTCAGGATTAGGGGCACACACACACATACCTAGTGTGTTTCTCAAGCCCCCGGGACCAGAATTCAAACCACAGTCAGCCATGTGGGATCCAGTTTCCCTAACCACTAGGATACAGACCTGGCCCTGAACATTCTTTTTTGTTTTTTTGGGGTTTTTTTGGAGAGATTTTCGCTATAGGGCGCGTGCGCTTGCCAGACAGACAGAGAGACATAGAGACAGAAAGCGAGAAATCACCCCCCAGGGGGGATGGTCACGCCACAATCTCTTCTCCTCCATTCTCCTCTCGGGATCTTGGGCACGCATGCACACGTGCCTGGCATGAGTTTTAAGCCACCGGGTCCGGGACACGAACCGCAGTCGACTACATGGGAGTCCAGCAACATAGCCATTACGCTAACTGCTGGTTCCCAGCCCTGAACATTCTTAATCATGTTTCCTAGCGCACATATTCAAGAAGTTCTCAGGAGTATGTACCTGTTCAACTGATAGGTCATAGGATATGTGTGCCTTCAACTTTACTAGATTTTGCCAAATTATTTTCCAAATCAATTGTACCAATTTCATTCCTTGTAGCACTGTATCAATGTTCCAGTTATACCACATTCTTGTCAACATTTGGTACTGACAGCATTTTTTTCTTTTTTAAGGTACATTCAGTTGTGGGAGAGAGACAGAGAGAGACAGTGAGAGGGAAAGTGAGAAATCACTTCTGGGGGAATGACCATGCCACAATTTCTTCTCCTCTACTCTCCTCTTGGGATTTTGGGCACACACACACATGACCCTGGCATGATTTTCAAGCCACCAGATCCGGCCATGAGGGAGTCCAACACCTTAACCACTGTTGGCCCTCTTGACAGAATATTTTATTTTACTAATCTATTAGTGTAAAGTGGTATCTCTTTTGGTTTAATTTTAATCTCCTTGATTACGATCTTACTCTTTTTTTATTGGTCATTCACATTTTTCCTTCTTTAAGTGCCTTATTACATCTTTCATCAACTTTTCTATTGGATAGTATATCTCCTATCATTTTTAGGAGATCTTTGATATATTGTGGACACTAGACCTTAGTCAATCACATCTGTTGCAAATAGCTCCTCTCAGTTTGTGACTTACCATTTTACACTATCATGTGAATTAGAATTTCCTAATTTTCATTATGTAACATTTGTTAGTCCTTTCCATTATAGTTACTGAAGTTTTGTGTGTCTTGTTTAAGAAATTCTTTCTTAAGCCAACAGGTGGTATGGTGGTTAGAGTGCTGGACTCCCATATGATCGACAGTGGTTCAAGTCCCAGACCTGACAGCTTACTTTCTTACTTTCCTGCTCTCTCTCACACACTCTCTCTGGTGAGTGCACATGCCCTCTAGCAAATTTTAAAATAATAATAATAATAAAATTAACTCTTTATTAAAGTGGGTTTTTTTAAAGAAATTCTTTCTTGCCTTGAAGTCATAGGAATTTTCCTATATATCTTCTAAAAACTAGAGTTTTTCCCTTCATCACTAAGTCTTTAATCTGCCTAAAATTGATTTTTATCTAAAATGCAAAGAAGGGGCCCAATTTCTTCCTTTTTTTCTGTATGACATCTCAATCATCTAAACGCTGTCCATGTACAGTCCACCACAGGTCGTTGCCAACATAAGTCAAGTTTCTTTACATGAGCGGGTCTGGTTCTGGCTCTCATGGCTGTCCCATGGCCAATCAATGGCTGTGTGCATCATTTGCACGTCATCTGAATTCCTAAGGCTTTATAATAATTGTTATCTTTGGCAAGGCAAGCTCCCCCCCCCCATACACACACACACACTCTACCCCACCCCCCAATTCTTTCTCTTCAAAAGTGTGTTGGTTTTCTTGGCCTTTATTTTTCTATATAAATTTTAGAATTGTCAAGTCTGACACATCACATGAACACATAAAAAGTTAGGATTCTAATTTTAATTTTTTTTTTTTTTTTAGAGATTTTTGCTATAGGGCGCGTGCGCTTGCCAGACAGACAGAGAGAGACATTAGAGACAGAAAGCGAGAAATCACCCCCTAGGGGGGATGGTCACACCGCAATCCCTTCTCCTCCATTCTCCTCTCGGGATCTTGGGCACGCATGCACACGCGCCCAGCGTGAGTTTTAAGCTACCGGGTCCGGGACGCGAACTGCAATCGACTACGTGGGAGTCCAGCGACATAGCCATTACGCTAACTGCTGGTTCCCAAGGATTCTAATTTTAATTGTACTGACTCCAAATAGATACATTAGGGAGAAATGACAACTTCATAATAGTGAGTTTTCTTTTTTTTGGAGAATAGTCTTTTGTTGTTTTTTTGTTTGTTTTGTTTTTTGCTATAGGGTGTGTGTGCTCGCCCGAAAGAGAGAGACAGAAAGTGAAAAATCACCCCCGGGGGGATGGCCACGCCGCAATCCCTTCTCCTCCACTCTCCTCTCAGGATCCTAGGCACACACGCACATGCACCCGGCGTGAGTGTAAGTTACCGGGTCCAGGACTCAAACCGCGGTCAACTACATGGGAGTCCAGCAACACAGCCATCACGCCAACTGCTGGTCCCAATAGTGAGTTTTCTAATACACAAACATGGTTTATCTCCTATTTAGTTTCCCTTAAAGCCATCTCATAAAGGTCTGTAATTGCCTCCATAAAGGTCTTATGCATATTTTATTAGATTATTAGAAATAATTTGTATTAATTAATAAAAAGGCATGTGTACTTGCCAGAAAGAGAGAGAGAGAAAGCACTTCTCAGTGGGGCATTATCTCACCATGATGCTTTTCTCTTCATTTCTCCATCCCATCAGGACTCTGAGCTTGCACACATATGCATGAGCCTGGTGTGTTTTTCAAGCCGCCAGGGCTGGAACTGAAGCCACGGTCAGCCATGCGGGATCTGGCTCCTGATGCACTGTACATAACCACAGCATTCAGTGGCCAGCCAAAATTATGAGAATGATTTGTTCCTTGAATAGAACTTGCCTATAAAGTCATCTGAAGCTGGTGTTTTCTTTGCAGGGAGATTTCTTTTTTTATATTTTTACTTTTTAATTTGCTATAGAGAGCTCACCAGAAAGAGACAGAGAGAGAGAAGGTATGAAAGCAGCCTCCAGAGGGGATGGCCACACTACAATCCCTACTCCTCCATTCTCATGGGATGTGGGCACACAGGCACACATGCCTAGCATGCTTTTAAGCTGCCAGATACAGGATTCAAACTGCTCAAATGGCCATGTGGAATTCAGCCACTCTAACCACCATGCCACCACCGGCCCTGTAGGGAGATTTCTTACTGCTGTCATAAATGATACTTAATTATATTTCTGGTTTGCTGTTATTATATTTAAATGCAATTCATTTTATTTGCTTTTTTTTTTTTTGAAGTTTATTTCTCTTTTCATGAGAGAGACAGTGGAGGGCACCTCAAAAAGGGTCTTCACACAGTGACCCACCCCAGCCTCAGCACAGGTCATGGGCACAAGTGCACATGTACCTGGCGTGTGAAGGGAGGCTTAATTTGCAAAGTGGGGAGTTTCTCATGTTGAGTTATTACTGCCCCACTGTTGGGATCCTATATTGATTGCTGAAGTCTCTTACTGACTTTAACAGTTTATAGTAGCTTTTCTTATATCTTCTACAGCGAAAGCTCATATGATCTGTAAATAATGGCAGTTTTGTTTCTTTCTGAATCTTGTCATTTTAACTCCTTTTTTCTTGCCCTAATATACTACCTAGCAAACTCCAGTACAAAGCTGAATGGAGGTGTTAATATATTTGCTACAGTGTTTGTAGGCATGTATCAGTTGAAGAAACCCTCTGCTTTCTCTAGTTTTAATCATAATTACATGTTGACTTTTTTTTAAATAATGATTTAATTGTGTTCATTTATTTTAATTTGACCAGAGAGACAAATGCAGAGAGAGAGAGGGAAAGTGAGAAAGCAAGCCACGAGGTTCAGGACCTGAACCATGGTCAGCCATGTGGGAATGTCCACCACCTTAACCACCACACCATCTGCTGGTCCCTACATGTTGATTTTTAACTTAGTTTTTGTTTTTGTATTTTAGTTTGCTATAGGACATGTGCACCTGCCAGAGAGAAAGTAAGAGAGCAGCCACACTGCAATCCCTTCTTCTCCATTTTCTTCTCAGGATTTTGAGCGTGCATGCATGCACATGTGCGTGGTGTGTTTTTCAAGACACCAGATCCAGGACAGACTGTGCAATTGGCCATGTGGGATCCAGCCACTTTAACCACCATGCCACCTGATAACCCAAATTTTAACTATGCTTTTTCTGCATCTACTGAGGTAATATTTTTATTTCTTTTAATATGTCAATGTGGTGAATTACATTAGTTGACTTCTAATGTTAAACCATATTCTATTCCAGAGGTTAATTTCTTTTTTTTTTAATTTCTGAATTCGTCACTGCTCTGTAGTTTTTTAAGAATTATTTATTTTATTTTGTTTATTCATTCATTTATTTTAATTTGACCAGAGAGAGACAGAGAGAGAGAGAGGGAAAGTGAGAAAGCAAGCCACCAGGTCTGGGATTCGAACCATGGTCCGCCATGAGGGAGTGTCCAGCACCTAAACCACCATGCCACCTGCTGGCCCCTCCAGAGGTTAATGTATCTTAAACCTGATAAATTACATTTTTTGCCTGTGGGATTTTGTTTGCTGTTACTTTGTTTCCATTTTTTGCATATATGTTCATGAGTGTGGCTCATAGTTTTCCTTTTTTATACCTTGTATGCTTTCTATCAGATCATACTAGACTTGTAATATGAATTAGAAAACGTTTCTTCTTTTTCTCAACTTTAGAATAGTTTGCGTAGAACTGGAGTGATTTGTTCCTTGAATAGCAGAATTTGTTTCAAAATCATGTACACCTGATGCTTTCTCTGTAGGGAGATTTTTAACTGATTCCATTTATTTACTAGTTACAGGATTACTGAGGTTTATAAATTCTTCTTGAGTTTTAGCTTTCCAATAATTTGTCCATTTTATATGTATTTTCAGATTTAGAAGTATCCAGAATCACAGAATTGTTTGTGTCATGTCTTTTATTTTCAGTAAATTCTGCTGAATATTTATTGATTTTTAGTCTTTTATAAGAATCAGATTTTTGGGACCAGCAGGTGGTGTGGTGGTTAAGGGTGCTGGATTCCCACATGGCCGACCACAATTCAAGTCCCAGATCTGGCAGCTGGGTTTCTCACTTTCTCTCTCTCTCTCTCTCTCTCTCTCTCTCTCTCTCTCTCTCTGTGTGTGTGTGTCTGTCTCTCTGGTCAAATTAAAATAAATGAATAAAGTTAAATAAAATAATTCTTTAAAAAACTTGAAAAAGAATCAGATTTTTTGGAGCCAGCAGGTGGCACAGGATTCCCACATGGCTAACCACAGTTCAGTCCCAGACCTGGCAGCTTGCAAATCATCCCACCCACATGTGTGTGCGTGTGTGACCGAAATCCCAGGAGGAGAATGGAAGAGAAGGGACTGCAGCATGGCCATCCCTCCTGAGGGGTGATTTCTCACTTTCCCTCTCACTGTCTCTCTTTGTCTCTCTCCATCAAGCACCAGAGCCCTAGGGCAAAAACATAAAAAAAAAAAAATTGAGATTTTTGGCTCTGTAAATCATTTATAATATCTTTGTTTTCTATTCCATTAATTGCTTCACTTTACTGTATTACATCCTTTAACAGTTTCTTCTACTATCAGTTTCTAATAAAATGGAATTGCGACCAGAGAATCCTATGTTACATGGATCTCATCTGATTGGTTAATACCTTGATGATGGCACAGAATTCAGACAACTTGTATAAATGTCCCAAGTGCCTGAAACTAACATCAATTCTGCAGTTATTTAAAGCAGTGTTAGGGCCCCTGGCCCGTTGGTTAAGGCAGCTGGATTGCACATGGCCAACGGAGTGGTTCAAGTCCCAACCCAGTGGCTTAAGAGACACACAAGGCCCACGTACATGTGCGTTCAAAATCCTGAAAAAAGGAGAGATGGAGGAAAAAGGATCGCAGCATGACCATCGCCCTGGAGGGTGCTTTCCCTCTCACTCTCCAGTGAGCACATGTGCCCTCCATAACAGAAAAAAAAAGTTAACATATATTTACATATATGTATACACACACACATATATAGTCATTAAGTCAAGCTTGTTCGTTGTTGTTTAAATCTTCTATAACCTTACTGATATTTTGTCTTCCTTACCGATAAGGGAGTTACATCTCCCACTAAAATGGTAAATTGGTTCATTTCTCCCATTTCCCTTAGAGCTCTATCAGGGTTTTATTTATATACTTTAAAGTTAAGTTATTAGGTATATGTTAGCTTAGAATGGTTGTATCTTCCAGATAAATCGAACCTTTCACCTCACCTAGCCACCCCCCTTATCTGCGAAGTCGACTCCATCTGCTCGGCACGGCCACGTCAGCTTCCTTGGTACCATCCCTTGCCGTAGCCTCATGTTTTATGTATGTTTCTTATGGAGGCTACATAGCTGTTTTTAAACACCTAGTCAGAAATCTGTGTAGTTTAACAGGACTATTGATATTTATTATAAGTAATTACATGTTTGAATTTATTTCAATCATATTGTGTATTTCAATTTGTTCTATCATTTCCATGATCATTTCTCCTGTCAAGTTTTCTTTCATGATTTTTCTTTCTCTCTTGCTCTCTCTCGCCAGACAGTACATGCACTTGCCAGAGACAAAGAGAGAGAGAGAGCACCCCCACACCCTCAATGGGACATGATCACACCACCATCCTTTTTCCTCACTTCTCCACCCTGTCAGGATTCTAGGCATACACACATAGTCGGCCATATGGGATCTGGCTCCCCGTGCACAGGACTTAACCACTGTACTACAGGGCCAGCCCCCTCGTTCTACTTCTTTGCATCTACTATTATTTTGAACATTATGCCCTCTATTTTCTTTTTTAAAAATGACTGCCTAAACATTTTTAACATACACACTTAACCTATCAAAATTTAAATTTGTAGCTGAACAGTGGTATAGCAGTAAAATGCAACACACTGTGAGACTGGCCCACATGCAGAGGTCCTCAGTTTGCATTCAGAGACCTCCCTGAATACGCCAGGCTCGTGTGGCCATGATCCAGGGCTGGTGAGGTTGCGGGTGGATCGGAGTGGTAAGACCCTGTTGGAGGTACTGTCTCACTTTCTTTGTCTCTCTTGCTCATGAAAGAACTAAATAAACTTTTTTTACAATATAAATTTAATTAATAATGACGTTAGGGATTTTCTTCCAAAAGATCCACGGTGTAGGAGATGGAATGAAAAATAGGTGTGGGGATAAAGTAGGATTAGTCAGGTATTAGGGTAAACTGGGTTAGAATTGATTATATGATGATTTTTAGTTTTACAATGCTTGAAATTTTCCATAAGTTAAAAAATATTAGAGTATCTTACCCTCCTCTGGAACATACCGGCTTTTAGAAGAACTTTATTCCAGTCTTTCTCTTCTGCGCTATTGCTACCAGGTATTGTTGTGTGTGTGTGTGTGTGTGTGTGTGTGTGTGTGTGTGTGTACTCACCAGAGAGAGAGAGAGAAAGTGAGACAGAACCCTCCAGGGGGATGGCCATACCACAATCCCTTCTCCCCCAATCTCCATTCAGGAATTTTGGCATGCACGCAAATGTGCCCGACATGAATTTTCAAACTGCCAGGTCCGGGACTCAAACAACACAGTCAGCCATGTGGGATACAGTCCCCTGAACCTCTGCATCCCTGCTGGCCCCAAGTACTCAGCTTCTTGTTTGTTTGCTTTTGAATAACATCGCAATCATCATTATTTTCATTTATTTGAGATCCCACAGAAGTACTCCTTTCTTTGCTCACTAATCTTCCCTGTAACTCAGACCTTTCCCTCTGCACTCCCTTTCCATCTGTCTGAGGGGACACACACACAGCCTTTGGGTTGGGCTCCCTCATTCACAGCCTGCCCTGCACCATGTCAGGTCCTGACTGGCAAAGGAAACCTAAATCCCCCAGCCCAGCTGAATTGTGGCTATGGGTCTAGGGACCCATGCCGTAGCCCTGTATGCTGGTGGGGTGTCCCGCCAGGAGGTAGCACAGTCCTCTGCACTCTTCCTGTACTAAGCAGAATAATGACCCCAAAGAGATCCACATCCGAACTCCCAGAACCTGTTAATATATCACCTTGTATGGCCAAGGGTGACTTTGCTCCAGGTGGAATTAAGGTTTCTAATTAAACGACGTTAAAATAAAGTAGTCTAGACTTTCCAGGTGAGCCCAGTGTAATCGCAAGGCTCCTTAGAGTGGAAGACAAAGGCAGGAGAAAAAGCAGAGATGGCAGCATGAGGACTCAGCAGCCGACTACTGCGGGCTTTCGGGAAGTTGGGGGCCGTGAGCCAGGCAGCCACTAGAAACTGGCAAAGGTGGGAAACCGATCTGCCTCCGGAACCTGCAGGAAGAAACACTGCCTCGCCAGACCTAGAATTTAGTAGGTGAGACCTGTTTTCGAACTTCTGACATCTAGAACAGTAAGAAAGCAAATTTGCATTGCTTTCAGTCACCCCATTGGTGACAATCTACAAGAGCGATAGGACATGAATATGTCTCCCACCAAAACACCAGCCTCGTCTCCCTGTCTGCTGCCCAGTTAGCATGTGAGCTCCTTGAGATCAGAGGTGTGTCGTCTTCCTGGTCACTTTTTCCCAGGCCTCGATGGTGAATACATGAACTTCAGAGCTAGGAAGAGCCAAGAAATCACTTAGGCCAACCCAATGATATTAAATGAGAGGACACTGAGATGCAGACAAGGGAAATGACTTCTCCAGGAGGCTACTCAACTTACAGAGCCTAGACTCTCCACCAGCTCCCCAGGGCTCAAACATCATCCTAGGCCACACCCTGCCTTCTGGTCATTAGGCCTAGGAATAGCTCAGGACAGAAACAGCCACCAACAAGCTGTCATGGTCAGGCACTATAAGGGCACAAGACACTCCTAGAGGGGCCAGCTGGTGGCTTGGAGGTTAAGGCAGCTGGATCCCACATGGCCTATTGCACCTTTGTGTCCTGGACCTGGCAGCTTGAAAAACATGCTGGGGGTATGTGTGTTCATGCCCAAAATCTAGAAAGGAGAATGAAGGAGAAGGGATGTCAGCCTGGACATCCCCCCTGGGGGATACTGTCTCACTTTCCCTCTCTTCACTGTCTCCGATGAGCACATGTGCCCTATATCAAATTTTTAAAAATGAAATCTTAGGGCCAGCAGGTGACATAGTGGTTAAGGCACTGGACTGCCACATGGCTGACTGCAGTTCAAGTTCTGGATCCAATGGCTTGAAACTCACACCTGGGTGTGCACGTGTGTGTGTATGTGTGTGTGTGCCCAAAATGCCAAGAGGAAAATGGAGAAGAGATTAAAGTGTGACCACAATCACCTTGGAGGTGATTTCTCACTTTCTCTCTCTCTCTCTCTCTCTCTCTCTCTTCCCCTCTCTCCAGTGAGCCCACATGCCTAGAGCAAAAATCTCTCTCTAAAAAAATATGAAATCCCTAGAGCACTCAGGACAGTTGGAAAAATGTGCATAAACCAGGTAAGACCAGGAGAAGCCTAAGAAGACTTGAGCAAGCATTACAAATGTTAGTCCCGAGGCAGCAGTGGGTCCACCTGGAATAACCAGGGCACAGTACACCTGAGCATCTCCTGATCCACTTGGTCCACCTGAAGCTTTAAAATGGGGTGGGCCAAAGGCACCTGGCTGATGCCATACCCCGGGCCTGCCTTCAGTACACAGTTCCATGCCTTGGCCAGAGCCAAAGCTTTGTCCTTTGAGCAAATTAGGAAAAGGCGGGACCAGCAGATGGCGTAATGATTACATCACTGGACTCCCACATAGTCCACTGCAGTTTGAGTCCCAGACCTGGTGACTTAAAACTCACACTGGGCACATGTGTGTGCATGTCCAAGATCCGGAGAGGAGAATGGAAGAGAAGGGATTGCAGCAAGACCATCCCCCCTGGGGGGTGATTTCCCATTCTCTGACTCTCTAGCAAGTGCACGTGCCCTATAGCAAAAACCTCTCCTTTAAAAAAAAAAATTAGGAAAAGGTACTTCTTCCACACGATACCTTCGCCCATCTGTCAGAAAACTGTCATCATATTCTGATTTCTTTAGAAGACACTTTACTCCAAATCTTCCAGTAAACTATTGCAGGTTCATTCATATATACTACCATGTCTATGAAGCAAAAGGGCCCCCTTTGATGAGAAGCTGTTGGGCAGTGTACAACCCGCAGAACCGTACACAGCAGCTCTCGTTGGCAAGCTGTGCCTTCCCCTTCACTGACCTCATCTCTCAGCTTCCCCTTCCTCTGCCTGGAGCCCTCAGGCTCACCAGAGCACAATCTCGACGTTACATTTTACCATCTTCTGTATTACTCCTCCCTCCTCCATTAGGGACACAACTTTTCATGCCTTTCTCTCTGCAGACCACAGAGGTTGAAGCTGAGCGAGACAACACCGGCAGTCCCATTTAGGAAAGCACAAGAGGAGGTAGAGAGGCAGAACAGAACAGGACTTGAAGAAACCCCACACACCAACTAGCTGTGGGGCGCTGGGCATGCTTTTAGCCTCCCCAAACCTCATTTTCCCTTTTGTGAAATGGGTATCATTGCAGGGCTGCTGGGAGATTTCAGAAATGATATGAGTTGGGCTGGCCCCATGGCTTAGTGGTAAGGAAACTGGCTCTCACATGGCCAGCTGTGATTCAAATCCCAGCCTCACGGCTTTAAAAACATGCGCATGGGACCAGCAGATAGTGTAATGGTTACATCGCTGGATTCACATAATCAAATGCATTTCGAATCCTAGACCCGGCGGTTTAAAACTCATGACAAGCACATGTGCATGTGTGCCCAAAATCCCAAGAAGAGAATGGAGGAGAAGGGACTGTAGCATGGCCATTCCCCCTAAGGGGTCATTTCTCTTTCTGTCTCTCTAGTGAGTGCAAAAGCCCTATAACAAAAGTCTCTCTAAAAGAAAAATAAAATCCTGGGCACTAGTGCATGTGTACCCCAAACTCTGACAGGATGGACAAAATGGAGAAGGAATTGTGCCTGGGCGTGCTTCCTCTCTCTCTCTCTCTCTCTCTCTCTCTCTCTCTCTCTCTCTCTCTCTCTCGTGAGTACACATGCCCTCTGGGCAATATAATAAAAACATGTGAGTTGATGCTCAGCACAGTTAGGGCTCAGAACTTGTGAGCTGCTGTTATCACTATTATCAGCATTAGCTCCTCAGGGACATTTGCCCTTCAGCCTGTCAGCCTCCAGATATGTCCTGCTTTAAGCCACATGACCAGGAGAAGAAGGGTGTTGCAGAGAGCAAGGATTACTCACTTTACCAAAACAGAAACATCCAGACTGCTTTTAAAATGAATTGCTTTGTTTGGAGGACATTTCTAACACAGAATGGACCATGCCGGTTTTGCCTTAGGTGGCCTCCTGGACTAACCCCTCCTGCCCCTGCCGCGGTGCGTTGCTGGCCAGCCACTTCTCCATCTAAACCCCAGAAGCCCTAAAAGTGACCCCATGCATCTGAAGGTACCAAACCCAGCTTTGTAGTGAGAGGGACACAGGTGCAAATGTGAGCCCTCCTACACGTGACTATGTGGCCTGGGGCACTGGACACTGGGCCCTGCCCTCAGCATGACATGAGTATAACCACAGTCTCTGCCTCGCAGGGTAGTTGTGTAGGGTGTGGGGCTGTATGCGGTGGTGCTGTAAGGCACCTGGTGCTGATGAGGTGTTGTTATTGTGATCAGCTGGGGGACTTTAGCCCAAGGCAGAGGGGTGAGGGGTGACAATCACTAAACACCTGTTCTCAGCTCTCCACAGTCCCTTCCAGTTCTTGTCCCCACGCACAGAATTCTGACATGGTTGTCACCTCCATCTAACCAGAATATAGCATCCTATCTTTTTTTTTTTTTGGAGAGGTTTTTTTGCTATAGGGCGCGTGCGCTCGCCAGACAGACAGAGAGAGACAGAGAGACAGAAAGCAAGAAATCACCCCCCAGAAGGGATGGTCACGCCGCAATCCCTTCTCCTCCATTCTCCTCTTGGGATCTTGGGCACACACGCACACGCGCCCGGCGTGAGTTTTAAGCCACCGGGTCCGGGACGCGAACTGCAGTCGACTACGTGGGAGTCCAGCGACACAGCCATTACGCTAACTGCTGGTTCCCAGCATCCTATCTTTTTGATAGAATTACCAAATGCATTTTTTTCTCTTTTTTTTTTCTTTTCTTTTCCCCCTTCCTCTCCCTCTCGGCCCTCCCCCGTTTCTCTCTCCTCTCGCGCTCACACCCTAGGCTGTGCGAGGCCGCTCCAGTCCTGCCACACGCAGGCCCATTTTTTTTCTTATTGCTACATTTTTCATGGCATGAACTCAGCTATAAGTAAAAGGATAGCTGACTCGAAATGGCAGAAACAATAAAGATGCTTCATTATCTTGCATAAGAAGTCACCACGTCATCCAAAGAATGTCACCAAGACTTTTTTGTTTCGTTTTGTTTTGACTTTTCTGGCAAGCCATCACCAGTGTGCCAACTTTTTGGCCTTAGACTTAGCACCTCAGGGCTGCCACAGCTCCGTAACCTGAGCTAAGGAAGGTGCAGTTCCGGGTGCTCTTTTTCTTTTTTTTTAAATTGCTTTTTTTTCTTTTTTTGGAGAGGTTTTTGCTATAGGGCATGTGTACTCGCCAGAAAGACAGAGAGAGACAGAGAGACAGCAAGAAATCAACCCCGGGGGTATGGCCACGCCGCAATCCTCCTCCTCCATTCTCCTCTTGGGATCTTGGGCAAGCGTGCACACGCGCCTGGTGTGAGTTTAAGCCGCCAGGTCCGAGACTCGAACCATGGTCGACTACATGGGAGTCCAGCAACATAACCATGACACTACCTGCTGGTACCTTTTCATTGCTTTTTTAAAAGAAAGCAAATTTCTTGCCAGAACCCCTCTACAGACACCTGTTAACATTTCAAGGGCCAGAACAGGGTCACCAGCCCTCCTCCTCACCCAGTGGTGACCAGGGGAAATGGGCTGTTTCTGCTTGACTAGAACCTGCCGCAGCTCATCCCTGAGGTTGAAGGAGGGACCTGGAACTACATGAAGTAAGCCAGGAGGGCGAAGTGGCTACCTGCTGACAACAAATGCCCCTTTATATGGGGCCCCTTTGCTGATGAGAGGAAGGGGCTAGAGCCCAGAGAGGTGACATCTCTCATCCCCGGCCACACATGACTTTGCAGAAAGACAAGGACCCAACCCACCATGGGGTCTAGCAGTGCCTGCTAGACTTCACTACATGACTTCTGGGTCATGGCAGACTCTAAGAACCCAGAGGGCAGGAGCCCCATCCCTGGGACTCCCTGAGTTGGCCAGAGACAGGATATGGACCAAGACAACACCTTACAGAAGAGCACCCAGCATGCCCCGGCACCTCACCCACCTCCAGGGCCCACAGCTAAGGGAGCGAAAGCACTTCCTGCCCTTCACAAATGCTTGGCAGGCAGGTCCGCAGGAACCTGGAGCCTGACAAACAGCATCTCTGTAGCTGCCTGGACACCAGCCAAACTGCCTCATTCCCCAGGGCTGACCTCATGTTTCTGAAGAGCCTCAAGACGCCTGAGGTCTGTGTGTGCCTCTCATAGCTCAGTTCTGCTGCCAGCAAAGGAAGTGTCCTGGGCTGGGAGCTGTGTGGAGAGGTGGGATGGTTGGGCCCCACCGCCACCCACCACAGCCCTGCCTGGCAGCAGAAACTGAGCAACATTCTCCACCTTCTGAGCTGAGGCCCAGGCCCACCTGTCTTCCAGCCTCCGCCAGTCTGAGTGTCGCTTGAAGAAACTTTCACACTCTGGCTATTTCTGCCTGTTTCATCCCAGACTCTTGGAAAGTGAACAAAAGGCAGTCAGACTTCATAGGAGCTGCTAAGAACATCTCTGAAGTCAGTTCCACATCCTCAAAGAGAGCTGGAGAGCTCTGAGCCAGGACAAGGCCTGTGCTTGGCGACAAAAACAACCATTTATTTAAGCCAGAGCTAAACCAGGCACCCACTCTGACTTCCCTATGTTCATTGATAGCCAAGGCTCCCGGAGTTCTGAACTCTTCTGTCCAAAGAAAGAAGCCTTCAGGGACCAGCAGATGGCGTAATGGCTATATCACTGGACTCCCACGTAGTTGACCGCAGTTCAGGTCCCAGACCCAGCAGCTTAAAACATGCCGGGCGTGTGTGCATATGTGCCCAAAATCCTGAAAGGAAAATGGAGGAAAAGGGACTGTGGCATGGCCATTCCCCCTGAGGGGTGATTTCTCGCTTTCTGTCTCTCTGGCAAGTGCATGTGGCTTATAGCAAAAGTCTCTCTCTTAAAAAAAATAATAAAGCCTTCATACACTTGGGCTCCACTTGAAGACTTTCCTTCTGGGTCAAATACCTCCTTAAGCTTGACAGCAGGCAAAGGTGACAGCAGGCAGCGGGAGCAGCCTGGGAGACGGACGGGGCTAGATCTCCAAGACACACACTCCTCCCCACTTCCTTCCAGGGCATCTCCACACATCACTGCTCCTCGCTCCCCCAGGCTGCAGTTCCCAGCTAAGGCATTTGTTCTTACTCATGTTCACTTAAGTTTTCACTCCTTCTTGTACAACCACAGGGGCTAAAAATCATGTGGGAAAGAAGGCCTCAGTTTATGTGCTATCCTCCCTTTGACCTGATCAAGAGGAATCAGACACAGCCATGGGCAAGTTCAAACTTTCCCTGCCGAAGTTCTTCTTACAGTGGTGGCTCCCAAGCCTTCGAAGCTTGAAAAGTCTGCCTACCTTGAAAGTATGCAGGCTGCAGGGCTGCGAGAACAGAGTGGAATTTTCCATTTATAGAATAATAATCTTCATACCACTCTGGGGGCTGCGCTCTCGTGTTAAGAGCTCAGAGCTCAGTGTCAGCAAACCGGCCAGGCTTCTGCAGCAGCCTCACGGCATTCAGCCTCTTTTATTTATTTTTGGTGGGAGAGGAGAAGGAAATAAAGGAATGACTTTTTAACTGGAGTGCCAACACAAACTTGAGAAAGGAACTGTGTTGGCAAGTACAGAATATTGCTGCCTCGTTTCAGGACTTTGATCAACTGTTCGAGGCTAGGAAGTGGGGAAGAGACTGGAAGACAGATCTTCAACCCCCAACCCAGACAGGTGGTCAGACAGGCCTCACTTTACTGCCTCAAGCCTTCCCTGAGTCCGTTAGGTCAAGGGCATGGCCAAAGACCCCAGCCCTCACCCTTCTCCCCTTCTGTCCAGCTTCCTCTGTGCTCTAAATGTGATTTCTGCGGATGTGCGCACAGACTCACAGTCTGAAATACCTTCTGGGTCCATGATACAGAGGGAAGACCTGCCACACAGGAGTGATGGGGCCTGAGTCCTAGTACGAGTGGCCGAGTAGCTGCTGCATGACCTAAAAGAAGTCTTCATTTCCAGGTCTCATTTTCCTTTTCTGCAAAATAAGATTGAACTGAATGATTTCAAAGCTCTCTCCCACTACTGACATTCTCACTTCTTCATTCTAACATTGACCGATGCTACCGTAGATTCTGGGCATCCTCTTCCAGGCCACCCTAAACCAGCTGGGGACAGCCAGGTCTGCAAGCATGGCCTCAGGCCTAATGAAAACTGCCAGTGTCAGGTACACCATATCTTTGTTTCAAAAACCACAGCATGGTCCAGAGTAGGGAGGGGAAGCCCCAACCTGCTGCCAGCCCAGCTGCTAGAGGAAGCATTGTACTAGTCTGATCTTAAGTTCCACTCTAGGAAAGCCCTCAGTACTCGGTATCTAAAATCTTTCCTTCTTACAGTTGAAAAAAATTCAAAAGAGAAAAGTTGCCCTTTCTTCTGGGAAGGGAAGACCACCTGCTCACCCTCCTCATCAAACGTTCTCTTCTGGACAACCCCAAAGGACAGTGGTTAAGGACAGTGAATGGAGAACCACATGGCTGGCTGTGGTTCCAAACCTGGCTCCCCTGCTTGAAAGACTTGGCAGGTGTATATGCCAACGTGCTCCAAATCTTCCCCAAATGGGGAGGTGGAGGAAACTGCAGCATGCCCACACCCCATTAGAGAATGTTTTCTCTCTCTCTCTTTCTATCTCTTTGGAAAGTGTATGCGTCCTCTGATGATTAAGAACAACAACAAAAAAGTATCTTCTTTTATTTTCAAAGGCTTTTACAGAAAATATTTCATTCGTTTTAAAGTATTAAATGTTGACATTGAATACACTGGTTTTCAAAGTGCACCCCGAATTTTGATCTAGGCCCCAGGGAACGAGGAGTTCACACACATACAAAATCACTGTCTTAGGCTCTCAGGCAGGACGATTTTCGGGCCCAATCCCCATTCCTAAGTCATCGCCAATGGCACCCAGTCTCTGAACAACTGTAGGAAAGCTGCTGTGTGCTGTGGAAAAGGCGTGTCCCTCCGCTATTTAATAAAGCAGGAGCTACAACCTCTCTGAACCTCAAGGGTTTGTGTGAGGATGCCATTCACTGGAAAGCGCTCCAAAGCGCTGTGCAAACGGAAATTACTTGATTGCTGGGCGGCTCTGATGTGAGGACCGCATCCTCAGATCGCGCCCAATCCCGCCTCCCCACTGCTTTTCTTGCTGAGGTTGGGGAGAAGAGGGGAGGAATAGAGAGGAAGCGTCTCAGAATGTGGGTCTGAAGCCATTAAAGGCTGAAGGTAGGGGCATGATCACTGGGGCATACCCGCATCACCATCCCGATCCCCGTCCACGGCAAGCGCCACCACCAGGCTGAGGGAGACTGGGCCTGGTCACCTGTTCCAAACCCAGGGCCCAGCGCGCCACGAAGGCGGGCTCCAGCAATCTCCCCTTCCCGCCCCTCCACTACTTTCTCCTCAGCTCCCAGCTGCTCGGGGAGTGCACGCCCCCTCCACGGACTCCACCAATCAGCATCCGGAGCGGCGCTTGAGGCGAAGGGGGCTCTGGTTTGCAACCAATTAGCGCCGCGGCCCGAGGCGGCGCCTGGCCCGCCCTCTCCCAGAATGAAAGCCGCCCGGCAGCTGGCAGAGCTGGCGCAGCTCACGGGGCGCGGAGCCCCGCGGGCCGGAGCGGAGCGCGCGCACCGACCGCCTGCCCGCCCCCGGCGCGCCCGCCTCCGCTCCGCCTCCGTCCGGGACGCGGGCGAGGTGGCCGGGGCGGGGAAGCGCAGGGGGCAGGGCTGTGGCGGCGAGGCCTGGGGGCGGGGAGGAGCGGGGCCCGATAAAAGGCAGCAAGGCGGCCCCACCCCGCGGCAGGCCGGCGGGCAGGCTCCGCGCGTCCCTTCCGTCCGGCCCGCGCCGGCGGCGGGGAGGCGGCGCGCGCGGCCCACGGCCCGCAGCCCGCCCATGGAGGCTTTCCCCTGGGCGCCCCGCTCGCCCCGCCGCGGCCGCGCCCCCCCGCCCATGGCGCTCGTGCCCAGCGCCCGCTACGTGAGCGCCCAGGGCTCGGCGCACCCGCAGCCTTTCAGCTCGTGGAACGACTACCTGGGGCTCGCCACGCTCATCACCAAGGCGGTGGACAGCGAGCCGCGCTTTGGCCTCGCCCGCAGCGGGGACGGCGGAGGCGGAGGCGGCTCCCCGCCTTCCTCTTCCTCCTCGTCCTGCTGCTCCCCCCACGCGGGAGCCGGGCCCGGAGCGCTAGGGCCGGCGCTGGGGCCGCCCGACTACGAAGAAGACGAAGACGACAGCGACGAGCAGGGGTCCCGGGGCCGCTACCTGGGGGGCGCGCTGGAGCTGCGCGCGCTGGAGCTGTGCGCGGGCTCCACCGAGGCCAGGCTGCTGGAGGAGCGCTTCGCCGAGCTGAGCCCGTTCGCTGGTCGCGCCGCCGCGGTGCTGTTGGGCTGCGCGCCCACCGCCGCCACCACCGCCGAGGTGACGCCACGCGAGGAGCGGGGCCCCGCGTGGGCGGCCGAGCCCCGACTGCATACGTCCTCCGGGGCGGCGGCCGCCCGGCTGCTCAAGCCGGAGCTGCAGGTGTGCGTGTTCTGCCGGAACAACAAGGAGGCGGTGGCGCTTTACACGACCCACATCCTGAAGGGCCCCGACGGACGAGTGCTATGCCCCGTGCTGCGCCGCTACACGTGCCCCCTGTGCGGCGCCAGCGGCGATAACGCACACACCATCAAGTACTGCCCGCTCTCCAAAGTGCCGCCGCCGCCCGCCGCCCGCCCGCCGCCGCGCAGCGCCAGGGACGGCCTCCCTGGCAAGAAGCTGCGCTGAGGGCCTGCGCTCCTGTCGGCTGGCACCTGGCGTCACCGGGATCGCCGCCTGCCGGCTCTCGTCGGCGCACTTCTTCCTCGCAGTTGGGGACGCGTGAAACTCAGCAGTTGGCTCAACTTGGGACGTCGCCCGAGATTTTTTTTTCAAAAGCAGCGGACTGTGGAGTACTTTCCTGGGAAGCGGTTGAGACTAAACGCTAAAATCTTGATTCGTCTCGCTAGTTTGTAGCTTGTGCACATCCACAACGGCGAATGGCAGGGTGTGTATTCCACTCACTGAAATATGGCAACTAAGAGGCGCTGTTTTATTTATTTACTGTATACGTCGACCTATTTTAGATGCGCATCAGGGTGAAATTGTCTCAGTCTAATCTTGGATGTTTCATTTTATGAATGGAGGCACTTTACTAGGTCTAGAATATTTTTTTAGAAGCCTCTGGACTGAGCTTTAACTTTAAGCTGGCCATTTTATGGAATGTCGGCAAAATGACTTTTATTGTTTGAAACAATATTTCTTAGTTGTCCTTAATCAGTTATTCTAATGCCAGGTGAAACAAGCCCCTGGTAGCGCCACCGTTATGAGAAGCAAAGGTTTAGTAAACTTTCCAGTATTAATGGGGTGGGTATGCCCTCCTTATGGCTTGTTTGTTCTTAGCTGGAGGTGTAAAATGCACAATCTGTAGCAGGTAGACTATAGCTCCTTATCCTTTTATGTACCAGGTCTTTTATTACTGAACTAGCAACTAGCATTTTTCCACCTTTAAATTGTGCCAAGTCATAATCATATTGTGTATACACTTTGAATGGTGCTGTTTAAAAAAACTTGTGTATTTATACAGTTAAAGTATATGAATTAATCTCGCCCATAACTTGCCACTTGGCATTTTCTCTACTTGCCCATTTCCAGTTCTTTAAAAACGTTTGATATTAACATCAGAAGAGAGAAAGGAAAGAGAACAGTGTGTGTTCACCCTAAGCTGCTCAGCTTCAGGGTTCCTCAACAGTGGAGCAAAGCTCACTTCAGCTGTTGCCTCTCAAAATAAATGGAAGATGGCTCCCTGGAGCTCTGGGAGGTTAATGTAATAACCCATGTTCAAGTAGGTTCCACTGCGGGTAGCCACACACAGGCAGTGCTGAAACCAGAACAAGCACTAACTAAAGAAATTAATATTGGGGGGCGGCAACAAGGAGCACAGCCTCTATGTCCCCTTTCTTACTGTTACCTCTGACCCTTAGGCTAAGGTTCCTAATCCCTATAGCACCTCCCACTCTTTCAAATCCACCACGCTGAACTGAACATCACGCTATGGCGCAGCTACCTACTATCAAGACAGACGTGAAAGGCTCAAGCAGAAGTGAATTAAGATGAACTCATCTGAAGTGTACAAACACACCACTATCTGAAAATACCAGCAAGAGATTTGGCTTAAGTATATAAAGCTTCCAGAGGAGGATTTAGCTAGGGTATTAGAAGTTAGACTGCTTTCATATTAAACAGCTAACTTCCACCATAGCAAGCTGAAAAGTGAACACTCACTTGAAGGTGTAAGAGGCTGGGGTTTAAAAAAAAAAAAAAAACTAGATAGCTTCCAGCCTTTTTGGCCAAAGGAAGTTGAAGCTGCATCAGAATTAAGAGGAGGGAGTAAGGAACAGTTCCCTAGCCAGGAAAAAAATAATCCACCCCTACTAGTCTTAACCTCAGACCTGAAAACTGCAGATTTGACTGGGCCTAAGCTTAAGTAGCTTAATAAAACCATAAAACCATGTAATTACTTGTTCTCTTTTGCTGTAAAATATACCAGTTTAAATTAGCTTTGCTTTCTCGGTAGTTTTTCAGGTCAATATGAATTCCTGCTACCTCTTCCACTGTTCTACCTTTTTAAAGAGGCCACTGTAAACAGATCAGTGCATTCTAGTCCAAAAGGACCAAACAGGTGGCAGAATCAATTTAGTTACTTTTTACTTTTTTAAAAAGTCATGAGACTTGTTCCCAAGATCTCATGCATATGGCTTTGATATGAAAAATCACTGTGACTAGATGTGCCTAGTATTTGATACTGACACCAAATAAAATATGTTAGTTAAGTCCTGAAGTGAGAATAATACTGAAGAGGTTCATCACCTAATAGGGAAGCCATTATATAATACATATAAAATGTTACTTATCAATCCCCCACCATCCCCTATACCAAGCTGGCCTCAGTTTTCAAGCTGAAGTATCCCAAAATCAGTCCTCTACCACCCCCAATGCCAAATCTGTTTCAGTATTCCAGCTACCGTTGAATTATTATCGTTAAAGCATGAAGAAAGAGTTATTAGTATAGTTATTTTTCTATGGTTCTGTTATACTTAACCATATTCATCTAAAAGCAATCTTTGGAACTGAAATGTGAAACACTGCAAATTATTTAGGGTAAAGAAAGCCCAGTTTTCAAAGTTTAAAAAAATACACAAAATGGTTAGTGTAACAAAGTTATCTTCTTCCCAAGAACATGCTGCACTTTTTGGCTAAGTAGCAAAACAGTATCAGGAATTCTTAAAAAAGCTATGGAGGCATACACTGCCTTAATCTTTTCTATGCAGAAATTTCCAGTGACTCATTTGTATTTCAATTCTCCTTCAAAGTCCTTTTTGGAAGTTACAAAATTGAGCTTTGATTAGTATTGGTTTTTTGGTGATAGCGCATGTATACCACATGAGTGTGAACGAGAAGCACCCTCAACAGTGTTGCCATACCATGAACCCCCTTTCCCAGGCTACCAGGAATCTGAACCCACAGCCATATGGCTTCCAGCCTTGTCACATTACTACTGCATCACAGTGGCTAGGCCCAATTACAATTTTTGTCAAAGATTTACTAAACCAAAACGTGCATGTTTTAAAATGTTATTCCAATTTTTTTTTAAGAGATTTTTTGCTATATGGTGAACGTGCTGGCTGGAGAGAGACAGAAAGCAAGAAATCACCCCCAGTGGGGATGGCCACACCACAATCCCTTCTCCATTACCCCTCCAGACCTCGGGCACACGTGCACACGCACCCACATGAGTTTTAAGCTGCCAGGTCCAGGACTCGAACCACGGTTGACTACATGGGAGTCTAGCAACATAACCATTATACCATCTGCCAGTTCCATTATTCCTAAATTTTCTAGCCTTTTCTTAGCCACTCCAGGAACATTCTTTCCAGTGCACCATATATTTCAATTAGATGTAAATAATCCACAGTCAAAATGTTTTTGGTAAACAAAACAGGAACTTTTTGATGTGAAAGCATTTCACACATAATATCCCCATCTCCTCCTGTTAGCCACCATGGGGACAGTCTTTTTTTAGGCCAATGTTTTCTACCCCTCAGTTTTTATCAATGTTTATCTCATTTAAAAATGTAGAAGCCACGAGGAGCATCGAAGACAACCCAGCACACATTCCTGAGTGGGTTGGTTGTTACTGGGTCATCAGAAGTCATGACTCATTTTTGCAAAGAAAAACACCAAAAAATACATCATGACTTTTCCAACAACCTAACAGCTTCCTTAAAGGAAACCAAGAGTAGGATCACAAAGCAACAGAATCAGATACTTCTGCCTCCTCCTGTGCTCTGGATTCTAACTCCCAGAACAAGAACTCAGGAGAACAGTACATCTGAGAACTGTATGGGCAGAAAGGTAGGTGTGCAGCCTGGTCTTGACACCTAACATGCACCTGTAACTCATCTAAACAGATCCACTGAAATGCTGGGGTTTATCTGTGATGCTGCAAGAACAGTTCTCTCTAACGAGGTAAACTCGTAGAATACACGGACACAGCTCAAATATGATAACTGATCTCAAGTTCCTTTTCCTTGTTATGAAAGGGCCCTTCCTTCACAGAAGATCTGTCAAGACCTCCAGATGTTGGAAATACCAAATATTAAGAAAGTTAAGCATTTAAAAAGTGATTTATACCATTGCTAACATCAAACAGAAAAGGCTGCATTTAATTACTTACATAAAAAAGCATGAATACTCTCTCTTCTGGCCTTACAGCTATTACCAAGAGGAATTCTCACCACTACTCAACAGAAATTAAGTGCCTATAGTCACTATAAATGTGACAGTAATGCTCTGAAATTATAATTTTTCTAATGTCAGGTGAAAACCCAAGATCGTATCTCATACATACAACATGCACACAAATCAGAAGACAGTATTACAAGAAAAGTAAAGAGTTCCTCAAGTAAGGAGAACATTTTAGGAAAAATATCCTAGCCACCTTTGCTATCTAAGTTATATTTTGGTTATTTCCTATTTTCTTTGATACTAAACACAGACATTTAACACAGCACTGATTAAAGAGTCAAATGTAACAACAAATTCAAAAATATGCAGACTTACCATTATAGACAAAATACTTTTAACTATAACCACAAACCAACACTAAAACAAATTCTGTAAGTATTTTATTTATCGCTGAAGAAAAAAAAAAAAAAACAAAAAACACAGCAGCAAGTTCTGTGTTGGCTTCAATAAGACCAAATAGTTAATCTTTAACATAGCCACTCCAAAATTGAAGTCAACACAGTCATTACTACAAATTACTTGTTGAAAGAATCTATCCTGAAGAAAAAGAAAATTAGGAAAAAGAATTTAAACAGTTCCTCCAAACCACACATTTATAAATATTGTCATATTTAAAATGCTTGAAAGGCATGAATTCTCCATTAATGGAAAAGCAGTGTACTATTGGCAACAGAAAAAAACTCAGCGATAGTATACCAAATGCTTTAAAATTCAAAAGTTGTACTGTTTTGGATTCACGCTTAAGAAGTATTCTTATCATTACAATAATGACTGCAAATTGCTTTATACTTACCTGCTCTCAAAATCTACAGAGAATTCCACTGTATTCAATGTTTATAATGTTTACTGCACTTATTGTGAATCTAAAAACTCTCTAAATTTAGTTAATAGTAAATACCTCAAAATGCCTAGAGGTATGTTTCATCCACTAATGGTGTGAAAACTGTTTCAGAACCACTGCTTTGAAAAGGTCTTCAAATACATTTTCTTTAATAGAACCTTACCTCATTCCAAATTAATCAGATAGTTCAAAATCAAAAGAAAAAAAGATCAGTTCTCTACCAAAATACAGGTGTTACTCAATACCTGAAGGGTTCACATTTTAAATTTATTTTTTAGTTTTTCTTTTTTGTAAACAAATGATTGATGAAATAATGCAACACCTTAAATTCCAGAAAATGGCATAGTTTTTCCAACCTTCTGTGGATATGGTGCATGATCAATCTATTATATAGGATTAATACAAGTTCATGCTTTTTGTGTTATGGTGAAACAACATTAAAGAATCCAATTTAGATTGGTTGAAGCACAAATATAATAATCCTTGAATGTGATCAAACTTATGTAAGACACGAGTCTGGATCCATTTTCTTGAGACTTAACGTCGTACTGTGGTCCATCCATCTTCATCAGTCTCATTTTTAGTACGACGAAGAGACTCCCTATCTTTCTCAGCTCTCCACGAGGCCTTCTCTTTTTCACCTTCTCGGTCTCGTTCTCGGTCTCGTTCTCGTTCTCTTTCTCGATCTCTTGAGAGAGCTGGAGGAGGAACACGACGAGGAGGATCCCGCTCTTCTGCGCGGTCATCTTTTCTGTCATCAGTACGTCTCCAAGAACTTGCTAAAAAGTTTTATTAAAAAAAAAAAAAAAAGTTTGTACTATATTCTATTGATTCAAACTAAATAGAATTTAAAAGGAATTAACTTAGAAATTCTGTACTGAAGATTAACAAATACAAAATCACAATTAAAAACTAATGAAAGCTAATGTAACTTCAGATAAAATCTCTAAAACAACAAGGACTTATAATTTACAATATGAAAGCATGAAATAACTGACCAGTGAAATGTGTAATTGCTACAAACCTTTGAAACAAGGTAATAAAAATCTGGGGCTGAAAAACATTTTTCACTTAGGGGCCAGCAGGTAGTGTGGTGGTTAAGGTGACTCCCGGACCTAAAGGCTTGCTCTCTCACTTTCTCACTTTCTCCCTCCCTCCCTCCCTTCCTTCCTTTCCTTCCTTCCTTTCTCTCTCACTTTCCCTCCCTCTCTCCAGTTTCGCCATGCACACTACAGCAAATTCTTTTTGGGGGGAGAGAGGTTTTGCTATAGAGCATGTGTGCTCACCAGAAAGACAGAGACAGAAAGCGAGAAATCACCCCCCAGGGGGATGGCCACGCTGCAATCCCATTTCCTCCATTCTCCTTTCGGGATCTTGAGCATGCACGCACACACACCCAGCATGAGTTTAAGCCACCGGGTCCAGAACTCGAACCGTGGTCGACTATGTGGCAGTCCAGCGACATAGCCATTACGTCAGCTGCTGGTCCCAAGAAATTAAATGATTCTTTAAAAAATTTTTTTAACTTACAAGGATTTTTGGATCTTGAAGAATTTTAGCATCAAATTATCCATAAAAACATGCAAGTGTCAGGGCTAGGCTTGGAGGCACAGCGGTAACATAATGTTCTGTGATGCCAAGGTCACATGGGAGTGTCCTGGGCTCGCATCCCGAGATCTCCCAGTGTACATCAGGTCACACACATATGCCGTAATCCTGCCTGGCTAAGGATGGACCTAGAACTGTGGAGTAAGGACCTTGTTGGGAGTGCCTATCTGTCTCCCTCCCTTACCTGTGGAAGAAATAAACTTAAAAATGCACAGAAGGGCCAGCTAGGTGGTATAATGGTGGCTGGATCTCACATGGCCCGACTGGGCATTTTGAGTCCCTGACCCAGTGGCCTGAAAAAAAAACACCAGGCACTGTGTGTGTGTGCCCAAAAACCCAACAGGAAAATGGAGGACAGGGACTGTGATGTAGCCATCACCACTCTCCCCGCTTCCATTTCCAACGAACACGTACACCCTAAAAATAAATAAATGTTAAGTACATAGAAGTTCTGAAGTATGACTCTAATAGAAGAAATATCCTTACAATACTGTAGTGTACACAAAAATATTAAAAGGGTGACAAGTTCTTAAGTGTATTGGCATTTTTAAAATTTAATTTATCATTATTACTCTTCTTTTAACTTCACGAGAGAGAGAGAGAGAGAGAGAGAGAGAGAGAGAGAGAGAAAGCAAGCCACCAAATCCAAGACTCAAACCACAGTCAGTCGTGTGGGAGTCCATCACCTAAATCACCTGCCACCTGCTGGTGCTTCTACTGGGCATTTTAAACATTATTAAAAATATTTTCACTGTTATTGTTTCAGAGAAAGAATGTTTTCATGTTGAGCTTAAGTGACAGAATCTACCTTTTAAGTAACTGATAGACTCTTCAGTATGTAAATTGATCTATATATTGCTTACCATCCAAGTTAGTTACTCTACTTCTGTATCTTGAATTGAGATGAGCTCCTTACGCAGCTTCACCACTGAGTAAGTATATGAGAACCACAAAGTCTAAATCGACTAGATATCAACTATTTATCTTATTTTTGGTGTTCACACAAATTTATAAGATAATGAAGTAAAACCCAAAATTCCCCCAAGAAATGATGGTTCTCTAGTACGTCAGTGACTGTATGTAACCGCTATACCTTCTTCGCGTTCTGATCTGAGAGGAGGTCCTCTCCGGTCTCTGTCATCTCTGAGATCTCGTCTTTCTCTTAGATCGCGTCGATCATCTCTCTCACGACGACGGTCATCCCTGTCCCTATCATCACGGCGACTTGAATCTCTCCAGCTCGATGATTCCTCAGCTGGTCCTCTTCTCCAGCCACCTTCATCCCTGTAGCCATTTGAAATGAAGTTAGACTACATAATTTTAAGTGAATACATCATACACAAGTCAGTGCTGAGAATTTACAAATAAAACAGGGACAAAGTTTAAATAAATTCCTACCTTGACCTCAATCTGATACCCCAGGAATGGCGAGAACACCTAGGTCTATGCAGTCTCACAGCAGCCATTACCCACATATAGCTACTTAAACTTAATTAAAATAAAACCAAGACATTTTCTCCACAGTACTAACCACATTCCAAGTGCCAAATGTGCCTGCTGGCTACCAGAATGGATGATAATACAGACACAGAACACTTTCATGCAGAAAACTGTATGTAACAGTGCTGGTCTAGATTTATCAGTACAAAGCCATTATGGCAAAGGGAGCAAGCTAGAACTTTTACCACTAATAGAAGTAAAGGGGCTTCTGCTAAATTAAAGGAAATAAAACCGACTGCCCTAACTATAGGAAAAAAAAAAGTAATGGACTGCTAAAACCACCTAGATTGGTTCCGTTCCCAAATAGCCATACAATCTATGGACAGACAGTGACACAGTTGAAACTTCATTTTTTTCACTTTATGAGACAATGTTATTAGATGACCTCTTGAATTTTTAAATCTCAATTTTTAAACCATGAATCTAAGACTGATTCTAAATGAAGAGAAAAGGATGAGCACCATTTCTAAAAAACAGTTTGGGATAACAGGAGAGGCCTTAAGAAAATGCTAACTACAACTGTACAAACAGCATTATTAAAACATCAAACCTAGGTCTTCTGAAGCGATCTTCTCGATCCCCATCTCTCTCTCTGTCTCTTTCTCTTTCAGGGTCCTTGTCGTTCTCCTCACGATCTTGATTATCTCTATCCCTTTCTTTTTCTCTATCCCATTCACGTTCTTCCGGTGGTCTTGATTCTCGAGGTGGACCCCAACTTTCTTCTCTAGCTTTTTCTTTCTCTCTCCATCCACCTACATTTTTATATAGAAGAAAAATATTTTTTTCCACTCAAAAACAAATTGACAAACAGATCATAATTTTGGCATTAATTTATCACCATTCTAAATGCTAATTTAAGCACTCCGACTTCACATTTAAAAAAAAAAGTAAGGTTGGGATCAGCAGTTAGTGTAATGGCTATGAGGCTGGACTCCCACATAGTCGACCGCGGTTTGAGTCCCGGACCCGGTGGCTTAAACTCACGCCGGGCGCGTGTGCGTGCGTGGCCCAAGATCCTGAGAGAATGGAGGAGAAGGGATTGTGGCGTGGCCATCCCTCCTGGGGGGTGATTTCTCGCTCTCTGTCTCTCTGGCGAGCGCACGCGCCCTATAGCAAAAACCTCTCCAAAAAAAAAAAAGTAAGGTTGTGTATGTTACTGATCAGGCATCATTAACAGGTTTTTTCCTAACTTACATGTCTATAGAAAACTTAAAGTGGTATGGGTTGAGTGTTCCATGAAATAAAACAAGCACTGATAAACTTCTAATTTTTCCAGTACATGAAAAGATCTCAAGTATAAAATCTGCTGAGATGGTAAACAGATCACTCCTTTAAGCAATTTTCTCTGATAGTGTCCCAATTAAAGTTCACTTTGTACCTTACAACATCTTCAAAGCCTTCACAGCCAAAAAAAAAGTAATAGTCCTATCCTCCACCATTTACCATGTACCATACAGCCAATAAAAAGGACAAATCCTTTGATCCTGCCCAGTATCTCAAACTTATCCAAGGGATGCCTTTATATCTGAACGTTTTTCATGTATGCACAGGCCAGAGAAAGCGAAGATTTTTCATGAAAGTGTATTATAGCTGCAATGCTAATAATTATTATTAAATAACACTAACATTCCCACATGCCAAAGCATTACTAAACCCTCTGCCTATATTAACTCACTCAATCCTATAGTACCTCTGAGATAAGTAGTTAATGTTCATTGTTCAGAGCCCGTATTTTGTAAATTTTGCTTACTTGCTAATTTGTTTATAACCCTAAAATACTCATGGCACTTTTATAGTCACCTGCAGACACATAATGGGCGCCAAAACAATTACATATATGTATTTTGAACGTGCTAGAGTGCACATAGGTGCTTAGTTGCGGGGGTGGGGTGGGAGGAAGAAAGGCAGAGGGGTAAGGAGACAGAGAAGGAACCCTGCAACAGGGCACAGTCACACCACAACTTCCACTTCCTATGTCCTGTGAGGATTTGGGGCACACCCACACAGGCACCTCACGTTTTTATTCAAGCTGGCAGGGTCAGCACCAACCATATGGGATACACCTCCCTTAACCAACAGGCCATGGGGTTAGCTCAGAGCAGCAGAAAAGAGTTCCCTGAATACACTGCCAGTTGAGGCAGACATCACTGCCTTTCTTGTTTCAGCTTTCATTGTAAAGTGTCCTATGTAGAATGCCATGTTTTTCACATCTTTGTGATTTTTTGGGTGGCAATTTCATGGTTTTAAATGGCTTCCAAGGCCAATGCTAATATTCTGTCTAGTGTTCCCTAAGCACAAAGCCAGGATGTGCCTTAGGGAGAAAATACACAGGTTAGATAAGCTCCATTCAGGCATGAATTATAGTACTGTTGGCCAAGAATTCATAATTAACAATTTAAGAATATGTATTAAATATGGTATCTTTAAATAAATACATCAAACATGACTATGTATTAAGTTAGTTGACAAAAATGTTGTACCCAGAAGCTCACAGAAACCTAACTTTCTTCTAGAAGCAATAGTACAGTATTAAATGGCAACTACATAAAACATAGTTACCATGAACTAATAAGCATCTACCGTGGTATGAACCCTATTTACCATGAGGCACAGAAAAATAAAGTAATTTGTCCAAGGTCACACAGCAGAACAGTAGGATGAGTTGAGACTAGAAAAGACAGAAGTATACAACAGAAATCACTAAAGATAAAGGCAAGGAAGCTGCTCCTCAAAATGAATGTCTGTTTACTACACAACAAGCAGAACTGATGGGGATGAGCCAGCAGGAACCAGCTAGGAGGTAAGTACAAGAATTCAAAGAAAAAAACCATGATGTCCAGATCCACGTAAGCAGCAGGAATAGAGAAGGGGGTAGACTTAATGAATAGCAGAAAGACATTAAATAAAAACCCAATACAAAAAATAAATAGAAACTAGAGTAAAAATCTTCCAGATTTCTAGCTTATACGTATTGTTGAATAGATAGTGGTATTCCTGAAGAGAGCACAAGTAGGTGTGTGTGTGTGTATCCAGTTTTGGACAGATTCAATTTGAACTATGAGAATTCCAAATGGAGGTGTACTGTGGTACAATATACAGATGTCACCAGCAAGTAGTATGCAGAAATCACCTGAAAGTGGTGGTGATTACGTGTATGTCACAGACATGTATACAAGGGGATTTCAAAAAAGTTCCTGGAGGGCTGGCCTCATGGCCTAGTAGTTAATAGAGCAAGGTATCACATGACTATATGCAGGATAGCCATTTATCAGGCTAGAAAGAACCAGAAGAACATACCAGTACTTAAAGGATGGGCATAGAAGGAATCTTCAAAGATTCAGTAAACACACCAGAAGGAAAATAAAGAGACTACTATCACTAAAGAAGAAAGAGGGATGAGATTATTTTTGTTTTGGAATGCAGAACGCTGAAGACAAACTTTTCATAAAGAAGTTGCAGCACAGACACTGAATGAATGATAAAAGATCAGTTCATCCAGAAAGTGATAACGTAGCCCAATCTGTTATTTATCCATTAAAACTTTGCCTTCTATTAATAAAGGTAGACACATCAAACAGATTCTGTAATACATCCAATTTACCTTTCTAAATACAAGAATTTTACCTGGCTTGACAAATGGTCTCCAGGGACCAGGTCTTGAATCATCACCCCGTCTTGGGATCCGATCATCATCAGCACGTCTCGACATCCGGTCGTCATCCATGTTTCTCCAAGGCCCCCGGTCATCATCTGCACTGCGTCTGGGAATTCTATCATCATCAACATTCCTCCAAGGTCCTCGATCATCATCTAACCCACGCCTGGGACCCCGGTCTTCATCCAGGCCCCTCCTTGGGCCCCGGTCATCATCAGCATTACGCCAGGATGATCGCTCATCATCAGCACCTCCTCGCCTTGGCCCCCGGTCCTCATCCATTCCACGTCTCGGTCCTCTGTCCTCATCAGCAGTTCGCCAGCTTCCCCTATCCTCATCCAGTCCTCGTCTAGGTGGTCTGTCATCATCTGCATGACGCCAGCTCCCTCTGTCCTCATCTCCAATTCGTCTGGGAGGCCTGTCATCATCTGCATTACGCCAGGAAGGCCGGTCATCGTCTGCCCCACGGCGAGGGAACCGATCTTCATCCAGACCACGTCTAGGGCCTCTGTCATCATCCATGCCTCGCCGGGGAATCCGATCATCATCAGGTCTAAGAGTAGATTCTCTCTCTTCATCTTCTCCCAAGCGCCTTGGTCTTTCTTCATCTCTTCTAAGAGGCCTGTCCTCATCTCGCCCTTCTCCACGTCTCCATTCCCTACAGAGGAGCAAGTCACACTTTTTTAAGAGCAATTTTTTAAAAGATGTATGACCCTTTGAGAATTAACTTTAACTTCACTTGCTTTTAAAACTCACTAATTTTGGGACCAGCAGATGGCACAATGGTTACATCACTGGACTCCCATGTAGTTGACCGCAGTTCGAGTCCTGGACCAGGTGGCTTAAAGCTCACACTGGGCACATGTATGTGCGTGCCCAAGAT
Source organism: Tupaia tana (assembly GCA_026018925.1). Classification (NCBI taxonomy): domain Eukaryota; kingdom Metazoa; phylum Chordata; class Mammalia; order Scandentia; family Tupaiidae; genus Tupaia; species Tupaia tana. Next base: position 29,717,266 of record JAKSZU010000010.1, read on the forward strand.
CTTGAGAGGAGAATGAAGGGATTGCGGTGTGGTCAATCCCCCTGGGAGGTGATTTCTCACTTTGTCCCTCTCTCTGGCAAGCATGCCGCCCTACAACAAAAATCTCTCTCAAAAAAGAAAAAAAGAAAAAAAAAAGAAAACTCACTAAATTTATTCATCTTACACCTGAAAATAAAATATATGTTCTCCTAATAAAATATAACATGAAATCTATTATCTTACCTCAACAAACAGACCAAGAAGACAACTGCCTAAAAGTGCATCTGCACTTTACTAGGAGCACTGTGGCAATTTCTAAATCTTTTGCAATGAGCTTTCTAGACATTTTTTCCCCTTTATGGGGTTAAGTGAATGAAGGGTAGGATAGTATTTTGATAGTTTCTCTGGATCACAATACTCCTGCCCCAGCCTCCTGATAAGCTAAATTACAGGGGCATCCAACTGTACCCAGCATATTCAAGATGGTCCACAGGCTGAGCCTCCACGTAGTTTCCAGCCTCCCCAGTGGTGGCATTTCCTGTGCACCACTGTGGCTGAGCCTAAACTTAATTTCGGTTCAGGAATTAGAGCCAGCACCCTTGCCTACTATTAGCAGTTATTTTAAAGGATGGTTTAGTTGACTCAGGAAATCTCAAGGAAAAGAAACGCTTTATGTAACTGTTTATTCATACTCCAAACTCAATACTGGCCAGTACTTAAATAAAAAAATCTGAAGCATGCAATTTTTCAAGGTGTTTAGAAGTCAGTAATCACAATGAGGTTGAAGTAAACTATAATCCCTCCTGACCCTTTTCCCCATCCCTACAAAATAAACCCAATTAAAAAGCCACTGATGGGAACAGCAGTAGGCGTAATGGCTATGTCGTTGGACTCCCGTGTATTTGACGACGGTTCGAGTCCCAAACCCGGTGGCTTAAACTCACACCAGGCACGTGTGCGTGCCTGCCTAAGATCCCAAAAGGAGAATGGAGGAGAAGGGATTGCGTTGTGGCCATCCCCCCTGGGGGGTGATTTCTCGCTTTCTGTCTCTCTCTGTATTTCTGGCGAGAGCACACGCCCTATATATAGCAAAAACCTCTCCCTCCCCCCACAAAAAAAAAAAAGCCACTAGAGTAAGATACTTATAAAGCACTTCAGATTAAGTATACCATTTTCCATGGCTCTACTTACTTCTCTGGTGGGCCTCGTCTCCACTCAGAATCTGCTTCAGGGCCTTTTCTCCATGTGCCTTCTGAATCTCTGTCTCCCCAACGAGAGTCCTAATTCAACAGTTAACAAGAAGCATTACAGTGACAAGATTACCATCATAACTGCCAGTACAAGCCCTGCTCACTTAATGATCAAGTTCTGTCCCTACAACTAACTAGGTCTATGTTGTCACATCAGCTGGTCAAAAAGCACAGAGCTTTTGTCCTATGGTGTCCTGTGGCACTGTAAGGGATTTATTTTTCAGTAGATACCACGGGACACCACACTAGAATAACGTAATTCTACCCAAACATTTACATTTGATAAGTGCCAGAAAGCGACAAGACATACCATAAAAATGTAAACTCAGTGTAATCCTTTTTATTCTGAATACTACGAGTACACAATAAAGTACAAATTTATAAACAAAATATGAAGTTTTGCATGGTTACTAACATTTTGTATAGTAAATACTGACTGACTGCAGGAACAAGACAAAAACTGAGAAAGCGAATTCCTGAGATGCACACAGACTGAGAGAGGGGAGTCCCCACATTGGAGGACTGGGCGTTAAGTCCGTAAGTTCAAGTAGTCATTAAACAGGTAGGTCATTTGCTAAGTGAGTTCTGGCTATATTACACATTAAACCATTTCTGTACTTACATGAAAAAATATAAAAAAGGGATGTAAAAAATTTGCTTTTCAATCTTAAATTAGAAGACCTTACAATAAAACCGGTTTTCCTAAGTGAAGCAGCTACATGCCCTGATAAACCACCACTGGAAAGCAACCTGGGAATGCTCACCTAGAGATTTGACATATTCCCTTTGAGACTCAAAAAATGACAACTGCCCTGAAATGGACATCGTATCACAGTACATATTGAGTAAAAATAGGTGGAACGAATAAAACGCCTACTAGGGGTTACATTACAGTAATTCTCTGTTCAAAAAATTATGCTGTCATGCTAAAAATTATGAAAAAAGTATCAAGATATTCGACACCCTCATGGTAAAAATGTAAATCTTGTTTGGGCTAAATGTATCTTATCTGAAATGCTTAGGACCAAAAATTTAGGGTTTTGGGATCAGCAGATGGTGTAATGGTTACGTTGCTGGACTCCCACGTAGTCAACCATGGTTTGAGTCTCGGGCTCGGCAGCTTAAAACTCACACCAGGTGCGTGTGCACAGTGCCCAAAATCCTGAGAGGAGAATGGAGGAGAAGGGACTGCAGGAGTGATTTCTCGCTTTCTGTCTCTCAGTCTCCCCAGCGAGTACACACGCCCTATAGCAAAAATCTCTTAAAAAAAAAAAAAAAAAATTAGGATTTTTAATTTTGGGATACACATGACATAGCTTAGAAATGAGGCTCAATTCTGAATATGAAATTAATTAAGTTCAATATATAACTTACATACCTAGCCTTAAGGTAATTTTATACACTATTTTTTGTACTACAGTGTTTTGGTTTTTTTTTTTTATATCATTTTATTGAACTTATTTATTTGACAGAGAAAGAGAGAGAAAGAAGGTGAGGGAGGAGGAGGAAGAAAAGTGAGCAAGCAAAGCTGTCAGGTACGGGACTCGAACAGCGGTCAGCCATGTGGGAGTCCAACACCCTTAACCAACACACCACCTGCTGGCCATGTACTACAGTGTTCTTGGCTATAACACCTTAGGTTCAGATTGGGGACTGGCAGGTGGCATGGTGGTTGGGGCATTGGACTCCCAGACTCCCACATGGCAGGCCACAGATCAAATCCTGGACCTGGTGGCTTGCTGCAGCTTGCTTTCTCCCTTTCCTTTTCTCTCTCTCTCTCTGGTCAAATTAAATAATAATAATTAATAAAATTAAGTACATAATTGTTGGAAAATTTTCCATTTGTCTGCATTGGACGTTCAATAAGTTTGAGAAGTGGGGACATTTTAACCTTTGGATTTTTGGATTGGGGTGCTTAAATTATACCACCTTTCTATGAGTCTCTGCAAACAATTTTAATCACAAATACCCTCTGACACAGCTTAACTACTCCTACAAATGTAACTAAACACCACAACCAGACACATTAGAACTTTCCATGAATAGTCCTGAGGCTTGATAGTTAAGGGAGCAGGATCCCATATAGCCCACTATAGTTTGAATCCCAGCCCCAGGAGGGCTTGGGGAATATGCCAGGCACATGTACAGGCATGCCTAAAAATCCCAACAGGATGACGAAATGAAGAAGGAATTACGGGATGACCATATCCCATCAAGGGGTGGTTTCCCCACCTCTCATCCCCATGAGCACATATGTCCTTCTGGAAACTTAAAAAAAAAAATTCCTGGAAGATAATTTAACACTAGATAGGGAGATGGGAAGACTAAAATAAAATTTAAAATCTACAATGCTGAAAATAACCTATAATACCGAACAGTTTATGAATAAGAGGATCTTTATGTAAAAAATGTTCAGCATCATATTTGGTTATGAAACCCTCCATTAACTAGATGAGAAGCAGGTAAATAAAACAGTAAGAGTGGCCCAGTTAAATGGGTCCCCGGCCACCACAGATACTGCCTGGGCTCTCATATTTTGAATTGGAGGTTAAGAGATATACCCAAATAGATATTGTTTGAGAAAATACAAATTTTACAGACTACCTAATTCATGGTCACTATGATGAAAAGAACATCAACATTGAAGACACCGTCTCCTAGCCCTCACAATGGCCTTGTGAATTACAGTCAATGAAGAACTTAAGTTATTAAATGATATGGTACAAAAATTAGAACTGAAAGAGATTTCTAAGAAGGGCTATGACAGACATTAAACAGACATAAAGATGCAATTCTAACAGGAATGTCAAAATATCTTAAACTCAGCAGATAAACCCTCCTGCTGAAGAAATAAACTGACCAGGGATTTCAGAGAACCTTGTACAGAAGGACAAAGAAATGAAGACTAGAAGAAATATTAAAATGACATAAAGATTCTGAAAAGGCAACAGTAAGTAGAGAAAAAGAAAAGTTTTCTAAGTGAAGAAGATTTTATCTTAAGGGAGACTTAATTTCCTGACCAAAAAGGCAAAAGTGCAAAAAAGGATAAAAAAAAAAAGACTATGTATCTAAGTCCTCAAAAGTCTCAAGTGAAATTTTGAACTCCCTTTACTTCAAGGATAGAGAAACTAAGGAGTAAAACAGTATCTACATAAGTTACAAGCACAAAACTCCTATCAAGAATCCTCCCCTCTGTAAAAGGTCTCTAAATTTCTGAGAAGATAATTTTGAACTGCACAAATCATTGATCCATTGTTCAACTGTGTGAGAAAAACAAAACCTCTTTTGCCACATACACAATGACATTCTGAAGAAAAATTAAAAAGATATCTCCCCCAGAAAAAGTATCCCCGAAGGACAAAAAAAAATGACAAAGTGTGAACACATTTGAGAACTGTTTGCTAACATGACTGCAGAACTTGTAAGCAACTGTTAAATGAGTCCAAAGTAGAAAGACAGCATGTTGTAGTATTATAGCTCACTACAATAAAATATAAAGTATAAAAGTTATCTCAATCTACACTGTGAAAGTTTAGACACATTTGAGGAAAATTCACGGTAATCACAGAGAAAATTAAAAATGATCTGAGAAAAGTTCTTAAATTTGGATTAAAGAAAAAGGAGTTATCAGGGACACACAAATAAAAAGTTCCAAACTACAAGTTAAATACAAAGCTATAGTAGTTACAACGTAAAATGCAAGCAGAACAAAGACAGAAGGGAAGGAGGGGTTTGACTACAAAATAGGAGGAGGTTGAAAATGAACAAAAACAGGGACCAGCAGTTAGCGTAATAGCTATGTCGCTGGACTCCCACATAGTCAACTGCGGTTCGAGTCCCGGACCCGGTGGCTTAAACTCACGCCGGGCGCGTGTGCATGCGTGCCCAAGATCCCGAGAGGAGAATGGAGAAGGGATTGGGGCGTGGCCATCCCCCCTGGGGGGTGATTTCCTGCTTTCTGTCTCTCTGTCTCTCTCTGTCTGTCTGGTGAGCGCATGCACCCTATAGCAAAAACCTCTCCAAAAAAAAAAGAAGAAGAAAAAAAAGAAAAATGAACAAAAACACAGATTTTCACATGCTAACTACAACAAATGAAAAAGTTGGAACTCCATAACCACAGCTGGTAAGTTTCCTCACTTTTCTAAGAAGTTCCAGCTTTGCGAGTAAAATTAGAAATTAGCTACAAGGGTAACCAAACTAAAAATCTACCCACACCTAAGACAGAAACTAAAGCCCACAGAGATAACTACAGTATGAGATCCTGCCACAAGGATATGCACTCGATACTAGTGGGGCACAGATAAAAGAGGAGAAAAGGCACAAAAGAAATCCTTGAGATACTGATGACATCATGCTTTTTTTTTCCCCCCAAAAGTAATTATTAGAGCAGCCCCATGGTGCAGTGGTTAAAGTGTAGTGCACAGGGAGCCAATTCCAACATGGCCAACTGAGGTTCAAATCCTAGCCTTGGCAGTTTAAAGAATACACACTCTGGGGACCACAACACGGCATAACGGTTACGTTGCTGGACTCCTAAGTAGTAGACCTCAGTTCAAATGCTGGGCCTGGGGGCTTAAACTCATGCCGGGTGCACGTGTGTGCATGCCCAAGATCCTGAGAGAAGAATGAAGGAAAAGGGATTGCAGTGTGGCCATCCACTCTGGCCAGTTATTTCTCACTTTCTGACTGACTCTGTCTCTCCAGCCAGTGATAAGAGAAATAGAGGAAAAAGAACTGGATGGGGATCACATCCCTTAGGGAGGTGCTTTCTCTCTTTGTCCTCTCTCTGGCAAGCACAGACCCTCTAGCGATAGAAATAACAGTAAAAAGCAATGTTCTGTGTAAAAAGCAAAGTGGCCACATCTCAAACAAAAGCAACAGCATGTAGATAAATATCACAGATACCTAAGACCAAAAACCAGCCCAGAATGGCTGGAGCATGGTGACCAAGGAGAAACTATCGACAGAGGAAAGATTAAAAGGGAGCAAACATGAAGTCTCTAAATGTGTTAAATTTGGCTCCCAGTATCAATCAAAGAAAGGTTGAAATCAAAGAGTAGGTGTAAGGGCAAACACGTTATGAAAAAAATCAAATGGGCCACAGTGTAAAAAAATGTCTGAAGCTAGGATATGATTATTAACAGGCAGACTAGTAAGGAGACAAGTGAGTAATACAGGCAAAAGAAAAACCTGAATTAAGTCATTAATATAGGAAGGGCTAAGCAAAAAAGAGGGGTAGATTTAAAATCTGTTATAGTGGGTGACAATACTATCCATCAGAGGAGGGAATTCAAAAGAAAACAAGAAAGAGGGAACCTAGGTCAATTTGAACATGAATGCATATTACAAATAAAGGAAATGCTGCCAGCCCTGTATCCTACTGGTTAATGGAGACAGATGTCACATGGCTGACCACGGTTAAAATTCTAGCCCCCAAGGCTTGAAAAACAAGCCAGGCCAAAATCCTGACAAGATGGAGAGGTGAACGAGAAGGGATTACAGCATAAACACGTCCCATTCAGGGGATGCCTTCTCCCTCTCTTTGGCTAGGGCCATGTACAAGACCGAAAGATAAATCAAGAGGGACCAAACGGTAATGCAGCAATAAAATATGATGCTCTGCAAGATGACCCACGTGGAGTCATAAACCGCAGATTCTGATTCAGGTTTGGGATAGACCTGTAAAATTGCACTTCTAATCAGCCCCCAGGCTATGGTGATGCTGATGCTGCCCACCAAATTCACATTCCCTTCTTTCAAGGGACTCAAGTATGGATCCTGCTATGAACGAAACTCTTGGTTTCAAGATACTCATTCTTATTGTCAAGTACAAGAAAGCTTCAATAGGGACCAGCAGTTAGCGTAATGGCTATGTCGTTGGACTCCCACGTAGTCGACTGCGGTTCGTGTCCCAGACCCAGTGGCTTAAAACTCATGCCGGGCGTGTGTGCGCGCATGCCCAAGATCCCGAGAGGAGAACGGAGGAGAAGGGATTGCGGCGTGGCCATCCCCCCTGGGGGGTGATTTCTCGCTTTCTATCTCTCTGTCTCTGTCTGTCTGTCTGGCGAGCGCACGCGCCCAATAGCGAAAACCTCTCCAAAAAAAGAAAAAAAAAAAAAAAAGAAAGCTTCAATAAGTCTGGAAAAATGGAATTAAAGCATGAGTTCACTTTGATGCAAAATTTTTTTTAAATACATGCAGATTTTTGATAATGCACATTTTCCATGAACTTCTTAGAAGACCTTCATATTCCTGACAAGTATTCTAAAGCCTCAAAAACTCCCACTTTGTGAGACTAAACACATTAAGCCCATAGGTACTATTCAAAATACACATATTTTATCAGTTTATAACATCACATTAAAACAGAAAAAATTCTATCATTTCTATACTTACCTTCCTAGACAGTGGGTCATCACCGAGTCTTCTCTCTTCCTCTCTACGACGTTCTCTTTCTTCAATTTCCAATTCCCTTTGGCGTTTTTTCCTTTCCACTTCTTCTAATTTTTTGACCCGCTCTTGATACTCTCGTAGCTCTTCTTCACGTTTGGCTCGTTCAGCACGCTCTCTCTCTTCTCGCTCTACACATACAAATTTATCAGGTTATTAAGTGTACTTTCTATCCTTATCTGTTTTCCAGTGCTAGGTCTATCTCTCTGGTATTAAATAGGCAGCACATATTAGAAGCAAACTTGCAGAATTTTAAAATAGTTTCCTCTCAGCTAAATGGCAGAAGATAGTAGAGAAAACAAGTATTATGTTACTCAACATTAACGGTTTTGTAGGGCCAGCCTCTGAAGTGGTGGTTAAGGAAGCTGGATTCCACATGGACAACTGTGCAGTTCAAGTCCCATACCTGGCAGCTCAAAAACCACACCAGGAGTGTGTGCATTAATATATGCCTAAAATATTAAGAGAAGGGATGGATGGGTGACCATCCTCCCAGGGAGTGCTTTGTCACTTTCCTTCTCTCTGAGAAATACGTACACCCTATAGCAATATTTAAAAATTTTAAAAGTCTTGTGAATGAGGCTGGCTCCATGCCCTGCTAGATCCCACATGGGCAACTTACATGGTTTGAAAACCGACCATACATGTGTGCAAGCCCAATTCCAACAGAACAAAGAAATGGAAAAGGGATCACAATGTGACCACCACCACTGGTACTTTGTCCCCTTTCCTCCCAGCCTCCACCATGGGAAGCACAGGGGCCCTCTGGCAAAAAATGGATTTAAAAAAAAAAAAAGCTTTGTAATGATTTTAAGAGACCCTAAAATCTGGGCCAGCAGACTGCATAGTGGTTGCATCACTGTAATCTCATATGGTTGGCTGCAATTTGAGTCCCAGACCTGGTGGCTTGAAACTCATGCCAGGGACCTGTGCATGCATGCCCAAGATTCCAAGAGGAAGAATGGAAAAGTGACTGCAGAGTGGCCATCCCCCCAAGGGGTGATTTCTTCCTTTCTGTCTCTGTCATTGGAGAATACAAATGCCCTATGGCAAAAAAAAAAAAATCTCTTAAAAAAATAAATAAAAATAAAAATAAACCACGCTAAAGTCCCTCTCCCATTCCTGAGCATCCACTCCTACCCATCAAGGACACCAGATACAGATCACCTGAGAGCCTTCACCTGGCATGCATTCCTCAACAAATGTAAATATCGGCACAGAATACAGTGTTAAGAACAAAATGATAGCGTTCATTTTAAAAGAACATTGAAATGTGGAAACAAGCAAGCAGAGAACATAACATCTTCAGATATGACAAACTAGGTTATGATATCAGTTACAGCACTAAGAGATCAATTATCCTAATTCCTCTTTTTTTTAATAAATAAAATCACTGGAGACGGAAACCAACATCCACTTTGTACTACTATGCCTCCCTGACCATAATCTAATAGGCTGTCAAAAAAGTCATGAGGTATTTTTCAATGTTTTTCTAGGTAAGAATGAGTTATCACTTTTCTGACAACCCAATATTTAGTTACCTTTAAGCATTTGCTCTTCTGCCCTCCTCTGTTCCTCCTCCTCCTTTTCTCTGTAGTAAGTTACTCTGCGTTCTTCTTTCCGTTGCCTTTTGCGTTCTTCCAAACGATTATGCCTTTCTTCTGCTAATCGTTCTTCAAACTGTTTAAGTTTTTCCTGGAATTGAATAGTTACAAAAAGAAAAATACACACATTCAGTAGTTAAAATACTAGCAGTAAGCTTTTAAGTTTACAAATGACTCAAACTTCTTGGTTCCACAAAAATTAAAAAATGAGAATTTCCAGATATGTCAATGTTAATCAGCATACTAAATTTACAAAAATTTAAATTGTTTACAATATCATCTACATCCACTGGGTTATACCTTCATACAAAATAATAAAATTGCACGAGCAAGTGGCATAGTGGTTAAGGTGCTGGATCCCACATGGCTGACTCTGGGGCTCCAGTCCTGAAAAATCAACACACCATTTGTGTATGTGTGTGCCCAAAATCCCAGGACGAGGGATCAGCAGTTAGCGTAATGGCTATGTCGCTAGACTCCCATGTAGTCGACCACGGTTCAAGTGCCAGACCAGGTAGCTTAAAACTCACGCTGGGGCACATGTGCGTGCGTGCCCAAGATCCCAAGAGGAGAATGGAGGAGAAGGGATTGTAGCGTGGCTGTCGGGCAAGCGCACGCTCCCTATAGCAAAGAAAACCTCTCCCAAAATCCCAGGAAGAGAAGGGAGTAAAAGGGATTTTGGCATGGTAACCCACCAGTAGGAGACAAGTGGTGATTTCAAAGCAATGTGATCTAGTTTGTCTTACTTTTGAATCAAACAATAAACAAAAGCTTGTATCAAAGGAGACGGCATCATAAACAAAGCTTTAACTTTAGAAAAATGTGTCCAGACACACGTGGAAAAGATCCTGGGTTTGCATCCCAGGACCTTCCTGAGCACACTGGGCCTGCAAGTGTGTGCCTGTGGTCCAGGTAGGCTCAGAGTGGGGGGTGGATCAAGATGTGGTGACCCTATTAGGGATGCCTGTTTCTCCCTTTCTTTGTCTCTTTGAAAGAAGAAAATAGGCTTATAAAATTGATACAGCTTCTAAAATGTTTTCCAAATTTTCCTCTAAAATACTTTTGAATGACTATTGTACATATTAACTCAACCCAGAATTACCACTGTATTAAAGACTCCTCAAGACAAAACTCAAGAGCTCATGAATAACATCTCCCCTAAAACCAGTAACTTCACCTCATAAACAGACTGCCGTGCAGCTTTAAGTCGCATCACAAATAAATCTCTGTCTTCAAGCATTCGTGACATCCGATTCTTGTGTTCAAGAGCTTTTTCACGTTCTAGCTGCATTGTAGTAATCTGAAAGTACACGATACGCAGTTAAATTTCAAAGCACTCATTATTCAATTACTAATTTACCCCAAATAACTGATTTTTTCATGAAAAAATCAGAAGCTCCTCCTCTGCCTCTTCCCTCGTCCCATAAAAATGGAAGTGTGACCTATCATCAGGTACACCCAAGAAGGCAATTAAAGACAAGAAGTGAATAAAATAGTCCTGAGAAATCCATAAGAGACAGTTATTATATCCTCATAGTATTGAAAACTTTTATAAAGGAGAAACTGTACTATAAAAGTACCTATTCCTGGTGGCATGGTGATTAGGATGCAGGACTCCCACACGGCCAACCACAATTTGAGTCCTGGACCTAGTGGCTTGCTTTCTTGCTTTCCCTTTCACCCTCTCTCTCTCTCTCTGGTCACATTAAATAATAATAATAGCAAATGGAATTAAACAAATATAATTTTTTTGAAGTACTTATTCCTGAAAAACTGATTACAGGGCTAGCTAGGCGTGTGGTAGTTAGGGTGGCTGGATCCCAATTTGACAAACTGCTCAGTTCAAGTTTCAAACCATGAGTCTTTAAGAACGTGACAGGCATGTGTGCATGTCTGCTAAAATCCTAAGAGCCAACAGAAGAAAAGGGGCTACACACTGGCCATCCCCTCCCTGGAGGGGTGCTCTCACTGCACGTGCCCCCCAGGTCCCCTCTTTCTCCAGTGAGCACATGTGTCCCATGTCAAAAATGAACAAACAAACCAAAAACCGGGCCAGTGAGTGGGGTGGGGGACTGGATCATATATGACCAAGTGCACAGTTCAATTATCAGACCTGACTTACGAAATAAGCCCGGAACACACCCAAAGTCCCAATGGAGAAGAGACTGCAATGTAGTTATCCCCCGTGGGGGTGCTTTGACTTCCCCTCTCTACTTATCTATCCCCCCACCACACACGCACATAGTGAGCACAGCTGTCCTCCAGCAAATTGTGGCAAATAAAAGGGGGGGAAAAGATATTAAAGGGACCAGCAGGTGACACAGTTACATAGCTGAACTCCTAATGACCAAGGTTCGAGCCCCAAACCTGGTGGTTTGAAACTCACACCAATGTCACAAGTGTGTTTGTCTATGTGCGTGCATGCCCAAGAACTCAGAAGAGAGAAGGGAGAAGGGTCGCCCCTCCCCCTGAGGATGATATATCGCTTTCCCTCTCATTGTTTCTGTGTCTCTCTAAGGAGCACATGCACCCTAAGGCAAAAACCTCTAAAATAACAACAAAAAAATGTTTAGTTTTATTTTGTTTTAATTTGGGAGGGTTAGAGGGGCCAGTCAATGGCACAATAGTAGCATAAGTGGACTGAAATGGGAAGGTTCTACTTGGTTTGTGTCTTAGAAGTTCATTGTACATTGGGAAGACATAACCCACGCTAGCTGAAACTAGGGGTGGGCCTTGGTGTGAAGATCCTCTTGGGAGTACCTGGATACATCACGTGTACGTACGTGCACACACGTGTGTGTATGTGTATCTATCACTCTCTCTCATGAAAGAAATAACTTTAATAAAAAAAAAACACACAAACAAAAAACTGGAGACTAAGGCACAGTACAAAAGGCTCTGTTTTATGCCCTAAGAAAAGACGGGGGAGCCCCAAGATCTTCCCAAATATTTGGTCTACAATACTTTTCTTTTTCTAGTCTTAATGATTTACACATCAAGAGTAACCATTTATATATCATTATTAACAAAAACCATTATTAGCAAATTTAATAAAAATTCCAACTTAAAATTTTGGGGAGAACAGGCAACACTAGGCTTATCATAATCTCCAAATGACAACAATCAAATAAAATCAAAGACTGTATTCTCCACACCAGCATTCCCACAGACGTGTACTATTTCCTACTTGTGGTTACCTTTTTTTTTTTTTTTTTTAAACAAGAATCAGTTAACTTTTATCTTATTTCATTTTACTAGAAACATTGGTAAACTCTGGTTTTATATCCTCAGGTAAATACAGACTAAGAAAAAGTTAAATTTAACTTTTGTGCAGTCAGCAGGTGGAGTGGTGGTTAAGGGCACTGAACTCCCACATGGCCGATTATGGTTGGAGTCCAGGACCTGGCAGCTTGCTTTCTCATTTTCTCTCTCTGGTCAAATTAAAATAAGTAAATAAAATAATTCTTTAAAAAAAAATTTAACTTTTGTTTAGCCATAAACGATCACAGTATATGACTCCATTATGTGAATATCCAGGCAAATCTAGAGACAGAATGAGTGACTGCATAGAACTGCAGTGGTAGAGAGAAAATGGGGACTGACTGCTAATTGGCAGTTTCTTTTGGGAAATATCTCCAAAATTAGATTGTGGTGTCAGCTGTACGATTTGGAAGTAAACTGAAAACCAAGAACTGTATACATATACCATAAAATTCACTGAATTGAAGTGTACAGAACGCTGTTTTAAAAACTTGAGATTTGGGGGACCAGCAGGTGGCATGGTGGTTAAGGAACTGGACACTCCCACATGGCTGACCACAGTTCGAGTCCCAGACCTGGTGGCTTGCTTTCTCACTTTCCCTCCCTCCCTCTCCCTCTCTCTCTCTCTGTCTCTGTCTGTCTCTGTCTCTGGTCAGATTAAAATAAATAGAAGAATAAATAAGTCTTTTTTTAAAAAAAAAAAAACCTGAGATTTTGGTCCAGCAGGTAGCACGGTGTTTATGGTCCTGGACACCAACATGGTCAACTACGGTTCGAGACTCGGATCTGGTGCTTGCTTTCTCCCTCTCTCTCTGGTTTCTCTGCTCAAACTAAAATAATAACAACAACAATAATGATAAATAAAATTAAGTAAGTGATTCTTTAAAAAAAAAAAAAAAAAAAACTAAGCTTGGGATCAGCAGTTAGCGTAATGGCTATGTTGGCAGGACTCCCACGTAGTCGACCGCGGTTCACGTCCCGGACCCGGTGGCTTAAACTCACACCGGGCGCGTGTGAGTACTTGCCCAAGATCCCGAGAGGAGAATGGAGGAGAAGGGATTGCGGCGTGGCCATCCCCCCCGGGGGATGATTTCTCGCTTTCTGTCTCTCTGTCTCTGTCTGTCTGGCGAGCGCACACGCCCTATAGCAAAAAAAAAAAAAAAAAAAAAAAAAAAAACCTCTCCAAAAAGAGAAAAAAAGAAAAAAAAAAAAAAAAAAACTAAGCTTTTCAGTTGTCCTTTGTGTCTTCCTAGTTTCATTTTTTATTATTATTTTATTTAACTGTATTTATTATTTTCTAGTTTGATCAGAGAAAGAAAGACGGAAAGTGAGAAAGCAAGACACTGTATTCACGACTTGAACTGCAGTCAACCATGTGGGAGTCCAGCACCTTTAAACACGCCATCTGCTGGCTCCCTTAGTTTCATTTTTAACCTCTATGGGAAAAGTATCTATCTTTGCGCCAATGGGTGCAAAGTATGCAGACATTAAACCACAATTTCTAGCAAAAGAATATAAAAATCACTCAATTTAGAAATCCTGGTTTCTAAATTGCATTACTAGCAAAGGATTTAATTGTTGCTTACACTCTAAAATATTTTATAAAAATTAAAAACTTACTCTTTCTTCTTCTTGTTGTTCCCAAAGATCCATGTCTTTAATTCTTTGTTCCTCATAAGCACTCTTTATCAAAGGAATTTCTTCCAAACGTTTAGCTCTTTCAAAATAGTCAATCTGAATGACATAAAAACAAATGTATAGTTTACCTTACAACTCAAAATTATTCTAATCAGTAACAGTTGAATAACACTTTTTTGTATGCTATTTATACTATATACTATATTTTAACAATAAAACAGAAAAAAGAAACTACATTAAGAAAATCCTGGGAACCAGCAGTTAGCGTAATGGCTATGTCGCTGGACTCCCACGTAGTTGATCGCGGTTCGCGTCCCGGACCCGGTGGCTTAAAACTCACGCCGGGCGCGCGTGCGTGCGTGCCCAAGATCCCGAGAGGAGAATGGAGGAGAAGGGATTGCGGCGTGACCATCCCCCCTGGGGGGTGATTTCTCGCTTTCTATCTCTCTGTCTGTCTCTGTCTGTCTGGCGAGCGCACGCGCCCTATAGCGAAAAACCTCTCCAAAAAAAAAAAAAAAAAAAAAGAAAAGAAAAGAAAAAGAAAAAGAAGATCCTGGGGCTGGCAGGTGGCGTGGTGGTTAAAGGCACTGGACTTCCACATGGCCGATCATGACTCAAGTCCCGGATCTGGAAGTTTCCTTTCTCACTTGCCCTCTCAATTTCTCATTCTGTCCCTCTCTGGTCAAATATATATAAATAAAGTTAAATAAAATAATTATTTAAAAGAAAAAAAGAAAATCCTAAAGGACCCAGCCAGGTAGCACAGTCCACAGTGTACTAGACTGCAATACTGAGAGCTGTACTGCTGACACCTGAGGTTCAGATACTCAGTCACCCTCAAAATATAATGCCTGTGCATGGACATCCAAGACCCTGATAGACTGGAGGGATAGAGAAAGACGATCACACAAAAGTCTTTGTGTAAAGTGTTTTCTCTTTCCTCCTCACGTATGCAACGTTGTTTTAAAAAATTAAATTTAAGCAAAAGAAGGAAGAGAAAATACATTTACAGTATTTTTTAAAAATCTAGGTGTAAGCGGACTCACGCAGCTGAAACCTGAATTTCTTTAAAGGTCAACTGCATTTTATTTTAAGTGCCTTAATTTGGTACTTTAAACATTTACTGCTCCTTTCATTTACCTTCTTCTCTTGATTTTTCAGGCGTTCTTGAAGTTCTTTCTTTTCTTTTTCCAGTTGTTCAACCTGCTTAGCCATGATAAAATCTGGATCCAATTCTTCAAGGTCCTGAAAGGTAATACAAATGCACTGTTGTTAAAAAAGATACAAAAGAAATACCTATCAATATGGCACACCGCTTACCAAAATCAAATCCTAAATTACTTTTTAAATTTAATTTTAATTATTTTTTAAATTTACCATAGGACACACGTGCTCACCAGAGAGAAAAGATAGACAGAGAAATGAGAACACAAACTGACAGGCCCAGGACTTGAACTACAATTGGCCGTGTGGAAGTCCAGCATCTTAAACACTATGTCACTTGCTGGCTTCCCTTAATTACTTTTCATGAAAGATAGAAAATGTAAAGCTGGGACCAGCAGTTAGCATAATGGCTATGTCGCTGGACTCCCATGTAGTTGACCACAGTTCAAGTACCAGACCCAGTGGCTTAAACTTACGGCGGGCGCATGTGCGCCCAAGATCCCAAGAGGAGAATGGAGGAGATGGGACTGCGGTGTGGCCATACCCCCTGGGGAATTATTTCTCACTGTCTGTCTCTCTCACGAGTGAACACACCCTATAGCAAAAATCTCTCCCAAAAAAAGAAAAAGAAGACATAGAGCTCTTTTCCAACAGCCTTAAAACCCATTTCATTGCAGAGGAAAAAAAATACACATAATCATAGTATCTATTGTTCACTCCTGCAATCTACATCTACCCAAACTCTACAGTCATAAATACATGGTGGTTAAAAAATGCACACAGTGGGGACCAGCAGATGGTGTAATGGCTATGTCACTGGACTCCCATGTAGTTGACCATGGTTCAAGTCCCAGACCCGGTGGCTTAAACTCATGCTGGGCATGGGTGCGTGCGTGCCCAAGGTCCCGAGAGGAGAATGGAAAAGAGACTGTGGTGTGGCCATCGCCCCTGGGGGGTGATTTCTCGCTTTCTGTCTCTCTGTCTCTGTCATTCTGGCAAGCGCACGTGCCCTATAGCAAAAGGCTCTCCAGGAAAAAAAAAAAAAACTGCACACAGGCCAGCCAATGGCATGGAAGTTAAGGCAACTGGATCCCAGATAGCCAACTGTGTAGTTTGAGTCCTGAACCCAGTGGCTTAAAAATATGCCAACATGTGTTGCATGCATGCAAAAATCCTAAGAGGAAGGAGAAGGGACTGCAGCATGGCAAACTCCCACAGACAATGTTTTCCCACATTCCCTCCCTGCCGCCTCATCCCTGTCTCTCTCTAGTCTCTCTCTGGCGAGTAAACGTGCCCCTACAGCAAAACTTAAAAGAAAAAAAAAAAAAAAAAGACAAGCAGATGGCTTAAGGGTTACATCACTGGACTCTCACTTAGTTGACTGTGGTTCGAGTCCTGGACCTAGCGACTTAAACTCATGCTGGGAATATGTGCATGCATACCCATGATCCCAAGAGAACGGAGGAGAGGAGATTGTGGGGTGGCCTTCCCCTCCAAGGAGTAATTTCTCTCTTTCTGTCTCTCTCTGTCTTTCTGGCAAGTTTATGCACCTTACATGAAAAATCTTTTTTAAAAAAACAACAAGAAAAACTACAGGACACACTAGACCCCTAGCCTAGGCATTGAGAGAGCCAAATCCCACATGGCTGACCACAATCTGAATCCCAGGCCCAATGGCTTGAAAAACAAGCCAGTTACGTGTACATGTATGCCCAAAATCCGGACTGAATGGAGAAAGGACTGAGGTATGTGCCTTCTACGCAAAATAAACAAACTCTCTCACATACACATACACAACTGCACAGAACAATTAAAAGCAAATGCTTACTCTCAGACTGAGTCACTGAAATTTTGCTCTACCAAAATTCATGAAATAACCAAGTAACCCAAAATAAACCAATAAATGGTAAAGGACTAATGTTCTGAGAGTAACCAGATGTATATAAAACTAAGCTTTTAATTGGTAATATACTACATACTTCAATGTCAATATCTTTGAATGCTTTGGCACCCAGTTCTGTTTTCTTGATCTGCTCCAAACGCTCACGAACAGTTTTCTTTTTTATTTGTTCATGCTCCTGTAAGATACGCTCCTTCTCCCTCTCCTTTGCCTCCTGGCGCAGCCTCTCTTCTTCAGCCTTCCGTACTTTCTGGAGTTCAGCTTCCCGCTGCTCCAATTCTTCTTTCTCACGCTGAATATTCAGACTCTCAAGTCGCTCTTTCCTTTCCTCAATTGTCTGACGGCGAGCCAGGATACGCTGGTGCTCTTTTCGTGAATTTTTAAGATACGCAGTAACAGCCAGCTGATGCTGTTCTTCCTTCTCTTGCTTTAAAAGCAAATGCATTTTTAAAAAGTGATTAATAATAACATACTCTGATATTAGACCTCAAAGAAATTACACAATGATCCTGATTCACCGCTCTCCTCTAAGTTTGCATTTACTAAAAAAATGCTATAACCTGAGCTGGCTGTTTCCACACACCAAATGCTGATACTTCTCCTATAGCTTCCTAATAGTGATGACAGAACTGAACAGTTTCTTATTTGCTGAGTCAACTTTTCTCTACATCAAATCTACCTTAAGTGATTTAACCAAGGAGGAATACTAACAGAGCTCACAATCAAGAAATACCTTCAACAAGAAAAAAGTTCAATTACTACAGTCCTGTTTTGGAGGTGATGAAATATGCAGTCTATTATTTTATTTAACATGACCCATACTATTACATTACCTGCACAGTATATTTTATTGCATAGAAGGCAGCTCAATAATTTCTATATCTGATAAAGGTATTTGATGAAGTAACAAAACTACTAAACTCAATGGAATAGGAAATACAGAATAAATCCCCTTTTCTGATACCATTTCAAACCTTTTTGTGAAAGATGTTAAGTCCCTCAAAATTTTGTAATTCGTGTCCCCTCCAAAGATGCATACCAGTATATGAGCAGGCTTAATGACTTCAAGTGCTTTTGCAAGTACTGAAGACATGGCTGTAAGCTGATTTCTTATCTGCTCTGAAGGCATGCTTTGCAAATGAGGACCAATTGGAGCATCTTCTCGAGTAGCATAATTCAAATCAGATCCAAAACTAAGGGTCCGAGAAGTGTGGTCAATACGAACCTTTGAAAATTAAATAATCAGTGGTTAAATATATATGTAAACATGAAGTCACTCTACAAATGAATGTCTTTTGAAATAAAAATTTAACAGTTTAAAAGTAAAATTAACAAAAGAATGTTAAGTACAAAAGTTAGAAGATTCACTCAGTAAAACCTAGAAATGGTGCCACTGCATCAAAAGCTGAGAACCAAAGGGTATGTGTCTTTCTAATCCGCCAAAGACCTCTGGCTTCAGCATCCTTTCATAAAACATACCTGCAGGTCACAGTGCCTGGCTGCATCAACTATGGCCCGTTCCAGTTGGAAAGCATCAACAAAAGGAACCAGAGAGGTCAAACGAGAAAACTCAATGCTCTGATAAATCTGTGCCACCTGCATAAAAAACACAGGGTTAATAGTAATAGCTGCCATTTATTCAGCATTTGTTCTGTGCAATCCCATGACAGCCTTGGGACACAGAAGTTATGCCCATTTTTCAGAGAAGGAAAAAAATATTTCAGAATTTGCATTAACAGTATACATTGCTGAAGAGGAAATTCCAATTCCAGATCTTCGACTTCAAACTCTATGCTTTACACTATCACATTATATTATTCCTCAAATGCATAATACTTTCAAATTCTAGTTTCACAAAACAAACAAAAGAGACATATATTTTTATAGATAAAGACCTTCTGGCCAGTCCAGAAGGCTACAGTTTTAAAGAGCACTGAATCTCATATGGCCAACCATGGTTCAAATCACAGACCCAGAGCCTTGAAAATCATGCCAAGCACATGTACTTGTCATGCCCCAAATCCCCAAAGGATGGACAAATGAATAAGAGATTTGCAGAATGACCATATCCCACTGGAGGGGTGCTTTCTCCTGCTCTATTTTGGGCAAGTGCAGGGGCCCTCTGGCAAATCTTTAAAACCTGCTACTTATCTAATACATAAAAAGTCGTTTGTTTTTTTTTTTTCCTTTAAGAGAGGTTTTTGCTATAGGGAAATGTGTGCTCACTGGAAAGACAAAACAGAAACGAGAATGAGCCCGGTGTGAGTTTAGGCTGCCGGGTCTGGGACTCAAGCCTCAGTCGACTATGTGGGAGTCCAGCGAGGTGACCATTACATCATCTGCTGGTCCCAAACCATTCACTTTTGGGGGCCAGCAGGTGGCATGGTGGTTAAGGTGCTGGACTCTCACTTGGCTGACCCCAGTTTGAATCTAAGACCTGGAGGCCTGCTTTCCTATTTTCTCTTTCTCTCTTTGGTCAAATTAAACCAATAATGATAATGATAATATATGAAATAAAATAATTCTATTAAAAATCACTTTTAAAGGAAAAAAAGCATTTTTTGATAGAGATTTTTGCTATAGGGCACATGTACTGTCAGAGGGGAAAAAGGGACAGAAAACAAGAAATCACCTCCCAGGCGATGGCCACAGGGCCATCCCTTCTCCTCCATTCTCCTCTTGGGATTTTGGGCATACATACTCATGCACCCAGCATTAGTTTCAAGCCCATCAGATCCAGGACTTGAACCAATTGGCCATGTGGGGGTACACCACCTTCACTACTATGCCACTTGCTGGCCTCTCACTTGTGGTAATTTTTTTTTAAAATTATTTTATTTAACTTTATTTATTATTATATCATTATTATTTTTCATTTTCATCAGAGAGAGAGAGAGAGAGAGAGAGAGAGAGAGGAAGTGAGAAAGCAAGCCACCAGGTCCGAGACTTGAACCGTGGTCGGCCATGTGGGAGTCCAGCGCCTTTAACCACCATGCCACTTGCTGGTCCCACTTGTGGTAAAATTTTTATAAATTTTTTGTCTGAAGGAGACTGGCAGCATTACTATTTATAGTTATACTGCTAATTAACCTTCAACAATCTGTATAGCACATAAGAAATAACACTGCTTACATTATACAATAGGAAGCAGGTCAATGAAATGTGCACTTCTACTTGAAATGAACATACAAGAGTCCCTCCATTTCCCAAAAGAAATGCAAACTAAATCAGAGCATTTAGGCCATTATAAACCATAATGTCCAAACTTACTCAAGAAGTTAGACTAAGATGTTAAAAGATAATACCTAGCATTGACAGAACGGAAGAAGGCTGTCTAATTCACTACTGGTTTATCCATTAACCAAGTCTTCTGAAAATCTACTAAAACTTTCAATGTGTGAACTCTGACTAATTACATTTCTTAAGTATGACGAAGATGCACTTGTGGAGGCTACACTTTTTAATAGGAAAAACTGTAAATAAAAGTTTCCATGAATAAAATCTAATGAACTATGGTACCATTAATACTATTAAGGAAAATCTCAAGTATTAATATGAATGAAATAGCCCTATATTATAGCAGAAAAATGTGGAAAATGTTCAGCAAAAAAGAAACAAGTGGTCACAAAATATCCAAATAATTGGTTTTCAAATGGATAAATGAGATGACTCATTTTGTCAGAGGCAGAACTGGGAGAAACTTTAACTTCCTAGGCAGTTCTAACTTTTTCAGTTTTTAATTTTGGGATCAAAACATACAACCAAAGAAGGAAATTCTAGGTCTTCCGTAATACATTCATTTTCATTTTACCTGCTGCAAAAGGCGTAGTATGGTGTTGTTCTGCAGTTGTGGCACATACTGTTGCAACTCTGGTTCCTTTTCAGGTTGTTCTCTAACCCAGTTAAGAACCTATAAAGTCCATTAAATAAAAACAATTATAGTTTCTATGTAACACATCTGAAATTTTACTCTTTAATATGTAAAAACATCATACAAAAAAATGTATCATAAAGTCATTGATACTTGTCTGAAGGTGACTGACAGCAATGACTAAATTAATCATGCTGCTAATTTTCCTCCAAAGGTTTGTTTAGCACATCAGAAATATCTTTCCTCTTGATAAAAAGAAAAAAGACAATGAAATGTGCACTGAATTCAAGTACGTAGGATAACTTCTCTCTTAAATGGAAATACAACCCAAAACTGTACTAAGGCCAGCTACAAAGTTACATAACCAAAAACGTAACTACAAAGGCTTACCTTTGTGACTCTCTCACAGAGTTTCAACGGATTAAATTCTACTTCCAGCCAATTATAAAGGTCTTTCACTTCTGGGACAACATACTGCAGTACATTGAATCTGACCTACAGTAAACAAATCAAAAGGTACAACTGCTGAAGAAAATTTTATAACTTCAGATTCTTAACTGAGTATAAATAATAAAAAAAATAGGATTAGAAATCTGGAAAATGATTCAATGTCTAGCCACCCTTTAAATTTACTGAAGAGGAACCTCTCAAAGAAATAAAATAAAATTAAATTAAATTAAATTAAATTTACCGAAGAGGAATCTAAAGCACAACTCTGTTGACCTCTTGTCTCAGAAATTCAGGCTGCATGCATCTGTATGAACTTCATGTTGTACCCTATGTCACATGCTGGGAACTGTTAACCCAAGGACAGAATAACTGCCAGGACACAGAAAGACTCAAAAGTATATATAGTAATGTGCACCCATATGGACTCAGTCAAAACACTAAGGCAAATGGTAAAGCCCATGCCCAAGAGGAAGGTGATCACATAGTTAAGCTGAACTCCAATGTACAATAGGCACATGACTAATAACCTCAAACAGCTGAATACTTCCCTTAAGAGTTTTCTGCTATAGGGTGCATGCACTCACTGCAGAGACAAAGACAGACGGAAAGAGTGAGAAATCGCCCCCCAGGGGTCAGACAAACAGCAATCCCTTCTCCTCCATTCTTCTCATGGAATTTTGGGCACGCAAGAACATGTGCCTGGCATGAGTTTTTTTTTTTTGGGGGGGGGGGGGGGGGGGATTTTCACTATAGGGCGCGTGCACTCGCCAGACAGACAGAGACATAGGGACAGAAAGCGAGAAATCACCCCCCGGGGGGGATGGTCATGGCGCAATCCCTTCTCCTCCATTCTCCTCTCGGGATCTTGGGCATGCACGCACACGCACCCGGCTTGAGTTCCAAGCCACCGGGTCCGGGACGCAAACCGCGGTCGACTACGTGGGAGTCCAGCAACATAGCCATTACGCTAACTGCTGGTTCCCCCTGGCATGAGTTTTAAGCCACCAGTCTGGGACTCAAACTGCGGTTGACTATGTAGGTGTCCAGCAACATAAACATCACACCATCTGCTGGTCCTCATACTTTCCTCTTGTAAGCATCTTTGCATCTTTGCTGAAATAAGGTGTGGTTTACATATATATTCAAATAAAGTTCCCCCAGGTCTAATTTCATTTCCAACAAGAAGTTATTTTAGGGACCAGCAGTTGGCATAATGGCTATGTCACTGGATTCTCATGTAGTCGATTGCTGTTCGAGTCCCAGACCTGGTAGCTTAAACTCACACCAGGAGAATGTGCATGTGGGCCCAAGATCCAGAGAGTAGAATGGAGAAGGAATTGCGGTGCGGCTATCTCCCCTGGGGAGTGATTTCTCACTTTCTGTCTCTGTCTTTCTGGTGAGCGCATGTACCCTTTAGCAAAAAACTCTCCAAAAAAAAAAAAGAAAGTTATTTTATACTCTCCATTTTACTCCCTGTCCAAACAGGTAAGAAGTTATTATAACCTGCTAATTAACAATTCTCACTAAACTAATTGACTTTCTGATTTAATAATTGCTTAAGAATGTCATAAATTTTAGTCTTTGAGATAATGAAAACATTGTTTTGGTCTTAAAAATTCAGTGATATGAGCCCAAAGCTCAGTTGTTGACCTTGGATGTCCAATACACTCCCCAAAATTTATAAATGTCTCTGGGAGGGCAACTATTCATGTGACTCCGACCAGTATCTTTCTTTTATACTTTTACTCTCTAAGGGCATAATCCAGAGGTCCTGGGCTGCTGGTCAAGTACTCCCTGCTTCCTGTCACTAATCCCCGAGTCAGTATTATAAAAATTACCTTTTGGGTCAGCCCCATAACCTAATGGCTAAGATCAGCCAGAACCCCTATGGCAGGCTATCCAAGTCCCAAAGTTTGGAACACATGCCAGGCGCATGTGCATGTGTGCTCCAAAGCCAAAGAGATGAAGAAATTAAGGGACTGCAGCGTAACTGTGCCTCATTTTTCTCTCTCTCTCTCTCTCTCTCCAGCAAACACATGTGCCCTTCAACAATTGAAAACAAATTATTTCTTAAATCAATATTATAAAAACCACCTTGGGCCAGCAGGTGGCACTGGATGCTACATTGTTGACTGAATGGTTTGAACCCCAGACCCAGTGGCTTAAAAAACACACTGGTTGCATCTGCCAGCATGCCCAAAATCCTGAGAGAAAAATGGAGGAAGAAAGAATGTGTGGCATGTTCA
The DNA here is from genome assembly GCA_026018925.1 of Tupaia tana. NCBI lineage: Eukaryota > Metazoa > Chordata > Mammalia > Scandentia > Tupaiidae > Tupaia > Tupaia tana. Next base: position 29,741,079 of record JAKSZU010000010.1, read on the forward strand.
TCCCCCCGGGGGGGTCCTCACCTTCTCTGTCTCTCTCTCTCTCTCTCTCTCTCTCTCTCTCTCTCTGGCTAGTGCACATACCCTATACCAAATAAAAGCAAGTACACATGCTCTATAGCAAATAAAATAAAATAAAATAAAATAAAATAAAATAAAATATTAAATATTAAAATAAAACCACCTTTAAGATGAAGATGTGATATGTAGACACATGGGTTCAAAGGATTGCATTATCCTTCTAGTTGGGCATATTTCTTCAGCTTTGAAAAGCAAGCACAAATATTTAAAACCTATGTGCTGGATCAGTCCAATAACCTTGAGGTTTAAGGGAGCTGGATCCCACATAGCACAAATTTGATTCTTGACCCTAGCAGCTTAAAAAACACTCCAGGCAGAAACCAGCAGTTAGCGTAATGGCTATGTCGCTGGACTCCCACATAGTCGACCGCGGTTCGCGTCCCGGACCCGGTGGCTTAAAACTCACACCGGGTGCGTGTGCGTGCGTGCCCAAGATCCCGAGAGGAGAATGAAGGAGAAGGGATTGCGGCGTGACCATCCCCCCTGGGGGGTGATTTCTCGCTTTCTGTCTCTATGTCTCTCTCTGTCTGTCTGGTGAGCACACGCGCCCTATAGCAAAAACTTCTCAAACAAAACAAAACAAAACAAAACACTCCAGGCACATGGGACCAGCAGTTAGTGTAATGGCTATGTCGCTGGACTCCCATGTACTCGACCACGGTTCGAGTCCTGGACCCAGCAGCTTAAACTCACACAGGGCGCATGTGCCCAAGATCCCGAGAGAATGGAGGAGAAGGGATTTCGGCATGGCCATCCCCCCTGTGGGGGTGATTTGTTGTCGTTCCCCCCCCCCCCCCCCCGCGTCTTTCTGGCGAGTGCACGTGCCCTATAGCAAAAGCCTCTCCAAAAAAAAAAAAAAAAAAGAATTCTATTACCAAGGGTTCAAGATAGCCTAGTTTTCTTGGAAGCTGTATTGTAGGAAAACCTATGCCACATGTCAAGTGCTGAACAATGCTAAGTGCCTGTAGACATCACCCATGAAGAGGAAGGAAAACGAAGAGAAGACTATTTTATAAATTGGTATCAATCAAAAGTTAACTACAGGGACCGGCAGTTAGCGTAATGACTATGTCACTGGACTCCTACATAGTCGACCACAGTTGGAGTCCTGGATCCGGTGGCTTAAAACTCACGCTGGGCGCGTGCGCACACGCATGTGTGTGTGTGTGTGTGTGTGTGTGTGTGTGTGCCCAAGACCCCGAGAGGAGAATGGAGGAGAAGGGATTGCGAAGCGGCCATCCCCCCGGGGGGTGATTTCTCGCTTTCTATCTCTATGTCTCTCTCTGTCTGTCTGACAAGCACACGCACCCTATGGCAAAAACCTCTCCAAAAAGGAAAAAAAGTTTACAACAAAGGGAATTTACTTAGGTACCAGAAAATTGTATTCCTAGCAAAAAAAAAGTATCTAAAATGCTAATTAATTAAGGCCCTTAATCTTGTTTTTTACCAGAGTGACTACAGGTGCTTCCTCAAAGTGCATTTTTCTTATATCTTCGGAGAGCAGTATTTACCACTATCCTTTGGTGTTTCTTTATATTCAAATGAGAAACTGTTAATGGTTTAAATTCCCTTTTTTTTTTTTTAAATTTCCTACAGGGCACGTGCACTGGAGGGGGGCTTTGAAAAAGTTCTCCCACTTGCTGCCCCACGGGACAGTATACTACAATCCCTTCTCTTCCAATCCTTTAGGACTCTGAGCGCAGATGAATAAGCAGCTGGCAAGGTCTGCAAGCTCCCAGATCTAGAATTCAAACAGTGCAGTTGCCAATGTGGGATCCACATGAGCTGATTTCATCATGCCACTGAATGGCCCTAAATTCCTTTCTCATATTTTTTCCATAACATTTTTCTCTAGCACTTACATGCTCAAAGTGGGTACTGCAATAATCACCAAATCAAACCATTGTGAATGAGGATCTCTAGAATCTAAAGTCCCTCAGGGAACCAGCAGATGATATAATAATTACATCACTGAACTCCCACGTAGTCAACCATAGTAGTCAACCATAGTACGTAGTCAACCATAGTTTAAGTCCCGGACATGATGGCTTAAAACTCACACCAAGCATGTGTGTGCATGTGCCCAAAATCCTGAAAACAATGGAGAAGGGACTGTGGCTTGGCCATCCCCACCGAGGAGCAATTTCTAACTTCCTGTCTGTCTCTGACTTTCTAGCAAGTGCGCACCCTATAGCAAAAATCTCTCTTAAAAAGTAATAAAAAAAATAGGGACCAGCAGTTGGTGTAATGGCTATGTTGCTGGACTCCCACGTAATCAACTGTGGTTCCAGTCCCGGACCCAATAGCTTAAACTCACACCAGGCGCATGTGCATGCATGCCCAAGATCCTGAAAGAACGGAGGTGAAGGGATTACAACATGGCCAACCCCAGGGGGGTGATTTCTCACTTTCTGTCTCTCTGTCTCTTTCTGACAAGCGCACGCGCCTTGTAGCAAAACCTTCCCTCCTCAAAAAAATAATAATAATAAAAAATAAACCCCCTTAGAATATGAGTTCCACCTTAAGTATCACTTGCCAGGCACACAATAGGCACCAATTAAATTTTTCACTTTAAAGATTCTATCAGTATGAAACACTGTAAAGATAAACAAATCATTTTTTTTTAATTCTTCTTCAGTTTGACCAGAGAGAGAGAAAGATGAGAAGGCAAGCCACCAGTCTGGGTCTTGAACCACAGTTGGCCATGCGGGAGTCCACCACCTTAACCACCACATCACCTGCGGCCCCAAGATACACAAATCTTAAGCTCTACATTCTAAAACTATGGCTACTGGCAATAGATCTGATGGGTGGAGGAAAACCTAGAATTCTGTTTTCAGAAGTACTTTACATACAAATTTGCTGCATACTCCCAGTTAAGAACTATTGCTCTGGGCCAGCTCTGTGCCAACAGCAGCCATGAACTACTCAAAAGAAGTTGGATCCGACATGGTGAGCCCAGTTCATATCCCTGGCTCAGTCATCTGAAATATGACAAGCATGCTCACAAGTACCCAAGATCCAAAGGGGTGAAGGACTAGGTGAGGGGATTAACACGGCACGGCCAGACTACACGTAAAGTGTTCCTTCCTCCCTCCCCATCTCCTCATGCCTGAGCACGTGCACTCTATCATGAATTAAAAAAAAAAAAAAAAAAACAATTCCTTGAAGAACCACTGCTTTAATAACACACAGTTTAAAACAGAAAAAGAGGGCTGGCAGGTGGCATGGTTACAGGTGCTGGACTCCCATAAGGCCAACCGCGGTTTGAGTCTCAGACCTGGTGGCTTGCTTTCTCGCTTTCCCTTTCTCTGTCTGTCTGTGTCTGGTCAAATTAAGAAATAATAACAAATGTAGCTTAATCATTCTTTTCTAAAAAAAAAAAATAAATAACAGAAAAACATTAGAAATACTATAATTGTGCAAAATCTATCCTAAATCTACTTCATCTTTCTCCTAGCCTCCTTGTATTTCCAACACAGGAGCTAATTAGTTCTCCTACAATCCTCTGAAATAAGCCATGAACTTTCCTGCCCATCATTACTTTTCCTCTTACAGAGTGGCCCATCAGATTCCTCAGAGCCAGTCCAAGTCCTGGTACACCAAAGCTCCCACCAGTTTAATCACAGCTCATCCACTACAGGAACTCATAAATAAACATGGTGATTTACACTGGTGATTCCCTGTCCACGCACTGGAACCCCCTGATAATAAATAAAAATTCCTAGAATTCAATGGTGAATTATTAAACCTAACCACAAAGATTTCTGTCAAAAGGCATAAAAATGATCAATTATATACTAACCATATCATTAATAAGGCCAATTCGTGTGGGTGGGGCCTGAAGACCTAGTAGTGTTGCAAGGCGACGCTGTTTTTCAACTATAATGCCATCCATATCCAGAAGGCGAGCAATATCAGTACGTTCGGGGGTAATAGGGATGGAAAGAGTGGCCAAAAGGACTCTAGTAGACATTCTGTGGAGAGCAAAATTGAATGTTAAGTTAGTAAACGTTATCTAATAAACAGAAAACCACTCCTTTTTAATCACTGCTAAGATATACCAGTGACAGAATATATAAATTACCATGGTGGAGAATATTCATAAATATTATTCTGTCACAGTATGAAATTGAGAGATATGGACTATGTTTCAATGAATATTTAGGGATCAGAATTTCATTCACCACTTACCATTGTCAATACTTTCTAGCTATAGTAAGAACGTGGTTACATGAGGGAAAAAAAGGTATTTCATACACCCCTTACTTCCTTACAAAAAGAATTAACACAGCTTTAAAAACCATTTACTGGGGTCAGCAGGTGGCTAAGGCACTGGATTCACACATGACCAAATGCAGTTCAACTCCCAGACCTAGAGGCCTGAAAATCATGCAAGGTATGTGTGTACATGCCCAAAAGCCCCAGAGAATAGAGGAGGAGGGATTGCAGCATAGCCATGCCCTGTTGGGGAGTGATTTCTCACTTTCTGCCTGTCTCTCTCCAGCAACCACAAATACTCTCTATGGCAAAAACTTTAAAGTAGGCTTTTTCTCTAAAAAAGGAAAATAAATCTACTAAATAGCAAGAGGGGAAAAAAATACAAGGACCAAAATTGAACATGATTATGGTAGTGAAGGAGAGAAGCAAAAAGCTAGATTTTCACCTTCATGAAATATAAGAGAACATTCAGGTTGAATTCAGGGCATTTATAGGACAGTAAGGATCATGATTTCTGGAGCCCAGAAGTCAGGAGTGTAGTATCAGCTTCACCATTTCTAAGACTGTAACCTCTGGCAAGATACTTAATTTTCTGAGTCATAAGGCCACTATAAGGATTAAACCAAAAAATAAATACTGTCTAAAATTCATCATTGTAGAATTCTCTAAAGGGAGGGCATAAATCTCTTTTTTGAAAAGGTTTTTTGCTATAGGGCGCGTGCGCTCTCCAGAAAGTCAGAAAGAGACAGAAAGACAGAGTGCGAGAATTCACCCCCCAGGGGGGATGGCCACGCCACAATCCCTTCTCCTCCATTCTCCTCTTGGGATCTTGGGCACATGGGCACACATGCACCCGTGCCCAGCATGAGTTTAAGCCACCGTGTCCAGGACTTGAACCATGGTTGACTACATGGGAGTCCAGCAACATAGCCATTACGCCAATTGTGGTCCCAATAAATTTCTTGTTTTTTAGTGCTAGAGAATGAGTGTGTTCACCAGAGAGGCGGATAGAGAGAAAGCCCCCTCAATGAGACATGGTCCCATCACAATCCCGTTTCTCCCATCAGGATTTTAGACACACGGTACATACACCTGGAGTGTTTTTCAAGCAGCTAGGACTAGGATTTCAATTACTGTGAGTCACCTGGGATCTGGCTACAGGGTTAGCCCAGAGAGGGTATAAAAACCCTGAAAAATGGGGCCAGCAGATGATGTGGTGAAGGTACTGTATATCCCACATGGCTGACCAGGGTTTGATTCCTAGACCTGGTGGCTTGTTTTCTCACTTTTTCCCCCTCTCTCCCTCTCTCTCTCATCAAAGTAAAATATATAAACAAAATTATAAAAGTAATTCTTTTAAAAATTCTGGAAAAAAATTTTTTCTTATATTGAACACATGGATTATATAAGAAACACTGAAGGACAAAATAGACACTATCTCCAAGAGTTTCAAAGAAAATACATCAGCAGATGGTGTAATGGCTACGTCGCTGGACTCCCATGTAGTCGACCACGGTTCAAGTCCCGGACCCAGTAGCTTAAACTCACACCAGGCACATGTGTGTGCATGACCAAGATCCCAAGAGGAAATGGAGGAGAAGGGATTGTGGCATGGCCTTCCCCCCAGGGGGTGATTTCTCGCTTTCTGTCTTTCTGGCGAGTACACATGCCCTATAGCAAAAACCTCTCCAAAATTAAAAAGAAAAAAAGAAAATACACTAGCAGAAGTCATTTACTTGGTTCTATTCATTGCTATAAAAAAAATCTAAAAAAAAATTTTGGTGCACATAATTCTACATCAAGTCAAAATAATGTGGCCTACCAAAATGAGGGTGGAAAAAAAGTGATTGGGGCCAGCCTTGAAGTATGATAGCTGGGGAAGCCAGAGTTGGCTCCCACAGAGCCAACCACAGCTCTAATTCTGATACTGGCAGCTTGAGAAACAACATGCACATGTGCATGCTTGCCGAAAATTCAGATGAGAATAATGCAGAGAAAAAGACTATGATGTAACCACACCCCACATTGTTGGCTTGGGGGAAAAACATGCAGATGTGTGTACATGTGTGTCAAAGATTCCAAGAGGAAAACGGAGAAGGAATTTCGGCATGATCATCCCCCATGGGGTTCTCTATCACTTTCCCTCTTTCGCTCTCTGGCAAGTGTATTTTTTTTATTATTATTTTTATTATTCATCCATTTACTTTAATTTAACGGGGAGGGGGGTGAGAAAGCAAGTGTATTTTTAAAAATTAAATTAAAATAGGGAACAGCAGATGACCTAATGGTTACGTCGCTGGACTCCCATGTATAGCTGACTGTGGCTCAAGTTAAAACTCACACCAGGCACGTGTGCGTGCATGCCCAAAATCCTGAGAGGAGAATGGAGAAGGGATTGTTGTATGGCCATCCTCCCCACCCTGGGGGATGATTTCTCACTTTCTGTCTCTCTGGCAAGTGCACATAACCTATAGCAAAAATTTCTCTTTAAAGAAAAAAAAAAAATTAGGGCCAACAGGTGGCACAGTGCTTAAAGGAGCTGAACTTACACATCACTGACCATGGTTCAGATCTCAGACCTGGCAGCTTGCTTTCTCACTTTCTCACTCTAGTCAAAGTAAAAATAACAATGATAAATGAAATAAAGAAAATAATTATTTTTAAAAATTAAATTAAAATGGATCATATCAGGGCCAGAAGGTATCATGGTTAAGGTGCTAGACTCTCACATGGCCAACCACGGTTTGAGTCCTGGCCTTGGCAACTTGCTTTCTCACTCTCTCATCAAATTAAATAATAATAAATAAAATTAAATAATTCTTTTTAAAAAATAAAAAAAAAAAAAAAAAATGGATTGAATAAGCCCATGGCCTAGTAGTCAGGGTGCTGGATCCCACATGGCCAATTAAGCAATTTGAGTCCTGGATTCAGTCAGTGGCTTGAAAACAGCAGGCACATGTCCACACATGCCCCAAACCCCCAAAGGAGGGAGTAATGAAGAATGGACTGTGGTGTAACCATGCCCCATGGGAAGTACTTTCTCTCTCTCCCTCTCTCTCTCAAGCACAGCATCCAGAAAAAAATAAATAAAAAACAATAGGTTAGTGAGTTTATAGACCCTTCTTTTTATATTCCTGCATGTGCACGCATGTACTTATCTCAAATATTCCATTTAACATTTTATAATCAGAAATAAATGACTTGTTGGGACCAGCAGTTAGCGTAATGGCTATGTCGCTGGACTCCCACGTAGTCGACCGCGGTTCGAGTCCCGGACCCGGCGGCTTAAACTCACGCCGGGCGCGTGTGCGTGCGGGCCCAAGATCCCGAGAGGAGAATGGAGGAGAAGGGATTGCGGCGTGGCCATCCCCCCTGGGGGTGATTTCCTGCTTTCTGTCTCTCTGTCTCTCTCTGTCTGTCTGGCGACCGCACGCGCCCTATAGCAAAAACCTCTCCAAAAAAAGAAAAAAGAAAAAAAATAAATAAATAAATAAACGACTTGTTGAAAAGTATTTCAAAGTTGTCTAGTTTGTTCTAATAATATTATTACTCTGTGTATGAATAGAAGGTTCATACATTAACACCGTTTTTCCTAATATTCAACTTTTTCAATTGTGCCTTTGGTGGAGTGGATAACCAGACCAAAAAATAGGTACCAAAGACCAACAAGAATACTGCCCAAGAAATGTCTGGAGATGTCTTTGGTAGTAAGAACCAGAGAGCTTGCTGCTGGCATCTAAGGAATAAAGGCTAGTAACGCTGCTAAACATCTCATAACAACAGTGGTCCACAACAAAGAATTTCCCAACCTAAAATGTCAACAGCGCAGAGCTTGAGAAACCCTGACCTAGACCAACTACTATACCATTTGATTGATAGAAGATATATACTGCATAATTTTAACACTATTCAACTATCACAGCCTTACCTTTGCATCTCATCCTGTGTAAGGTTCTTTCTCATTTCTCTAGATAGATGGTAAAGACGATGTAATGTAGAGGCATGGAAAAGTGCATTTCCAGATTTCCAAAACACAGTTGAGACTTTGTTATAATAATTTGCCATCAGCTGAGGTTTAGGAGGTTTTTTAGATAAGGAGAATAGCCCATGAATATCTTCCACGGCTTTGAATGCTTCCTAAAATTAGTAATAAAATTTACTGTCATTGGATTGTAAAAATAAATCTAAACTCAAATTTCTTAATGTAACCTAAAAACAAACAAAAAATAAAAGTAGCATATAAAACGCCTTCATAAAGTTTTTTAATTTTCCTACAACTTAGAATCTATTTGAGAAAACTACCTTAATTATAAAAATACTAATTCCTTAAGCCTCTTAAAGGCTTTTTTTTCACTTCCTATCTGTTACCAACATATACTTACATAAAATTTCTACAGAAATAAAATAGAAAATGAGCTCAATTTGTGTCATCAGTAAACAATACAAAATTATGATAAAACTGCTATAAAGTAACTTTGTAAATGCTTTCTATTTATTTTATCATGAACTTAACAGCTCAAACTGGCACCAGTCATGGAACCATACTTTGAGCAGCACTGACACTATACTGCTTTATACACAAAGAAACTATATCTGAAAGAGATTACATGATTTCTATATATTTCACTGAAGCCAACTAAAACCAAAATATTCTAAGATTTCTTGTCCAAAATTTATCCTTCTCCACAGCTTATGGTGCTCACTTTATCACTAGGATTAACCAGTGCATATAAAAATGAAGATACTCATTAAGGGGAGGAAAAGTAACACTAGGGTTACCAGAAAGAAGAGTTATCAGTTCACAACATACCTGCCACAATTCCATGCTGATAGCACTGTCCAACTGAACGAGCCTGGTTTCCAAATGCATGGACTGGCTCTCTGGATTATTAAGATTGATAGCTGTACTTTGGTTATGGTGCCGCTGAATCTGCGATAAGTGCATCCTCAAATTGTCACACAACTTACGGAATTCAGCCTTACGGGTGTATTGGAGGCAGAATTTGAAAGCTACAAGCATAATTGGAAAATACATTAGGTACTTTCTATAGTCAAACGATATGTGAATAGGTTTTATTCCACATATTAAAAGCAGTAATTTTAACAAGATTTACCAAAGTCATCTTTAGTCTTTGAATGCAGTATGACTAGTCATACTGCTACTGTCCTGAGAACCTTTTTGACCATACCCTGAGAAAACCAAAGATAGTATCACCAGTCCTAGTCAAGGATGGAACTGATTCTGAGCAAGTTGACAAACAGGAAAACGGACAGGCTCATTTGACAGTTAAGGCAGCTGAATCCCACATGGCCAACTGTATGGTTCGAGCTGAGGACCCAGCAACTTGAAAAACACCTCAGCCGTGTGCATGCCTGCCTAAAAATTCAAAGAAGAGGATGAAGGGAGGAGGGATTGTAGCATGGCCTCCTCCCCTGAAGGGTGCTTTCTAATTCTCTCTCTGTCATTCTCTATTTGTGTTTCCAGTGAATGCACATGCTCTACAGCAAATTAAAAAAAAAAAAAAAATTCTAGTATGAAATACCTGAACTTTGATATCTGACATACATAGAAAACAATTTGCTTTTGTATGAATTAAAACTACACAATACTGGGACCAGCAGTTGGCGTAATGGCTATGTAGCTGGACTCCCATATAGTCAACAGTAGTTCAAGTCCCGGACCCGGTGGCTCAAACTCATGCTGAGCACGTGTGCGTGTGTGCCCAAGATCCCGAGAGAATGGAAAAGGGATTGCAGCGTGGCCATTCCCCCTGGGGGGTGATTTCTCGCTTTCTGTCTCTCTCTGTCTTTCTGGCGAGCACACGTGCCCTATAGCAAAAACGTCTCAAAAAAATAAATAAATAAAATAAACCTACACAATACAAATTGGGGACTTACAGAAATTTTCTAATCTCATTTTATACAATACTAGAATTTTTTTGGAATTCCTGTGCCCCTTAAAAAAACTGCATTTGGGAACCAGCAAATGGCAGAATGATGATATTGCTGTACTCCCATGTAGTTGACCACAGTTTGAGTCCAGGACCCGGCTGCTTAAATTCACGCTGGGCACATGTGTGCACATGTCAAAATCCTGAGAAGAGAATGGGAGAGAAGGGAATGTGGTGTGGCCATCCCCCCTGAGGACTGATTTCTCACTTTCTGTCTCTGTATCTCTGTCAAGCCCACACACCCTATAAGAAAAATCTCTCTAGGACCAGCAGTTGGCATAATAGCTATGTTGCTGGACTCCCACGTAGTCAACCGTGGTTCGAGTCCCGGACCCAGTGGCTTAAACTCACGCCAGGCACGTGTGCATGCATGCCCCAAGATCCCAAGAGGAGAATGGAGAAGGGATTGCAGCATGGCCATACCTCTGGGGGGTGATTTCTCGCTTTCTCTCTGTCTCTGTCTGTCTGGCAAGCACACGCGCCCTATAGCAAAAACCTCTCCAAAAAAAAAAGAAAAAAGTCTCTCTTAAAAAAAAAAAAATAGGGAACAGCAGGTGGTGTGGTGGTTGGGGCTCTGGACTCCCATTTAGTTGATAGTGGTTTGAGTCTGGGACTCAGTGGCTGGCTTTATCATTCTCCCTTTCTCTCTCTCTCTCTGGTCAAACTGAATAATAAATAAATAAAACTAAATAAAAATAAATTTTCTATTCTATTTCAATAGGCCTAAAACAAAAAGATACCATTTAATTTTAAGCTATTAATATTATTCATATAAATAGCTATCAAAAAAAAAAAGCCTAGGGGCCAGCAGGTGGCGTGCTTTTTAAGGGCGCTGGACTCCCACAAGGTCAACTGCAGTTTAAGTCCTAGACCTGGTGGCTTGCTTTCTCACTTTCTCTCTCTCTCTCACTCTGTCCCTCTCTGGGCAAATTAAGTAAATAAATAAATAAAGTTAAATAAATAATTCTTCTTAAAAAAAAAAAAAAAGTTGGGCATGTGTGTACATGCCTAAAATCCTGAGAAAATGAAAATGAGACTGTGACATGGCCATCCCCCCTGGAGGGTGGCTATCTCACTTTCCCTTTTCCTCTCCCTCTTTTTCTCTCTGGCAATTCCATGTGCTTTATAGCATGTTTATTTAAATAAATAAAAGCCTACATCTACTTGTTAAGTAAACATTATACTAACCAAATAAACAAAAAAGAACACAGGCTCTCCAATATTTCCAGTAAAACATTCTTAGTCATAAATCATTTCAGTAAACAAATGCCAATCATCCCTGTAAGACTGGCAACACAAACTGTACTGAGGGCAAAATAGAAAAAAGTCAAGAGCCACTCTTTTAGTTACCTAGTCATACACAGTTAAAAGGCTGCCTCCTGGACCAGCAAATTAGTGTAAAGGCTATATCGCTGGACTCCCATGTAGTCGACCGTGGTTCGTGCCCTGGACCCAGTGGCTTAAAACTCATGCCAGGCGCGTGTGCGTGCATGCCCAAGATCCTGAGAGGAGAATGGAGAAGAGAAAGTGGCCATCCCCCCTGGGGGGTGATTTCTCACTTTCCGTGTCTCTGTCTGTACGGGGAGCGCCCTATAGCAAAAACCTCTCCAAAAAAAAGGCTGCCTCCATCACAGCAAAGAATAAACAACAGTAAGAGAAAAAAGTAAGACACATTGAATAAAGCCCTTCCTAGATTGTAAGTGTACACAGAGTAATGACAGGACAGCACATTTGTTAAGATTATCCTTAATCAACTATATTCAGTAATACTGTTTTAAAAGAAAGGAAAAAAAAAAGTTTTTGTAGAACCCTTTCAATCCAGATCATAAAGAGATTTTTAGAAACCCAGTGAGTAGTTAAGTAGCCTGTCCAAGACCATGGAGTAGTAAAGTTAAAAAGCTCAAGTTTAGGGGAACCAGCAGTTAGCGTAGTAGCTATGTCGCTGGACTCCCACGTAGTCGACCGCGATTCGCGTCCCGGACCCGATGGCTTAAAATTCACGCCGGGCGCATGTGCGTATGTGCTCAAGATCCTGAGAGGAGAATGGAGGAGAAGGGATTGCGGTGTGACCATCCCCCCTGGGGGGTGATTTCTCGCTTTCTGTCTCTATGTCTCTGTCTGGCGAGCGCACGCGCCCTATAGCAAAAAAAAAAAACTCAAAAAAAACCTCAAGTTTAGTAGAAAGTAATGAGTAAGTTTATTTTTTCAAGTCACCTTGAGAATTCCAAAATGACTTTAAAAGGTCTTTTGGACATTAATAGAATCATTTCACATGGAACACTGTGACGAGTAAGATAAATTTCTTATTCAGTCATTTATTTAATAGTTACATGCCAACATATATTTTTAAGTACTATGGAGAAAAGAAAGCTGCAAAACCTATTCTTACATTAACTTTTCAAACCAGTTTACTCAGATTTCATGGTTTCATTTTACCTTGTTGAGCAATATCATGGTAGAGGCGCTCTACTCTAGAATTGTTTCGAAGAAGGTCCAAACACTGTCTATATGATTCCCACAGGAACTTCACCCATGGAGTTAAAAGCAATCTGTCAGTACGATCCTGCGTGTCTTCACCACTGACAGCACTTAGTAGAACACTAGAGAGACAGGAAAAAAGTCAAAATCATTTTAGACATAGCTTCCTGCTTTGCCTTATGATTAAAAAAAAAAAAAAACAAATGCAATAATCAATCATAAAATATCCAAAGTTCTTCTGATACTTTCGCATTGTACAGTTGTAGCTATGTGCTAATTCAATTACCATCCTTATTACAACTGTTTAAAATAGTATAATGCCTCTCTATCTTAAGGCTGTACAATTTCCTATTTTCACAATTTTTTAATATTACTTACATGTTTTCAGTCACTATACATTCAAATTTTTAAAGATAAAGTGTTCTTTCTGGTAAACTACTCCAAATGGGGATAATGAAGACTCACGTTAACAACAACAAAAAAACACTGAGTTAACTATCAAAATATACATTAAGAGATTTAGCCCACATACCTTTCAGGAGTTTGAATATTATCCAGATCTTCTATGTCTAAGACCATCTGCTGGGATTCTTCTTTAGCAGCTTCAGTTTTTTCCTCTGCCAATTTCAAATACGCCCTAACAACATCCTCTAGAGATTTGATGTTCACCTACCCGCCCCCAAATAAACAAATCAGAACTTAAAACTGCTTTTCAAATAAACCATAAAAATGTTTAAAAGCCAAATTATGAGATTTAAGATTGACTTGAAAAGTTAAAAATTTTTTGTGAATTACTTAAAAGCACTTATTAAAAATAGAAAAACCAGTTCTGTTTGTACCTGTTGACAAATGTTCTTATACTGGTATAGTCCTTCCTTAGCCAAGTGGCTCTTGCGAAGATCCACACAAAGTTCCAAGTATTTCAACATAATTGGCTCGTGTATCTTTTGCCATGTTCTATGCTTCTTACTTTTCATAACATCATAAAGAACGTCCAAAGCAGGTTGTTTTTTGCCAACCTCAAGAAATTCTGAAAAAGTAATTTAGGAGAATTAAAAAAAGTCATGTAGTTATTCAAAAACCTAATAAGCCTTTGTGTGTGTGTGTGTGTGTGTGTGTGTGTGTGTTTAATTGCCTGTTTTCTTAACTCATTACCAATTTTTTTTTAGGTCACACTTATTTTTTTACCTCTAAAGCTATACCATACTTATCCAAGGTAAAACAAAGAAAAGACAGGTACTATCTCAAAATATGGTCTACAGGTGAAACTGAATTTCACTACAGTGTATTTCTTTTCTTTCTTTTTTTAATTTGCTGGAGGGTGCTCATGGGGGAGGGAGCAGTGGAAGAAAAGACTATGAGAAACAACTCTGTAATCCCTTCTCTAATTCTTGTTTCAGGATTCTGCGCACGTACACACACGTGCCCAGAGTGTTTCTGAAACTTCCATGTCTAGAACTTGAACCAGTTAGCCATATGGGAATCAGCTGCTTTAACCACACAACACCAGCTGGCCTAATTCCATGGTGATTTAAAAGTTCCAGAAACTGAACTCATGAGGGGAAAAAAAAAATTCCCCTTGTAAACATAGAAAAGTTCAAGTATGCCTTCACAGCCATTGATCTGGCTGGTGAAATTTTCACCAGTTCGTTAGACTTACAACAGAAAAAAGAAAAGGAAAAAAAAAAAAAAAACATTAAGACAGTATTATGCTACTATAATATCTTGGACTATATTCAAACTGGATTTATTCCTGGGCTTTCTATTCTGATCATTCTCTATTATAACCAATGGTCTACTCTTTTGCCAATACCACACTGTATTGATTTCTATAGCCTTAAAAAACAGATAATGAGTGCTATAACTTGTTTTTCATAATTGTTGGCTATACTCTAGGTATTCTGCCTTTCCATATAAATATTATCATCAGTTTGTAGGTATATACAAAACAACTCACTGGGATTATGATCAGAATTACAGACTATAAAGTTTGGAAGATCTGACCACACTGAGTCTTCTCGTCCATGAATATGAATTCTCTCTCCACTTTTTACTCCTAAACATGAAAAAATTAAGACCAATCCCAACTAAAGAATGCTATGGTTTGAATCTCTGTATCTCTCCAAAATTCATGATAAAAACCCTCAATTTAACAGTATTAAGAGGTGGGGCTTTGGGGCCAGTAGGTGGTGTTATGTGATTGGACTCTCACATGGCCGACCACAGATGGAATCCCAGACCCAGTGGCTGGATATGCTAGACACGTGTGCATGTGTGCCCAAGATCCCAGGAGAATGGCTTGGCCATCCCCCCAGGAGGTGATTTCTCACCTTCCCTCTCACTGTCTGTCTGTCTCTCTCTCTCCCTCCCTCCCTCCCTCCCTCCTTTCCAGGAGGGGAGCACATGTGACCTATGGCAAAAACCTCTCAAAAAAAAAAAAAGAGGTGGGGCCTTTAGAAGTGATAGGGTCATGAGGATAAGTAAAACCATTATAAACAGAGCTTACAAAGAGAGAATCCAGAATTAGCAGACCAACAGATGGTGTAAGGATTACAATTGCTGGACTCCCACACCGTCGACCATGGTTGTCGACCATGGTTCGAGTCCCAGACCCAGTGGCTTAAACCTCATGTGCATGCATGCCTAAAATACCAAGAGGAGAATGGAGGAGAAGGGATTGTGAAGTGGCTATCACCCCTGGAGGGGTAATTTCTCACTTTGTTTCCCTGTCTCTCTGGTGAATGCACACACCCTATAACAAAAAAATCTAAATAAATAAATAACTAGCTATCCCCTTTTACCCTTCTTCCATTCGAGTACCAGCATTTATTCCCTCTTGAGGAGGCAGTAACATATGTTGGGAAGAAACAGAACCAGCCCTCACCTGACACTGAATCAGCTAGCATCTTTTCTTTTTTCTTTATTTTAATGTGACCATAGAGGGACAGAGCGAGAGAAAGTGAGAAAGCAAGCTGCCAGGTCCAGGACTCAAACCACAGTAGACCATGTGGGAGTCCTGCACCCTTAACCACCACGCCACCTGCCAGCCCCAATTGGCCAGCATCTTGATCCTGAACTTCCCAGTCTACCGAATTGAGGGAAATAAATTCCTGTTGTTTATAAATTATTCAGGCTGCAATATTTCATTAGCAGCAAAAACAAAGAAAAGAGAGATTCTACAAGATATCTGACCAGTATTTCTCAAAACTGTCACAGTCATCAAAAACAAGGAAAGTTTGAAATTGTCACAACTAAGAGGAACTTTAGGAGACATGAAACTAACATGAAACATAGATGGAATCTCAGAACAAAAAGGATGTTAACAGAAGCAGAGAAAATCTTTATAAAGCATTTTATTTTTCTTTAATAACCATGTGTAACAGGCCAGTCCACATCCTGGAGGTTAGTCATCTCACATGGATGACTGCATGGTTCAAGTCCTGGATCCAGGGCGCATGTGCTTGAGTGCCCAAAATCCTGAAGGGAGAGAGAAATAGAAAAGGGACTGTGTATGACCATGCCCCCTTGGGGGGAAGGGGGAACTCTCCCTCTTAGAGCACACATTCCCACTCTCTAGTAAATTAAAATAAGAACAAGAATGTGTCAGTATTGGTTCATTAGTTGTGACAAATGTACCGTTTTGAGGCAAGTTGTAAATTAACAAGGGAAACTGGGTATGACATAAATGAGAACTCTATATTGTCTTTAAGATAATTATGCAAATTGCAAGCTGTTCTAAAATCAAATGTTTATCTCAAAGAAACTGAAAACAATGTTAGAAAATAGGGCAAAATATCATAATCTTTAATTTACCATGTCCTAAGCCTGAAAGGCTTATGTATGTGGCTGTCAACTTTCCATCCACCCCAACTTTAGCCAACTCAAAGGGATCTTCAGATACAAATCCAGAACTCTACCAGGTGGGTCAGCCTCCCCAGACACTGCATTTTACCTCTGCACCATTAGGGCCCTCAAATCATAGTCTTCACATGCAAATACAAAACTCTCACCATTTTAAGATAAAGTCCATCTTAAACTGAGGCAGTCTTTTCATTTTATTGTCATTATCTTATTTTATTTTATTGAAATTGGCCAGAGAACAAGAAAGAAAAGTGAGAAAACAAGCTGCCAGGTTCAGATCTCGAACTGCAGTAACCCACATGGAAGTCCAGCACCCTTAACCACCATGCAACCTGTCCAAGGGCCCTCTTAATTACCATAGAAAATCTTACTAAATGAAACAAAAATGTAATACTACTTGATATTTTGTTCCAATAAGCTTTTCCTGTTTTAATAGGGGACTATTATTTCTTTCTGGAGAGAGTCCTAAAATTAACTTCTAAAGTCCAAAAGCACTTCAATGTTTTCCACAATATAGTCTATATCAATCTAAAATTTTGGAGTAAATGCCTTTAGGTCAAATTTATTCTTCACATTAAGGTAACCACAGCAGCAGCATTAAAATGAACTATTATATACAACCCCCAGTCTTATATTGAGGATTTAATTCTTTTTTATTTTTTTAGTAAGAGGCTTTGGCTTTAGGACACATACATTAGCAGGAGAGACACACAGTGAGAGGGTAAGTGAGAAATCACCCCCACCCTCAAGGGGACGGCAGTCCTTTCTCCATTCTCCTCTGGGGATCTTGTGCCTAATATGAGTTTTAAGCCACTGGCTCAGGGACTCAAACCGGTCAGCCATGTGGAAGCCCAGCAACATAACTGCTACCCCATCTATTTGCAGGAACTACTATATATAAGCATCTTCTATGCCTCTAACATGGAATAGGCACAAAGTTAAAACTCAGAGCAAATCCCAGCTTATATTGAGGACAAAATACACAACTGTTTTAACAGTCCACTTCACAATCTCCTATTTTCAAATGGGGGAGTATGATTTCTTTTTTCCTTTCTTTCATTTTTTTAGGAGATTTTTTTTTGAGAGGTTTTCACTATAGGGCGCGTGCGCTCGCCACACAGACAGAGAGAGACATAGAGACAGAAAGCGAGAAATCACCCCCCAGGGGGGATGGCCACGCTGCAATCCCTTCTCCTCCATTCTCCTCTTGGGATCTTGGGCACGCACGCACATGCACCCAGCGTGAGTTCTAAGCCACCGGGTCCAGGATGCAAACCACGGTCGACTACGTGGGAGTCCAGCAACACAGCCATTACACTAACTGCTGGTTCCCAGGAGATTTTTGCTATAGAGCACGTGTGGTCTCCAGAGAAAAAACAGACAGAAAGCGAGAAATACCCTCCACCCCTTGTGGGGAATGGCCAGTCCGCAATCCCCCCCCCCTTCGCCTACCAGGATTGTGGGTGCTGCGCACGTGTGCACGCACCCCCGGCATGAGTTTTAAACTGCCAGGTCCAGGACTTGAACTACATTTGAGTTTGCGGGCATCCAGCAATGTAACCATTATGCCACCTGCTGGTCCCAGGAGTGTGGTTTCTTTCTTTCCTTTTTTTTAAACTTTATCCATTTATTTATTTACTTCAATTTGACCAGAGACAGAATGAGAGAGAGAAAGTGAGAAAGTAAGCCTCTAGGTCCAAGATTCTAACCACATTCAGTCATGTGGGAGTCCAAAGCCCTTAACTACCACTCCACATAGTCCTGGAAGTGCAGTCTCTTAATATCACTCTAAAAAAATAGTCTTGCTTGTGACAGAACTAAAAGAATCACTTCCTAAACATATTTTTTTAAAAGAATTACTAGTTTAACTTTACTTATCTTAATTTTACCAAGAGAGACAGACGAAGAGAGAGAGAGAGAGAGAGAGGGAGAAAGTGAGAGAGCAAACTGCCAGGTCCAGGACTCAAACTACAGTCGGCCACAGTCCACAGTCCACAATCCCCAACCACTATGCCACCTGCCAGTTCCACTTCCTAAAACTTCTAATGAAAATTTCTAATTCCAAACCCCATACTTTCTAACTGAAACAATCCTAAACACACACATGAAGAAATAATTATTTTTTTATAAGATGGGCATCCCCTTCTCAACCAACTTTTGGTTTTTTTTTTAAGAAAGTTCTGCCATAGAACACATGAGCTCACCAGAGAGAGAAAGTGGGAGATCACCCCCCCAGGGCAGATGACCACCCTGCAATCCCTTCTGTCCCAAACTCCTCTGGGGATTTTGGGCATCCAAAGTACACATGCCTGGCTTAAGTTTCAAGATGAACTCAAACAGCAGTCAGTCATGTGGGAGCCCAGCACCTTAACCACTATGCCATCTACTAGCCTCATCCCAACTTTTTTTTTTTTTCAGTCACATTCAATTTTTTTAATTATTAATTCGGGCTACATCTGAAGTACACTGCACTTATTTGCAAAGACTTTTTACAAATGATCAGTAATATAAAGTGAAACTTAAAAAGGAAATTACAGACTCATTCCACATGTGAGATGCAGCATTTATTTTTTTAAAGAATTATTTTATTAAACTTCATTCATTCATTCATTCATTCATCGCTTTTAATTTGACCAGAGAAGGACAGGGTGAAAGAGGTTGGCCATGTGGGGAGTCCAGCGCCCTTAACCACCACACCACCTGCCAGCCCCAAGGTGCAGTAAAAAGAAAACATGGGAACCATCAGTTGGCTTAACGGCATTGTGGCTAGACTCCCACGTAGTCGACCACGGTTCAAGTCCCAGACCCAGTGGCTTAAACTCATGTCGGGCACATGCGTATCCAAGATCCCAAGAGGAGAATGGAGAGGGGATTGTAGCATGGCCATCCCCACCCTCCCCCGGGGGTGGGGGGGTAAGGGGGGATTTCTTGTTTTCTGTCTCTTGTCTTTTTGGTGAGCGCACGAGCCCTATAGCAAAAACCTCTCCAGGAAGAAAGGAAGGAAGGAAGGAAGGAAGGACGGACGGACGGACATGAATAGCCAATAAGGATGCTTATAAAAGAAAATAGTAATTTAAACTAGTATAGGAACAAAATCTTCATGACAAAACATGACAGTGAGTCCTCCTAGCTTTATTCAAGTTTATATAAAGGGTCTTCAAAAAATCGGGGCCAGCAGGAGGTGTGGTGGTTAAGGGCGCTGGACTCTCACATAGCTGACCACAGTTCAATTAAAGTCCCAGACCTGGTGGATTGTGTTCTGTTTGTTTGTTTGTTTGTTTCTTTCTTTCTTTCTTTCTTTCTTTCTTTTTCTTTCTTTCTTTCTCTCTCTCTCTCTCCCCCCCTCCCCGCCTCCCTTGCTTATCAAATATAAAAATGAATAAAGCTGAATAAAATTATTTTTTAAAAATATTCATGGGGGAACCAGCAGTTAGCAGAATGGCTATGTCGCTGGACTCCCACGTAGTCGACCGCGGTTCATGTCCTGGACGCGGTGGCTTAAAACTCACACCGGGTACGTGTGCGTGCGTGCCCAAGATCCCGAGAGAAGAATAGAGAAGGGACTGCGGCATGGCCATCCCCCTGGCGGGGGTGGGGGGTGGGGGGTGGTGATTTCTTGCTTTCTGTTTCTCTGTCTCTGTGTTTCTGGCGAGCGCACGCACCCTATAGCAAAAACCTCTCCAAAAAAAAAAAAAAAATTCGGGGCCAGCAGGAGGCATGGTGGTTAAGGGCGTTGGACTCTCACATAGCTAACCACAGTTCAAGTCCCAGACCTGGTGGATTGTGTTCTCTTTCTCTCTCTCTCTCTCTCCCCCCGCCCCCCTTGATTATCAAATATAAAAATGAATAAAGCTGAATAGAATTATTTTTTAAAAATATTCATGGGGGGACCAGCAGTTAGCATAATGGCTATGTCACTGAACTCCCATGTAGTTGACCACGGTTCGAGTCCCAGACCCAGTAGCTTAAACTCAAACGGGTGCGTGTGTGTGCCCAAGATCCAGAGAGGAGAATAGAGAAGGGATTGCAGCGTGGCCATCTCCCCTGGGGAGTGATTTCTTG
Organism: Tupaia tana; assembly: GCA_026018925.1. Classification (NCBI taxonomy): domain Eukaryota; kingdom Metazoa; phylum Chordata; class Mammalia; order Scandentia; family Tupaiidae; genus Tupaia; species Tupaia tana. The sequence goes on from JAKSZU010000010.1 coordinate 29,761,730, forward strand.
CTATCTCTCTGTCTTTCTGGCAAGGGCACAGGCCCTACATCAAAAAAAAAAAAAAAAAAAAAATCATGGGGGACCAGCAGTTGCTATAATGGCTATGTCACTGGACTCCCATGTAGTTGACCGCAGTTCAAGTACTGGACCCGATGGCTTAAACTCACGCCAGGCACATGTGCGTGCGTGCACGAGATCTCAAGAGGAGAATGGAGAAGAAGGGACTGAGCCATGGCCATCCCTCACTTTCTGTCTCTGTCTCTCTCTGTCTTTCCAGCAAACGCATGTGCCCTATAGCAAAAACCTCTCCAAAAAAAATTTTTTTTCATGGAAAATCTGTGCTATGACAATACCACGGGGGACTTCAAATTTTTTTTTTTTAACAACAAAATAAACTCAATTTTTTTTTTTTTTTTTTAGAGAGAGAATCCTTTTTTTTTTTTTTATTTTATTTTATTTTTTTTGAGAGGTTTTTTGCTATAGGGCGCGTGCGCTCGCCAGACAGACAGAGAGAGACAGAGAGGCAGAAAGCGAGAAATCACCCCCCAGGGGGGATGGTCACGCCGCAATCCCTTCTCCTCCATTCTCCTCTCGGGATCTTGGGCATGCACGCACACGCGCCCGGCGTGAGTTGTAAGCCACCGGGTCCGAGACGCGAACCGCGGTCGACTACGTGGGAGTCCAGCGACATAGCCATTACGCTAACTGCTGGTTCCCAAAATAAACTCAAATTTTGACTCCATTTTTTTCTTCGAACTGTTTGGAGTCCCCTAGTATATACACAAAGCAGATATCGTTTCTCTGAACTGCCTATCAATATTTGGGGAGAAAAAGCTTTAGAGGTTGGAAAGTGGTATCAAACAATAAAGGCTTTATATTTCAATACTTAAAGAAATGTTAGTTTCCAGAAAAATATTCAATAAATTAAAAATAAAATCTGGAATTATAAACTATTAGTAGGAAGGTGGGCATTCTCAGTTTACTTCAGACACATAACTAAAAGAAACTATTATCTAAAGTTTAGATCAGCTCTTCATTTTTACCACAATATTGAACAGTTTATTTATGCAACAGACCAAATACATAAACTAGAATGTTACTCAACTTGTGGGTTTAATAACAACCTTCTTTTTTAAGGCATTGGTTGTAGTGCAAATCAAAGGGCTGTTAAAGGGTCAGTAGCAGTTAGTTGGTCACTACCAACATAAAGTGGAGAAAGGAGGCCTTCACCAAATGATTACAGACATGAGTTCTTGTCTGAGCCAAATTCTCATCTTCCCGAATTACTATAATGTTTTCCAAAAATACTGCTCTGATATACAGGTTCAGGGTGACTTGAAGGACTACTTACGTTTATTTACATTTTATTAAGTTAATGCAATGGGTTGTCTAAATATGTTTGGGTTACTAATGTTGCAGATAAAATATTACATAAATCGAGATCATTTCTACTGTGTGAAATGTCTTTCTACTGTCCTGTTTAATGGGTAAGCAGTGCCATATCTACTCGCTTGAACACTTGAAGTATTCCCTCACAAGACCAAAGGTATGGAAGTTACTACTTGAAAAGCATGGCATCTACCACAGAAACAAACCCCTATCCTACAGCTTAAAATGGAATCAGCAGAGTCAACACAGCCTTTAAACAAACTCCCCCAGCCCCCCTATACACAGTATTCCTTTCTCATCTTGCCTACTTTAATTTCAGATGCTTTCTGTAACATGCCCTTCATCAACTGTCTATTTTGACTGGGCAGCTGAAGGGTTGATACACATTACATCCTTTCTAATTTTAAAAAATTACCCAAATACTAAATTCATCCAGAGAGAGCAGTGATGAAGGAAAAGTGTGAAAACTACAAATGTAATCGAGAGTACAGTGCTTCAGCCTACTAGCATGGCAAAAACGCCTGTTGCTAAAGCATACAACTGACTAAATCTACTAAAGCTATGTAGAGCAGTAATTTCGGCAAGCACTTTGTATACCATCACATAACTCTTAAGTTTCAAAATGTAAAAAAAGCCTTAACTTTGCTACAGCTTAGTTTGTAGTGATAAATTTACATTTCAATATATTTTCCTTCCTATAAATTAATAAATGTCCCTAAACTACCTGCCTGTTCTAAACATTAGACTGCTGATTAGTATGACGGTGATCAGCTCTATGTTGTGTTTCAGTAGGATTTTAAGACAATTATTCCACAGAATGTTAAATGATGATATTTCACTGACCATTCCCAAGCCCACCCCCAGAAATTGTTACTTTTAGTTTAAAAATAAAAAGTATGTGACCAACACATCTCTGGTCTTGACAGATTATCAGTAGTATCAATTCTATGTAATGACTCAAAATGACCTTTCATAAGATGAATTTTCAAACAAGCTAACAAAATAAGCTCTATAAACACAAATTGTAACAGACGCGGTATACCCGTCTATGACACTGACAAGACTCAAAAACTCGTGTGAGAGTGAAAACAGAAGCTACAGGCGCCCTAAAACTTAAAAATTGCTGGGTTAAAAAAACTAAAAAAAAAAACTAAAAGTTTTTAAAAACCAGACATGCAGAAAATATCTGCACTCCCACAAACCAACATTACACAAGTTTTTGAAGAGATGAGGGTACAAGAGTCCTTCTTCCCGCAAGCAACCACGGCTTAAATGCACGAATGCAAACTTAAATCACAAGCAGAGCTGTGGAAAAAGAAAACACTGATCTGGATGTCAAGAGACTAGTTATAGTCTCCTGACTCGACAACTAACTCCCCGAGTGACCTTGACAAAAACCATTCTCTTCAGGCCTGTTTGTTACCTTTAAGAGAAGACCTAAAGTCCCCTTATAATATTAACTCTGCTCCAACTTCTGTGACTCGAAACTGGCTTTCGGATTGGCCCTAATCAATGCCAAGAAGAAAAAAGAAAAACCAGGAAAAAAGTTAAATGGGTAAGAGGCCTTTAAGTGGATATTACGTGGCTGGGGGAAGTGTGAGTGGACCCTGACCCAGCAGAGCACCACGCAGGGCTTGGGGGGTCGGAGGTGTCCGCGGGAAGGCCGGAGGTGGGACTGCAGGGCTCCCGGCTCCGGCAGGAGGTGGAGCTGAGGTTCTCGCGTGCATTGTCCCCGGGAGGGAGCCATGTTTCTTCCTCCCCGGCACTCCCAGATGGCGGCCGGGGGCGAGGGGCCTAAGCAGACGAAAGCCCCGCGACTTGGACAACTACCCGGAGGCGAACAGAGAATGGAGCTCCGGCCCAAGGAGGGCCTGTCTCCCGGACCGCGGCCCCGGGAACAGAAGGCTGCGGAAGTAAGGGCTCCCGAGGCGACGGTTCCCGGCTCCCGGCTCCGCGCCTCCCACCTCTCGGTCGGTGGGAGCAGGAAGGGAAACCATGCCCAACCACAGGCTGGGCCAGCGGCGGGCCGCACTAGCCTCCTCTCCGGCAGCAGCCCGGGCAGCGGAGAAGTGGAAAGCAGGCCGAGGCCCTCGACCTCCGAGGCCTCAGGCCGCTCCAACCTGGCGCCCCCCGATTCCCTACTCACCGTTGGCACGTTTGAGGGCATTTTCCGGCCTCTGGAAATAGGCCGGCATCTTGGCGGCAGGCTCAGCTCACCCGGCGTCAGCGAACTCCTTAGTGGCCCGGGCCGGAAGAGGACACGGAGAGGAACCAGCTCGCGGTTCCACGCGCCTCGCCAGCAGTCGCCCGCGCCCAGCCGACCAGAGACGGAAAGGAAGGGGCCACGTGACCCCCGTGCGGCGGCACTGCCGCCGCCCAGGCCCCGGATGTAGGAGCGCACCCCACCCCCCGCCCTCCCCGCGCGCCTGCGCGCTGGCGTCACGCCGGCTGACGTGGCGGCGGCCGGCGTCCTCCGCGCGCGTTGTGGGCAGAGGCGCGCGGGGTCTGTGGTACCCTCATTAGACGCCGCAGGTTAGTGTTGGGAGGTGGTTCTCCAGCCCTTCGCTTCTGGAACAAAAATCTGAGTGGGACAGGTAAGCTTGGGGTTAGAGTCTGGTGAAAAGGCAAGCGTCTAAACAGACCCACTTTTAACATGATTTGTGCGGAGTCGTGTAGAGTCAAAAGTCAAGTTCCACCCGACTGCTGAATGGCCTGTCTGAGCTAAATGAAAACGCCGAATTTACTTAACGGAACTATATTAATTAAGCAAGTATCATTAGTCGACGGCAGTACACCGCTGGGAAACAGTGGCGGCCTGTGCCATGAAGGACAAGCATGGGAGAGCAGACACAATAAAAAAAAGATTATTTCATAATCTTGATCAGATAAAAAGTGCCACGGGGATTGCCTGAGGATCGAGGCGCTCAGAAAAGGCGAGGGTCGACAGAAGTCTGGCATAGGGTAAAACCCTTAGGGCAGGACACTTGCATAATGCTTGAAAATACCACGTTTTTACATACAGCACACGTCACAAACAAACATGAGAAAAATTAGTGTCAGTAGAAAAAAAATCAGTTTGTAACAAGCCCTTTTTCCTTAGTTAACAATTGTGATGTTCACAAATTAATTTCTACGGGACAAACTTGAAAAACTGTGAACCGAATCTAATTCTTGAGCCCTTACTATGAAATTAAAATCAGTTCGGAAGGAAAATTAGGAGACAACAATGAAATAAATTGTTGCAAATTTATTTCACATTGTACTAATAGATGGGATATATGTAATAGATAGGGCATATAATGGGATATATGTAATAGACGGGATATGTGTAATAGATGGGATATATGAATTACTGAGAGTGTATATATGTATGTACATATATATATATATATATATATATATATAAATAAATGAATGAGGAAGCCACAGTATATATATACACAGAAAGCATATACCCCTCAATTGTGGCTCCACAAAAGTTTTCCTATTTAAGTAGATTTTCGTTACAAAAGAAAATTTGGGAAATACACAACAAAAAATAAGTCAAATTTTTTTTTAATTATTTTATTTAACCCTATCTAGTTATTCATTTGTTTATTTCAATTTGACCAGAGAGGAACAGAGCAAGAGAGAAAAAGTGAGAAAGCAAACCGCCAGGTCCAGGACTCAGACTGTGGTCAGCCATGTGGGAATCCAGAGCCCTTAACTACCACGCCACCTGCCAGCCCCAATATGTCACAAATGCTAAACAAAATAGCTTAAAATTAATTTCTGGGAACCAGCAGATGGTTTAATGGCTACATCACTGGACTCCCATATAGTTGACTGTGGGTCAAGTCCTGGACCCGGTGGCTTAAGCTCATGCCGGGCACATGTGTGTTCGTGCTCAAGATCCCAAGAGGAGAATGGAGAAGAGATTGCAGCATGGCCATCCCCCCTGGGGGGGGTGATTTCTGGCTTTCTGTCTCTCTGTCTCTGTCTTTCTGGCAAGCGCATGCGCCCTATAGCAAAAAAATAAAAAATAAAAATTAATTTCTGGGCCAATTGTGGTGGTGCAGCATGCACCAGTAGTGCAAAGGTCAGGCCACATGGGAAGGTCTGGGTTCACCTCCTAAGGTTTCCCTGTGCGTGCCAGGCGCAGGCATGTGCCCATGATCCTGGTTGGCTGAGGCTGAGGAACAGGATCACAGTAGGAAGACCCTGTTGGCACTTCTCTCTCTCTCTCTCTCTCTCTCTCTTTCTCTTTGTATTTCTGTCTGCCTCTCTCATGTAAGAATAAACAGCTTATTTTTTACATTTTACTTAATTTCAGACTTTCTCCTCCAAAACGTTGAAATCATCCTATGTGTAGAAACTTACTCCAAATAAATAAGATCAGACAGGGTTGATATAAAACAAGTACTAAGAATGTATAGGAACTGTTTTATGTGTAAGATCAAGAGACTTTTATATAGCATAATTAAGTCAAAATTAAAGAGCTAAACATAAGAGCAAATATTTTTTTTAAGTGTCATAGATAGAAAAGTACTTAGAGAGGTGAGAGACCATAGAGGTACAAGCAATAAAATAAAAGGAACTTTGGCCTAAATATCAGAAAAAGCTTTCTGGCATGCTTAACTTTCTATTCTCATATCTCAAAGGAAATGGTAAAAGTGTTCCATTTGTTTTTTTACTTATTTATTAATTTATTATCATCATATTCTTGTTTATATTACATTGAATCACATATAACTTTACAGTGTAGTACGTTTCTTTTTCCAGAAGGAATGCCGTCCATATCAGTCAATACAGAGACATTAAAATCTCCATTTCATCATCCAATAGCTTTTCATTTTTTTCCCAATTCTTATTATTCCAATTATTTTCTAGAAGTGTTCCATGTGTTATAACTCATTATTTTATAGACCTAGATACAACAGGATAAACATGAAATTATTGAGTTTGGGACAGACCCCTTAAGAAGTTCAGGATATGGGGAACCAGCAGTTAGCGTAATGGCTATGTCGCTGGACTCCCACATAGTCGACCGCGGTTCGCATCCCGGACCTGGTGGCTTAAAACTCACGCCAGGCGTGTGTGCGTGCATGCCCAAGATCCCAAGAGGAGAATGGAGGAGAAGGGATTGCGGCATGACCATCCCCTCTGGGGGGTGATTTCTTGCTTTCTATCTCTCTGTCTCTCTGTCTCTCTCTCTCTCTCTCTCTCTCTGGCGCGCGCACGTGCCGTACAGCAAAAAAAAAAAAAAAAAAAAAAGTTGTTCAGGATAACTGATGCTGGGAGTGGATGAGGCACAAGGACCCTGTTGAGAATAACTCTCCCTTCCTATTCATCACTCTACTGAATAAATAAATAAACATATATATACATATATATGTGAAATTTTTAAAAGATAAAATTGGGAGGTAAAATGAACTCTAGTTCATCCCTATATACTGTTGACCCTTTTCACTTTCAAGTTATTTAAAATATATGAAGCATTTGGTAATATAACAGCCAATGATCTTTTAAGTGCATTAAATAAAATTATTTAGATTCTAGTACAATATTTGTGAATGAGTAACAGTATAATGTCAATTTGGAAGATACATTTACTTATTTTTTAAAGAATTATTTTATCTAGCTTTATTTATTTATTTTAATTTGACCAGAGAGGGACAGAACGAGAGTGTGAGAGAGAGAGAGAGAGGAGAGAGAGACAAAGTGATAAAGCAAGCCGCCAGGTCCGGGACTCGGACCGTAGTTGGCCATGTGGGAATCCAGCGCCCTTCACCACCATGCCACCTGCCGGCCCCTGTTGCTTGAATTTTATAAGTAAATGTATCTTTTGGGGCTGGCAGGTGGCATGGTGGTGAAGGGCACATGGCCGACTGTGGTTTGAGTCCCGGACCTGGCGGCTTGCTTTCTCACTTTGTCTCTCTCTCTCTCTCTCTGTCGAATTAAAATAAAATAAATGAAGAAATAAAAAGTTAAATAAAATAATTCTTTAAAAGAAAACACACCAAAATAAATAAATAAATAAAATTCAAGCAACAGATATGTAATACAAACAGTCATCATATCGGGTACTGGAGATAAAAAAATAAATGAAGATGACTGCTTTCAAAGAATTAATGATTCGCTGGTGAAAATAGATGAGTGTATAATGAGGAACAAGAGAGGCTTTAATCTGGGCCAGAAGAAAAGCATAATTACTTGATATTGATTAATGCTTGCTTAGTAGAAAACAGGCAACCTGATTGTGATAGAAACCATTTTAGCAAGTGCTAAGAGCAAGTAATCAGGCTGATAAAGGCTTTTTCTCTAATGAAGTTAATGTTTGTTCTGTACATGATGGATAACTTTTCCTTTTACAGTTTTTTTTTTTTTTTTTGGAGAGGTTTTTGCTGTAGGGCGCGTGCGCTCACCAGAAAGACAGAGAGAGAGAGACAGAGACAGAGACAGAAGCAAGAAATCACCCTCCATGGGGGGATGGGCACACAACAATCCCTTCTCCTACATGGGATCTTGGGCACGCACACACACGTACCCGATGTGAGTTTAAGCCACCAGGTCTGGGACTCAAGTTATGATCGACTATATGGGAGTCCAGGGACATAGCCATTACACCAACTGCTGGTCCCAGTATTTTTTTATTTTGTACAGCCCTCTCTCCTACCCCCAACTTGATGCAGATCACTTCACTTGGAGCATATTTCACCACCATTCATTCCTTGCTTTGACTACCACCTATTTCTCTTTCAAATTCCTCTTTTTTTTTTTTTTTTTTTTTTTTTGAGAGAGAGAGAGAGATTTTTGCTATAGGGCTTATGAACTCACCAGAGAGACAGAGAGAGACAGACAGTGAGCAAGAAATCACCCCCTGGGGGTATGGTCATTCCACAATCCCGTCTCCTCCATTCATCTCTCGGGATTTTGGGACATACCCGGTATGAGTCTCAAGCCACTGGATCTGGACCTTGAACCACAGTCCGCCACCGTGGAAGTTCAGCACGTTAACCACTACAACACCTACTGGCCCCTAAAGTTCCTCAGTTCTTCAGGATTCTTTCCTGGCCCCCAGGTTAGGTTAGAGACCAAAGTAGTGAGCACCAATAACATCCTATCTTAGCACGGATGTTGCTTCCGTCTAACTGCTTGCACACAGTAAGCGCCAAGCAGGAAGGGACCAAGTTTGTTCATTGCTGTATCCCCAGTACCTGGCAAAGCCATAGGCAATTAAGATGTTCTCAGATAATACTGGAAAGGTAAATGAATGATCACCATATAAAGATCTGTGTAAGAGCTTCTCACTATATCTGTGGGGAGAGAAGACGAAGATTGAGAGTTCAATGTGTGTTAGGGCTGGCAGGTGGTGTGGTGGTTAAGGACGCTGGACTCCCTCATGGTTGACCATCGTTCAAGTCCCGGACCTGGAGGTTTGCTTTCTAACTCTCTGTCTCTCTCTCTCTCCCCCTCCCCACCTCTGTGTGTGTGTGTGTTTCTCGGGAAATATTTTAAAATGATAATAAAGTTAAAAAAAATAATTATTGTTTAAAAATACAGTTCAACATGTATCTTTAGTTTGTAAAGCATCTACCCATCTGGGGTTGGCAAGTGGCGTGATCGGTAAGGGCGCTGGACTCCCACATGGCTGACCACACCTCGAGTCCTGGACCTGGTGACTTGCTTTCTCACTTTCCCTCTCTCTCTCTCTTGCTATGTCTCTCTCCGGTCAAATTAAAAAATAAATAAATAAAGTAAAATAAAATAATTCTTAAAAAAATAATAACTGCCCAGGGACCAGCAGGTGGCATGGTGGTTAAGGCGCTGGACACTCCTACATGGCCGACTGCGGTTCAAATACCAGACCTGGTGGCTTGCTTTCTCACTTTCCCTCTCTCTCTCTCTGTATCTCTCTCTGGTCAAATTAAAATAAATGAATGAATAAACAAAATTAAATAAATAATTATTTAAAATAATAATAATAATAACTGCCCATCTACACAGAGCTCCCAGTATACCTAAGCACCAGCCTGCACATATTAATGACGAAACAGTAACATAGTTCACCCAAAGCGGTTCTGAACCTCTGGCTGTGCCAAAGTTCACTTGTGATTTTTCTGAGGTCAGTCTTCAAAGATACACTTTCCAACACACCTAAATACCCCTTCCCTCCTTGCCATCCCACCTACCTTCACCTCACTAACCACTGCCATACTTTTAAGTCTCAGCTCAGAAAGTTCCTCTGCAAAGCCTTTCCTCACCGCCGAGGGGTGATTTAACTGCCCCTTTGCCTGTGTTCTTTGCTCATGCCACCATTAGCTCCATCACGACCCATTCCCGAGCTTTCTGCTGTCCCTGCTGCCTTCTCAAGGGATGACTGTTCCTCTCTCAAACCTCTAATGCCTGGGGATGGGTTCAGTAAACCAACTGGCTCATCTGCTGGCTTCTAGAGCATTCGCGTTTTCTCCTCTTTTGAACTCTGAGCTTTTTTTTTTTTTTTGCTATAGGGCGTGTGCGCTCACCAGACAGAGAAAGACATAGAGACAGAAAGCAAGAAATCACCCCCCGGGGGGATGGTCACACCGCAATCCCTTCTCCTCCATTCTCCTCTCGGGATCTTGGGCACACATGCACATATGCCTGGCGTGAGTTCTAAGCCACCGGGTCCGGGACGCGAACCACGGTCGACTACGTGGGAGTCCAGTGACATAGCCATTACACTAACGGCTGGTTCCCATGAACTCTGAGCTTTGATGCCTACGCCCTCAGACTAAACCATCTCTCTTCCTCCACATTGCCCCCTCTCAACCAGCTACAGATCCCGTATAATGCCCGTCACTGTTTAATTCTTAGTTCTGGCTTCCTGTCACTCAACACCACGGTTATAATTACTGGTGCTTTTTTTTTTTTTTTTTTTTTTTTTTTTTTTGGAGAGAGATTCTTGCTATAAGGCACGTGTGCTCGGCAGAGAGACAAGAGACAGAAAGCAAGAAGTCATTCCTCCCAGCCCCCAGGAGGGTTGGGCATGCTGCAGTTCCTTCTCCTTTCTTCTCCTCTCCGGGATCTTGGGCACCCACACACATGTATCCATCCGGCTTGAGGTTTAAACCACTGGGTCCAGGACTCAACCCGTGGTTGACTATGTGGGAGTCCAGCAACGCAACCATTATGCCATCTGCTAGTCCCATTACTGGTGATTTCTACACCCATGTAGATGATCCTCCCAATATTCTGGCCACCTTGCCTCCATGTTTGTGACTCCACCTTACCTCCGCCACTCACACATAGGGTTATACTCTGAAGTCTAGACCAGAAGTCAGCAAATTTCTATGACGGGCCAAATAGGACATTTGTTAGGCTTTGTGGGCCAGGAGACAATGTCTTTGACTCTTCAAAAAATTGTTTAAAGGATAAAAGTCTTTTTTTCTTTTTTATATTTTATATTTTTAAATGTACAGAGCATTCTTAGCTCAGGGCTATACAAAAACAGTAAGCTGAACATGGCCCACAGGCCCTCATTTACTGATCCCTAAACTAGTTCTTGCCATACCAGCAATCCTAGCTTCCGATGTTAATTTCAGTCATCTCACTTTCTGGCCACCACCTCCTAATATTAACTCTACCATGCCCCAACTCCAGCGACCCTTCTGCCTTAC
>JAKSZU010000010.1:34157747-34210247 GCA_026018925.1 Tupaia tana
CTTGCTGTTGGGGGTGTAACTTAGATGTGCAGCCAGGGTCTTCAGCCTTCTCCAACCTGGTGGACATGAGGAAGGGACTGGCTGCCCTTACACAAAAGCAAGTCTCAGAACTCATGGCAGTGACTTTTAGTTCAGCCTTGCAGATAATTCAGACATAGACCAACTCCCTGTTTTATAACCAGCCTGTGTCTGTCACAGGAAGTCATACATCATTGAGAATAAATAGATGCCTAGGTATGTGCATGCCTGGAAACATATTCACAAAGTCGGCATCCTCTTATGGGGAGGTCACTTTCAGACTTGCCTCTAGTAACTGGCTAAAGACTGGGACTCCTGTTCCCAGGTAAGTGATGAGATCTCTAGCATTTTGGTAGGAAGCAAGACAGGAGTACTGGCACATGTAAGATCTCCCTAGGTTTCTCTGCCATGAGGGAATGAATCCCTCTCCAGGAGAATTGCCTACCTGTGCCTTTACCGGAAAACCCTGCAGCTGCAAGTTTGCATCCAGTACTTATCATCTTCAGTTAGGACACTCTGCACAATATACAACCTACAATAGAGTGTTAGAATGTAGGAAAGTTTTCCTATTCATTCTCCTTCCTTGGACAGTGATGTCTAAAGGGAAGACACTTGGCATCTTCTTAATACAGAACACTCTTTATAGTGGTCTAGAGTGTCTATTGGGACAGTCATTTTATAGATGAACCTAGAAAACTTGTGAAATCAGCGAAGTTGGCCTGTACTACCCAGGATTTCCAATCTGTCTTTCCATGCCCTACTTTTTTTTTCTTTATTCATGTTAGAGCACTTGCATACACGAGAGAGCAAAACAAGATCTGGTCATGCCACGATCCCCTTCCTCCAGTCCTACAGCCCATCAGATCCTGGGCATTTGTGTGTGTGCCTGGTGTGCTTCAGGTGGACTGAGGAAGATTTAAACTGCAACTGTCAGGTGGGATCTCCTACGGATGATAGGTGTAATGGGTTGAATAGTATCCCCTCAAAATTCATGTCTTCTGTAACCTCAGAGTGCAACTTTATTTAAAAATACCATTTTGCTAGATGTGCTTGATTACGTTAAGATGAGGTTAAACTGGATTTAGAATGAGCCCTACATCCCATGACTGGTATTCTCCTTAGATGAGAGCACGCAGATACACACAGGAAAGGTGACCATGCGTCAGTGAGATTGGATTGCAGGTATGCAATTGCAAGCCGGAACATGCCAAGGATTGCCAGCAACCATCAGAAGGAAGGAGACAGAAGGGAGGAGACAGGAGTCTCCGGAAAGACTCGGCCCTGCCCACATCGTGGTTCAGATGTCTGGCCTCTTACACTGTGAGAAAGAAAAATTCCTGTTGTTGAAGTCACCCAGTTCGTGGTCCTTTGCATGGCAGCCCTAGCCAACTAATACCATTGGGAAAAAGCGGGGAACCTTCCTAGAATGTCGGCATATTTTAGAAGACAGTAGAGAAGAGGGCAGTTTTACAGCTAGGTATGAATTGCTAATATTGACTCTTCACACTCCACTGGGAAAGCTATTTTGGAGTAAGTGTAATCAAAATGCAAACAAATAAGCATTACTGGTTCTATTTACACTTATTTACACTTTGGACAGAAGAAACATGTGTTTATTGGCATGTGCCAGACAAGGTGGTAGGTGCTTTTTTCGGCTCACATTTTACAACGGCCCTGAATTTTCACAATGGTGGGAATTAGGCCACTTTGCTCTTTCGGAAACTGACGCTCAGAGAGCATGCTCAATTGAATAAAAGGCAGAGAGCTAGTGAGGGGCAGACCTAGATTCTAATTTTTGACCTCCTCTACAGCCAAAACCATTTCCAACAAGTCATTTTGCCCGTGAGAAAAAGCATTTATTTTAAAGTAGGTTGAAAGTGGCATGTTCAGAGTGTAACCGCGGTAGTTTCAGGCGTGAAACTTGAAACAGCCTTTCTGTAAGACTGGGCCCTCTCTGTCTTGGGCCCTTACATTCTCATTCAGTAGCATTTCTTTAGGCTCAGCAATGCTGCCTAAATGATGGGTAAATGATGCTGAAAGTATTTACTCTGAAGGCCAGCAGGGGGCATAGTGGACTCCCACATTGCTAACTGTGGTTCAAGTCCTGGACATGGTGGTTTGAAACTCATGCCAGGCATGTGTGCATGCATGCCCAAAATCCTGAGAGGAGAATAGAGGAGAAGGGATTGCAGCATGGCCATCCCCCTGGGGGATGATTTCTCATTTTCTTTCTCTGTCTCTCCAGCAAGTGCAAGTACCCTATAGCAAAAAAAAAAAAAAAAGCTCTCTCTAAAAATTAAAAAAAAATCATAAATTAATTAAATTTAAAAAAGAAGAAGAAAGGGAAAAAAAGGGTTTTTTTGTTTGTTTTCAACTTTTTTTTTTTTTTGGAGAAGTTTTTGCTATAGGGTGCATGTGCTCACCAGAAAGACAGAGAGGCAGAGACACAGAAAGTGAAAAATCACCCTCCCAGGGGAATGGCCACACCACAATTCCATCTCCTCCATTCTCCTCTCCAGATCTTGGGCACGCACGCGCGCCTGGTGTGAGTTTAAGCCACTGGGTCCGGGACTTGAACCACAGTCAACTACATGAGAGCCCAGCGACATAACCATTATGCCAATTGCTGGTCCCAAAAGGTATTGTTAATGTGGGAAATCCAACCCACTGTCGGATGTCATGAGGCTTGATGAGAGGGTGATGGTAGCCTTCCTTGGGGAGGGTATCTGGAAATGTAGCTTCTGGAGATGGACCTGGTGAAGGTGAAGGAGTGCATGGAAATGAACTTCCTCCTTTCCATCTTTTCCAGCATGCCATTCCCTTTCACATATGCTTCTAATTGACCCTTATAACTTCCCAGAATGATGTGATCAAACTTACTGAACAAATAAATGAGCAAATTGAAGATCAGAGAGGTTGAGGGGCTTGTCTAAGGTTGCACAGCTAAGAACCTCTCGCATGTTTTACTCCATGGCCAGAGGAAAGGTTGAGTGATTCCTGTTTGTGAAGCACTTTCTACCTCAACAAGGGTAAGAAAAAAAAAAACAAAAAAACAGTTAACAAGAGGAAACTGTTGTGTAGTAATCATTGATTTTGGCTGTCTCCCCATAGCCAAAGGTAAATAACTGGCAATCAGAGGGCCCCATCCACTTAGCCACTATGATTGGGTCAGGAGTGGCTACTTGACTTAAGCTGGGCCAATCACAGGTCTTCAATTTTCTGTTGGATATGGGAGTGGGTGGGGATTAGCTCTTGCCAGCCTAGACATAAAAGCAAATCTCCGAGTAGGAACCTCATTGGGGACCAGGTGTTTGAGGCCTTCGTCTTAAATCTACCTGTGCCTGGGGCCATTACCCTCTACATCCTTTGTTTAGCAGCAAGTTTCTTTTTTCTTGAGCTGGTTCCTTAAAGAATTGCGTCTTCACAGAATTAGGCCACATACTTCTGGGTATTAATTGAGATAGACCAACAAACCCAAAAACGAGTCATGGCTCCCGCAAAATGTAGCTCTCATATTCACATAAACAGTTGAAGGCAGTTCAAGTGAGTGGTGGGCTAGAGCTGAAGAGGAGGAGGTAGAGGTTTTGACTCCCCACCATTATTGGGGTAGAAGGCAGAGACCCTCTCAGCTTCAGTGTGTGGTTTCTGAAGGTCACTCTGGGTATGAACGGTGACCAATGAAAAGAGAGAGGACATAGTGGATTGAACGTGGATCTTTATGAGCCTGGCCTGGAACTCAGTTATCAAGGGTGACATGGCCCAGATAACAGCAAGGAAGTCTGGGAAATGTAGTCTGGCTAGTGTGCGTGAAAAGAGGAAACAGGTTTTGGTGACCAGCCCTTAGCTCAGTTGGTAAACGTCTTGGTCAATGTCTTCAAATCTTGTTGTTTCCTTGTATGCCCCCGCCCTAACATTGCACTCCTAATTGGCCCCTAGCCTTTGGAGCCAAAGTCAGGATCCCTAAAGGAGAGAGGGGCCTTCAGAGGGACCATAGAGGACCTCGGAAATGGGGCACTTTGTGGGCAGGGAGGCAAGCAGAGCCACCGCCATCTTAGGAACACCACCTGGTGGAGCAAGAGGGAGGGCCTCTCTGGAACGACTTAACCACTGAGGCAAGTTCTGAAAATCGCTCTGGACTTTCTGAGACTCATTTTGTCAGAGCCTCCTGGGAAAGGAATGGTGCCCTCCACTCATTTTCCTACAGTTCGTGGTCTCAGCTCAGCCTGCTCCAGCCCTCTCCCACTGCAGCCTTGGATGTCTGAGAAGATGACAGGATGTTGGGAGCCCCCAGGTAACCAGCTTCAGTCTGGAGTTTTTCTTGTTCTCCTTAGTTCAGCATATTGATGTCAAGGCTGAGTCTCTGAGCCCCAGTCACCTATGACAGCCTTCCCAAGTTCCTTGGACAATGCGCAGTCACCAGCCCTCCTCCCGTGGGTTACTTTGAAGGGCCATGATGTGGTAGACTCGAAGTAGTCAGCCTTCGTACAAATGCAGCCCTTCTTTGCCTTGGAGACTCTTTTATTTTTAAAGAATTATTTATTCAATTTTATTTATTCATTCACTTATTTTAATTTGATGAAAGAGAGAGAGAGAGAAGAGAGGGAAAGTGGGAAAGTAAGCCACCAGATACAGGACTCTATCCATGATGTGGGAGTGTCCAGCGCCTTAACCACCACGCCACCTGCTGGTCCCCTGCCGTGGAGACTCTTCCACTTTCACAAGGATAAGATGTTTTCACCAGGCCCTTTCTACCAATCCATGAAGCCCACTCTTTGCCTCTAGACCCACCCCAAAGCCACTGGAAGCAGATGGCTACAATCAGGTGTTGAAACCAGTGAGAACCTGACCAGCAAGAGCCCTGAATGCTGGTTTCTTGTGGCTTATCTCCCGAACTGGCAGCACTCGATTTCTTAGCATCCTCCTGCGTGTTTAAATAGCTGCAACATTAATTATTACTATTTATTAAATCTAGGGGAAGAAAACCTTACTGTGCTCCTCTCACGGCCGCCCCACTCCCCTACCAAAACGGAGTATCTTATTTTGCTAACTGCTTAAACATAAAACTCCAACAGAAAAAAATTGTCCCCACAGCTCATATTTTTCATCATTTGGTCATTAAATAGTGATGGATATAAACCTATAAAGAACCTAAACTGAACCTTTTAACAATCCATGAGCAATACTATCATTTCTTTAATAGAACCTGCTGACCGTGCCTCGCGCAGACACCATTTGTCATTTTCAGCACGCAATAATCAATAAGTTGGCTTGAAAATAAATAATATAACAGTCACAATATATTATCTTTCAGACTGGCCTTATACTAACCATAAAATGGGGCCAAAACAGGTGAGAAACTTTTACATAAATGTTAAAAAGTTAGGAACATCGCAGTGGGGACCAATGCACGAGTTAGACCAGTCCAGGGTGTCCTCTCTAATTTGCTCTCAGTTCTGTTGAACCAGGCCTTTGCTGCCGTGCGGACCTGCACTGTATGAGTAAGAAGGCTGCAGCCAGGCAGTGGGGTCATAATTGGCAGAGCGTGTGAGAGGCGATGTGCTACAGGCTATGTGCAGACATCCTGAGGGTCATTCCCAGCACCCCAGATCCTAGCAGCAAACAGAAAAGGCCTAACCGCCATGCACCCAGGGCCAGCACTAGGAGGTGACTCAAATTAGCTTCAGGGATTTGTGTTATTATGGGAGAGAAATGCCACAAGAATCCAGGCCACCAGGTCACCAGGTGGCTTTGAGAGCAGATTCCAGAACAGCAATGTAGTGGCCCCAGACCACAGTAAGCTTGTGGTCATCAAGACGAGGCAACCCTTAGCAGCCCCTCAGCAGCTCAGCCCTGAGTTTGTAGGTCCTTCAATAGCAATGGAGAACCCAGAAGCACAGGCCCAGAAGCTCGGTCAGCTTTGTTCATTCATTTCTTTATTCATTCAACAAAAAGTTATTGAGAGCCCACTTCAGTGCCTGGCACTGCTCTGGGTGCCAGAGATACAACAGGGAGGCAAATAAACAAAAATTCCTGCCTGACCCCTCAGAACTGACATGTTAGTCAGGGCGATACAGCAGACACGCTGGGTAAATCTGCATGAAGTCCCCTGTGAGGACTTCAGGTGAAGTCCTGTGAAATCCCCTGTGGCCAGTGTGAGGAGAACTAGAAAGTGAAGGGACAAGTTCAAGTGTGTGCCCTTTCAACCCGAGGTCCCTGCTGGTCCTGGGTGCCCAGACCCCATCTGGAGCACCTGGTCCAACCTCAGACCTGCCTCACGTTTCCCAGCTTCCCTGGTAACTAGTCTCCTGGAGTCCTGGTGACACGCCACACTGTTTAGCACCTAGCTCCTGGTACTGTGGGTTGGTCATCCTCAGACAGGTGGCAAAGCTGGATCTCAGTTCACTTGGTCTAGGACTTTCCACCACCCTATTGAGGGGGCATCTGCTCACTAAGGCTGGAACACTCCTGAGACATTCTCATACCAATTTGAAACAGCAATTGTCACTCAAAGTTCAAGTATGATTAGGTTGGCAACGATGATCTAAGGTGATTTTGACTTATTTGCACAGAATTAAGAGTCAAACAGACCTAGGATTCAATCCTAGGCCAGCCTGGCCACTCAATAGCTGGGTGACCTTAGTCAAGCTACTTAATCTCTCTGAGCCTCATCTGAAATGGAAATAAATATGCATAGTTCAGCAGGTTCTTTATGAGGAGTTGAGATCATGCATACACTATAACCCATGGTAAGTATTTCATAAGTGCTGGTGTTATTCATTCCTAGAGTATTTCATCCCAGGAACTAGGGGAAAGAACTCCTTTTCCTAGGGGAGGTGTGGAGGTAAGAACCAGCTCTGCCACATTTATTATGAATCAGTTCGCTATGTGGAGCCAAAAATACTCTCTGTGGGTAGCGTCTCTGTGACTGATATTAAAAATGACTGATTTAAGAGAAAGTGCTTCACCCCTGTTGCAAACTAAGAAGGTAGGTCTGGAGTATTCTCAGCCTTAAATGCTGCCAGTATTTCATCTTTGGGTAGTCATAAAGTTAAAGGTTAATAGGCTGTACAAATGACAGAGTTTAAAGGGAAAGATGGGGAGGGGATGATGAACTCTCGGGCAGCCGCGGGCATGTTGGAGACAGGTGGCAGCTCACCTGCTGGGAGAAAATATGGAGGTGGGGCTGACAGCGTGCTCAGCCCCTTCTTACTCTTGCTCTCTTGTTCCAAGAATTCTTTTCCTATAACGGATTTATTTCCTGGTAGGACACGAGGGCATGTGGCCTTGGCAAGATGATACTGGGCAGGGTTGCCAAAGTTCATGCTTTATTCAGCACTCCGAGAAAGAGGACTGGGGAAGGGGGAAGAGAGAGACTCTTTACAGTGTTCTAGAGAGAACATGGGAAGGTTCCAATGCAATTGCAGAGAACCCCATATTCCTGCAGCTGGTCCTGTGGTCAGAGGCGAGCTTCTCAAATATGGGGGTGCATCAGAGTCATGAGGATTGTTAAAATGCAGATTCCTGGACTCTAGCTCAGAGATGGATTTTAATACATTCCTCTCTATCTCCCAAGGTGACTCTAAGATGGCTTTAGGACAGGTGATCTATGGACACACTTTGAGAAATCCCAAATCAGTGAATGCACTAGAGTCGAGCTCTATTATAGATCCAGATTCCTGCACCTTCAGTGATGACAGACGGGATTATCGAACCGCCAGCGGCACCCAGACCAACCAGGTGCTTGTTGATGCTGAGTGCCCAACAACTTCATTTGCCAACCAGAATCTTAAAGATGGTAATGAGTAGCCGGGAGTGGGGACCAGTCCCTTGTCTTCATCATGTTACCGGTGGGGAAGTGGAAGCGATATCCAGGAATGACTTGCCTAAGATCAACCACAAATCAGCAGAGCTGGTTTTTGAACTCGCGTCAGAGCTGTTTCTGCTGTACCACAGGCATCTTCTCAGTAGCAGGGGCATGTTCCCACCGTACTAACCACTGGGGTAGAGAACGGGTTTCACCCAGTCCTTCCTTCTTCTACATGTCTGGAGCCAGCCCTGTCCTGTGTCTGTCTGGGGACTGACAAAGGGTGTGCGTGAAAATATCCCAGCACACATAGGGCTCCCTGGAATTCACAGTTTAATCTGAGGTTTTAAACAGAGCAGGCACCAAACTGCCTGCAAACGTAAACTGGTTTAGGGAGGGGAAAATGTTCAATTCAATGAAGCAGAATTTTTGACAGAATTCAGCTGTGCACGTCTCCTCTAAGAAAAGACTTTTCGACTGAGTTTCTTCAAATACTCTAAAAAAAAAATCTTCTCTTAATAAGGAATTTAATGGATTACGAAGCACATTTACTGTTTTATCATTTTACATGCTTGTAAAAACGTCGTGATGTAAGTGGCACTGTTCTGCTTGGAAGACGGAGAAACAGGCCCAGAAGGTCCAAGGGCACTGTGGAAGGTCATTGGGTAGGCTAAATAATGCCCCCATACATGTCCACATCCTAAATCTCCAAGATTGTCAATATGTTACTTTCCTTGGAAAAAAAGACTTCACAAATGTGATTAAATCAAGAATATCGAGGCCAAGAGAGTATCCTGGATTAACCTTGTGATTACACAGCCTTATAGAGGAAAGGGAGAGAAGGACTTGATCCTTCATTGCCAGCTTAGAGGATGGAGGTAGGGAACTATGAGGCAAGAACACAGGCCTCTTCTCCTAGCTAGAAGAGGCAGGAGATAGATTCTCCTCTAGAGAACTCCAGAAGGAAGTTCCAATACCTTGATTTTATCCCAGTGAGACCTAGTTCAGACTTCTACACTATGCATTTGTGTCATTTTAAGCAACTGAATTTGCGATGGTGTGCTGTTATAGCAGCAATAGGAAACTGATACAGCCACATGGGGAAAACAAAAACAAAAACAAAAACAAAAACAAACAAACAGCCATATTGAACCCAAAGTCACTGGCTCTGTCTAGGACCCCTCCCTTGCAGGGACCAATCAGGAGGTATAGACATAAGCGAGAGGAAATATTTTGTGATTTCTAGCTACTTTCCCCTCTGGTAGCTGGTGATAATAGCCAGGGGATGGTAAATTATGCAAGCTTCAGCTAAAGCCCCTAACAGGGAGGCACTATATTCTCTCCCTTCCTCTTTGTCCCAGTCTGAACTCTGCCCCACAACCCAAGCCTCCACCCTGCTCCTGTTTTAAGGGGCATGACTGGGGGCGGGGGTGGGGATTTGCCAATCCCCAAGTAGGGCTGTTGGTTTTTCCTCCTCCCGAAGGTGGGCCTTTTGGGGATCTGTACAATGCAAGAATTGCAAGGCATCAACCGCTCTCCACTCTGTCTCTGTGCAGCCTGGAGCAGTGGGAGGCCCCTTTGTGGTCCCTTGCAGGGTCTGGGACCCAGGCTGAACCCTCAGCTCAACCTAAGCCTCCTGCCTTAAGGCTCCAGGACTGTCCCGGAAAAGAGTGTCTCTCGATCAATCTTGCCACGGTCTCCATGAATTTTAAATAATAGCGGCTTGCTCTTTCTCGCTCGCTCCTTGGGTACGTCAGACTGCGGCTTTTACAAGATCATATTTCTTCACATTTTCATACAATTATTTTAAATGGACAAGATAATGTTGAAATTCTTATTTAAAATGTATGCAGGTAGAGAATGAACCTTCCTGCTTTTTATATTTAACACCAGACGGAGCAATAGAAGGGAATTTTAACAACAGAACTGAAGTGGAAGTGTCTTGAGCGTTCATGATGGACTATGGTTTTAAGCAGATGGTTTTCTTTGATGAATAAATAATTACACCCAAAATAGACAGTTTGGCCATTATTAATCTCATTTTAGACTGTGCACATTTTATTGATTCTTAAGTAGAAGAATTTTGCAATTTTCACCAACGGGTGCCTTTCTTAATTAAAATGTAAGTTAAAGAAAAAAAAGTTTCAGCAATCTCCTCTGAGCCAGGGCGGGCAAGGGCCTGATTTCTTCCAGAATGAATCCCTTCCAGACTAATGGCTATCAGAGATATGTCATGCGGCAAGCCTGTCTCCAGAGGAGCCAATGAAACTGGCGTAGGCCCCACCAAATGGGCAGGAAGAGCACACTCCAGGGAGCCTGGGTGCCCAACACCCTCCTGGTCAGTTTCTGTATGATCCCAGAAAACGGGGCTGAATTACCTTCCCCAGTCCACTCACAAATACAGGCCTCTCTTAAGGCAGTTGTGTTTTATTTTTTAAATGCTTATTGGGATTTATGAAAACATCATAAAAAAGAAAATTTGATAATCTTATTGCACAGATAATATACATTGACCATTTTAAAAAACAATTATTAATTTAACTTATTCATTATTTTAAAAAATTTTTAAAAGAGGTGTTTTTTGTTGTTGTTGGTTTTTTTTTTTTTTTTTTTTTTTTTTTTGCTATACAGCACATGCACTTGTTGGAGAGACAGAGAGATAGAAAGCGAGAAATCATCCCCAAGAGGATGGTTAAATTGTAATCCCCTCTCCTCCCCTCTCCTCTCAGGATTTTGGGCACACAGCACATGTACCCAGTGTGAGTTTCAGGCCATCAGGTCTGGGACTAAAACTGTAGTCAGTTGTGTGGGAGTCCAGTGACATAACCATTATGCCATCTGCTGGCCCCCTTTTTTTTCTTTCTTTCTTTTTTTTTTTTTTTAATTTGGAGAGAGAAAGGGAAAGTGAGAAAGCAAGGCTCTAGGTCTAGGACTCTAACTGTGGTCAACCACGTGGGAGTCCAGCGCCTTAATCACCACGGCACCTGCCGGTTCCCACACATTTGAGTTTCTTGAAATAAAGGGAATAGGTATACTCAGGAAGTTCACATTTTAGTAGAGCAGAGAAGTGGCTAATATGTGTAGAGCACTCACTATGGTTCTAAACATACAAAAATGAGTAAGATAAACCTAGTTATTATCCCTGCTTTATAGGTTAAAACAAATGGTCATGTGGGGCCAACAGGTGGCATGGCGGTTAAGGCACTAGATTCCCACACGGTTGACTGCGATGTGAGTCCCGGACTAGGTGGCTTGAAAATCACAACAAATAAATACATAAATAAATGGGGTTCTTTTTATTTTGTTTTTGTTTTTTTGAAGAGAGGTTTTTGCTATAGGGTACATGTGCTCACCAGAAAGACAGAGAGAGACAGAGAGACAGAAAGTGAGGGGGGATGGCTGGGGGAATGGCCATGCAGCAATCCCCTCTCTTCCATTCTTCTCTTGGGATCTTGCATATGCACACGCAAGCGGCCTGAGTTTAAGACACTGGGTCTGAGACTCAAACTGCATTCGACTACACGGGAGTCCAGCAACATAACCATTATGTCATCTGCTGACCCAGATAAAAATTTTTTTTTAAATGGCCATGTATGGGGCCAACAGGTGGTGTGGTGGTTAAGGGTGCTGGACTCCCACATGATTGACCACAGTTTAAGTCCCGTACCTAGCAGCTTGCTTTCTCATTTTCTCTATGTCTCTCTCTTGTTCTTGCTCTGTTCCTCTCTGGTCAAAATTTAAAATAAATAAATTAATAAAGTTAAATAAAAAATAATTTTAAAAATATGGTCATGTAGGGGAGGCTGGCAGGTGGTGTGGTGGTTGAGGCACTGGACTCCCACATGGCTAACCATAGTTCAAGTCCTGGGCCTAGTGGCTTGCTTTCTCATTTTTCCTCTCTGTTACTCTGTGTCTCTCTTCAGTAAAATTAAAATAAATGAATAAATAAATGAAATTAAATAATTTTTTTTTTCCAAAAAAGAGCTGCCTGCTCCCCCTACTCTCTTTCCTACAAAGAGAATCACTGTCAATAGTTCCTGGTAACTTCTTCCAGAACAAATTAAATGTTTTCAATTACATTATATTCTGCTTACAAGTGTTAGAAATGTGAAGCCGCAGGCAGATTTTCACATCAGTGAAATGGTGGGTTTGTTTGGAGTTCCACCCCCACCCCCACTCCCAGCTTCCCTGGGGTGGCTCTTCTCTTTTCTGTTCTACCAGCTGTAGTTCTATGCATAGTTCCTAAAAGGAAGTCTCACTGCTAAGGGAAGCAGCAGAGTGAGGGCTCTTTTTTTTTTTTTTTTTTTTTTTTGAGAGGTTTTTGCTATAGGGTACGTGTGCTTGCCAGAAAGACAGAGAGAAACAGAGACAGAAAGAGAGAAATCAACCCCCAGGGGAGATGGCCTCTCTGCAATCCCTTCTCCTCCATTCTTCTCTCGGGACCTTGGGCATGCACGCACAGGCGCCCGGCGTGAGTTTAAGCCACCTGGTCTGGGACTCAAACCACGGTCGGCTACATGGGAGTCCAGCGACATAGCCATTATGCTAACTGCTGGTCCACAGTGCCCTGTCTCCAACAGACATCACAAAAACACAGAGAAGACCCTTAGTCTTCCCCTAAAGGGCCTAGACGGGGTTTGTGGTCATAGAGGAGGCTCCAGTCAAAGGCTGGATTTGAACTGGGCCTACGATTAGTGGAGGCAGGAGAGTGCAGTCAGAAATCAAAGTGGTGCAAAGTGACAAAATCCCCATGGAAGTTCTTTAAGCCGGCCTCTAGTGCAGAATCCCACCAAGTTTACTTGCCATTTGGGAGGTGGACTTGCTATCACTCAGCAAGCCCAGCTCATGTACTGGGGAGTTCCCAGGCTGGCGGGCAGAACAGCATCAGGAAATATAAATAGACTATGCTGGGGGCAGCACTGGAATTCAAACCCAGTCTCCAGCTTGAAAAACACACCAGGCACATGAGTATGCATGCCCAAAATCCCAAGAGGCGACTAGAGAAGAAGGAACTGCTCTGTGACCCTCCCGTCTGGGAAATGCTTTCTCAATTTTCCTCTCTCTCTGTCTCTCTCCAGCAAGTGCATGTGCCCTATGACAAAAATCTTAAAAAAAAAAAAAATATCTAAGGAGTTATCAAATTTACCAGTACTGTTGGTGACAATGCTTTGGTTATTCTAACTAATGCCAAATGTCTTTCACCTAAATTATTGCATGTTGAAAGTCAGTTTGAGGGGAAGCAGCAGGCAGCAGATGGCATATTGGGTACGTTGCTGGAGTCCCACATGGCCGACTGTAGTTCAAGTCTCAGACCCAGAGACTTGAAAATCACAATAGGCATGTGTGCATGCCCAAGATCCCAGGAAGAGAATGGGGAAGGGATTGCAATGTGGCCATCTCCCTGGGAGGTGATTTCTCACTTTTCCTCTCACTGTATTTCTCTCTCTCTGGCAAGCACACACACCAGATGGCAAAAACTTAAAAAAAAAAAAAAAAAAAAGAAAGAAAGAAATAAAGAGAGAAAGAAAAAGAGAAAGAAAGAAAGTCAGTGAGAAAATAGAGCACACATTCAGAGTTTTGCTTGACGTCAGCCACCTGGAAATGGAAGATTTCTTAGTTCTGTACCCATTTCTCCTTAAGGTGGAGTGTCCAATGCCCAAGATTTATGATTAATTCTGATAAAAGTTCAGTGGAATTGGGATGGTTATGGCTGTTTTTCTTTGATGGAGAATCAAACATGTGACTTGAGTGAGTACTTGCCTTTTATTACCCATCCCTGTCTGTAAAATATCTAGTTTATGTGCCAAGAAAAGTATAAACATATGGCACAGTATTGGTTTTTCAGTAACTGGGTTTAAGCCAAAGGGGGAAAAAAATCTCATCTTGACACTATTTATGAAACAATTAATGTTGTCAACAGCCTTCCTGCCTGCTGAGTTACACACAGCCACCTAGACTGCGATGACTCCGAGAAGTGTCAACAATCCTAATATGAACTGTTGAAGCAAATCCATTTGAAAGGACTTATTTCTACAACTTATAAAATGCGATGATAGATAGCTCTTCAACTGTCTGATACAAAAGTACTTTATTCTCCAGTAAAATCCCCTGATCATAAAACTGATACCAAGATGAGGCCAGCAGATGGCATAGTGGTTAAGGTGCTGGACTTCCACATGGCCCATCCTGGTTCAAGCTTCGAACCCAGTGACATTTAAATTTTTGAATTATGTGTGTGTGTGTGTGTGTGTGTGTGTGTGTGTGTGTGTGCGTGCCCAAAAATCCCAAGAGGAGAATGGAGAAGGGCTTGCAGCATGGCCATCCTCCTAGGGGGTGATTTCTTATTTTCCCCTTCTCTGTCTCCTGTGAGTGCATATGCCCTACGACAAAAAAAAAAAAAAAAAAAAAAAAAAAAAAAAAAAAAAAAAAGTTAAAAATATTTACATCAAAAAAAGAAAACTAAAACCAAAATAACAAGCAACCATGATGTGTCAGGAATTGCTTTAAGTAGCATCTTATTTAATTCTAACGACAACCAGGCGAGATAGATAATATTATTTTTATCTTCCAGGTTATAGGTTACAGCTGATTCTCACTGAGGTTAAGTAAACTTCCCAAGGTCACATAAGTACGTAGAGACTGAACTAGGATTTCAGACCTAATCTTAGAGATCTAAGTGGACAGTGTTACATGATCGGTCACCCTGAGGGCCCTAAGGTGAGCATCTAAATAAATACTGCAAATTAATTTTTAATCAGTTTTTCAAAATCAATAAGGTTTTTAAAAAGGCAAAATATAGTGCTGCTGTATTTAATGTCCCACCCTGTCTCGATCCTCCTGCCTCAGCCTCCTGAGTAGCTGGAACTCTGTCATGTGCTACTGCGCCTGCCTACTTCTAAAGCTGCTTGGCAGTTTCCTATACCCAGTAATTCCACTCCTGTGTATTTACTTGTCCACACACAGACTTGCATAAAGATGCTCACAACAGCCCTAACCTGGAAATAAATAAACTATGCATCAGCCGTGCATACTGAATAAACCATACCACTATTTAGTGGTCCCTCCATACAATGGCATATAAGCCAATAATAAAAAGGAACAAATTACTAATACCAGTGACAGCTCGGTTCAATCCCCAAAGCATTATGCTGTGCTAAAGAAGCCAGACAAAAAAAGAGCAGATATTGAATGAGTCCATTTATATGAAATTCTAGAATGAACAAGACTAATCTATAGTGACAGAAAGCAGGTCAGTGGTTGCCTGAGGCTGGAAGAGGGATGGTGAAGGCAAAGAAGCAGGAACTTTGTAGGGACTGGAAAACGCTCTTTATCTTGATTGTGGTGATGGCTACATGAGTATACATATTTGACAGAATTCACCACACTATACATTTAAAATTAGTACATATTATGGTATGTGCATTAATAATGCAGATTTTAACTTTTTGTTCTTGGGTTTCTGCCACTAGAGAAAGACAGTGAGAGGGAAAGTGAGAAATCACTCACCGGGGGGATGGCTATGCTGCAATCCCTTCTTCATTCTTCTCCTGATATCTTGGGCACACATGCAAACATGCCCAGTGAGATTTTCAAGCCACCAGGTCCAAGAACCAAGGTCGGCCATGTGGGAGTCCAGTGACATAACTGCTACACCAACTGCTGGCCCCAGATTAGATTTTATGAATTGCATATAGTTGCTTATTTCTCCTTCTGAGTGGAACGTTTCTATGCAAAAGCTGCCACTTCAAAAATTAAATAACACCTTCTGCTATTTTCTTTGCTCAAAACTTGCATCGAGGGCTAGATAGTAGCACAGCGGTAATGCAATATTTCATGAGGCTGGTCCGCATAGGGATGTTCAGATTTACATCTAGAGACCTGCCCATGACCCAGGGCTGGCTGAAGCTGGAGGTGAATTACGGTGTGGAGACCCTGTTGAGGGTGACTGTCTCTTTCTCTCCATCTGTCTCTCTCACTCATAGAAGAAATAACTTAAAAACAAAATAAAACTTACCCTACTCTCCCAGGAGTCAGAGTTTCTGGTCGGAGCATCCAATTGGCCAGGTCTAGGTCTCATGTGCAGTAATTGCTAACGTAACAACGCATATTCCAATAATGATTATGACAGACATGAGTAAGTTTGTATTGTGCTCCAGGTTCTGTGCTAAGTACTTCATATGCATTTTCTCACTTAATTCTCTCCACAGCTCTGTGAAATTTCACAGTGGACATTTCCCATATTTTGGCCCCCTGACATGAAACCACTGGCATGGGACCACCATCTCAATGCACAAGAATTCCATCATTGCATGGATATTGGAAGTGGAGGCAGAGCCTTGTTTCCGCTACGGAAGCTGACCCTGTCTCCCATCTCTGGTGCCTGGGACATGGCATGGCCAATCAGATGCTCTCTGTGGAGATTTTGCATCTTGCAGTGGAGGTACAAAGGTGCAGGACGTTTAGTGGTGTTCCCAGCACAGGTTGGTGGCCATGCTGGTGAGGGTCTGTGCTGGTGGGTTCTGCAGTGCCGTGTTCTAATTGGAAAGTTCGTATGGTAGGACTTTGTGCTCACTGCTGTCTGGACACCTTTTGCTCCTCCTTCTCTTCTGAGCCAATTCTCCGATGTCTTCTTGAATTATCCCATGTCTTTTCTTTCTTTCTTTTTTTTTTAAAAGAATTATTTAACTTTCTTTATTTCTTTATTTTTTATTTGACCAGAGAGGGACAGAGTGAGAGAGAGAGAAAGAGGGAAAGTGAGAAAGTAAGCCACCAGGTCCAGGCCCTGTGGGAGTCCAACACCCTTAATCACCACGCCATCTGCCCCGCCCCCATGTCTTTTGATAAAGATTATTTTGGCCTAATCCTACTGCTGCTTCTACTGGGGCCAACTATGACAATTCTGCATGGCTATGCCAGGGAATGCTGAATGTCACCTTGTAAAAGGGCACAAGACTAGCTTTCTCCCACATGCCTGCATTCCTGCCAGGTTGCCTAGGTCCAGAATCTCTCAACTTTTGTGTGAAGACAGTTCCTTCACTTTCCAACTTTAGTCTGTCTCCCTATCAAGGCTCCCAACCAATCTATGAGGTTTAGAGAAATGGAGTACCCACCAAACAATTCTGTGTCTTCTTTCACATCTCCTTTGAGATAAGCAAAAACAAAATATAATAATCTTGCTCCTCCTGCCCAAAACAAAAACTACACTTACTTACTTTAAAAAGAGACTGCTGGGGGAACCAGCAGTTAGCGTAATGGCTATGTCGCTGGACTCCCATGTAGTAGACTGCGGTTCGCGTCCCGGACCCAGTGGCTTAAAACTCACGCCGGGCGCGTGTGCGTGCGTGCCCAAGATCCCGAGAGGAGAATGGAGGAGAAGGGATTGCGGCGTGACCAACCCCTCTGGGGGGTGATTTCTCGCTTTCTGTCTCTATGTCTCTGTCTGTCTGGCGAGTGCACGTGCCCTATAGTGAAAAACCTCTCAAAAAAAAAAAGAGAGACTACTGGGACCAGCAGTTAGCATAATGGCTATGTTGCTGGGCTCCCAAGTAGCCCACCATGGTTCAAGCACCGGACCCGGTGGCTTAAACTCACTCCAAGCGTGTGTGCGTGTGTGCGTGTGTGTGTGCGTGTCCAAGATCCCAAGAGGAGAATGGAGGAGAAAGGATTGTGGCGTGGCCCTCCCCGCTGGGGGTGATTTCTCACTTTCTGTCTCTCTGCCTCTCTCTGTCTTTCTGGCGAGCACACGCACCCTATAGCAAAAACCTCTCCAAAAAAAAAAAGAGAGAGAGAGACTGCCAACCTACCAATTTAAAAAGGGCTAAATTCAGGGGGGAGGGGAGTGGGAAGGAGAGAATGAAGGAGGGAAAAAGGCAAAACATTTACAGACACAAAAATAGAACATTATCTGTTGATGATAATCTGTATGATAATGTCTTTGAACTGATATGCGGTGTATTGATGCTGGGATAATTCATTTTGTATGCTATTGAGATGTAGAGTTATTAAATGTTAAAAAAAAAAAAGTAAGAAAATTTAAAAAACAGGGAAATTTTGGGCCAGTGGGTGGTGTGGTGGTTGGGGTGCTGGACTCCCACATGGCCCACTGTTGTTCAAGTGCCAGACCTGGAGACTTGCTTTCTTATTTCCTCTCTCTCTCTCTGGTGAGCTACATTCCTTGTAGAAAATTAAATAATAATGACAAATAAAATTAAATAAATAATTTTTTTTTAAATGGGGAAATTTGGGTCAGCAGGTGGTGTGGTGGTTAAGGCACTGGACACTCCCACATGGCAGACCCAGTTTGAGTCTCAGATCTAGTTGCTTGCTTTCTCACTTTCCTTCTCTCTATGGGTCTGTCTTTCTCTGGTCAAATGAAAATGATTGAATGAATAAATAAAAATTTAAATAAATATTTTTTTTAAATGTGGAAATTTTATTTTCTTAAAAAAATTAAGGGACCAGCAGATGGTATAATGGTTATATTGCTGGACTCTCACATGGCCCACTGCAATTCAAGTCCTGGACCTGGCAGCATGAAACTCACGCAGGGCACGTGTGCGTACATGCCTAAGATCTCAAGAGGAGATGGGAGAAGGGGTTGTGGGATGGCCATCCCCCCTGGGGGGTGATTTCTCACTTTCTGTCTCTCTGTGTCTTTCTGTCTTGTTGGCAAGCGCACAAGCCCTATAGCAAAAATCTCTCTAAAAAAATCATTTTAAATAATTTTAAAGAGGGCTTTATTCTCTTTCTTCCTTTTTTTTTTTTTTTTTAAGAGAGATTTTTGTCATAGAGTACATGCACTAGCAAAAGAGAGAGAGAGAGAAAGCGAGAAATTACACCTACCCCCTGGAGAGATGGCCATGCCACCATCCCTTCTCCTCCATTCTTCTCTTGGGATCTTGAGCATACACTCATACATACCCTAAATGAGTTTCAAGCTGCTGGGTCTAGGACTCGAACTGTTGTCAGCCATCTGGGACTCTAGTAATGTAACCATTAAGCCATCTGCTGGTCCCAAAAAAGGCCAAATTCTAAATCCCACTGTGCATTTAGCTAGGAACTACCATAAATGCACAACTACCAATAATAATGAATAGTCTATACACATATAAACCCACTCCAGTAGGTCTGGTACTCAGATGAATCTGCATGAGATGGACTCGCTCTCTATCTGTCAGGACTGACTGATCTGGTCTGGGCACAGGCAGTTTAATTTATTTCTAACCAACATTTTCATCATTAAGTGACTTATTGGTTTACTATTATTTACTCAAATAAACTACAGTCACTTTTGTCCTTAGATTTCAAAGCAAACTGATGCTTAATCGAAGCTCACTTTAGTTTTTGTGTTCATTTTGTGATTTCTTACAGAGTATTAATACTTCATCCTCTAAATATCTTCTTTTAAATGTTTTATTTCAAATGTATTTTGCTTTTATTTTATTTTACTTATTTTTTTTAGAGGTTTTTGCTATAGGGCGCGTGCGCTCACCAGACAGACAGAGAGAGACAGAGAGATAGAAAGCGAGAAATCACCCCCCAGGGGGGATGACTATGCCGCAATCCCTTCTCCTCCATTCTCCTCTCGGGATCTTGGGCATGCACGCACATGCGCCCGGTGTGAGTTTTAAGCCACTGGGTCCGGGACGTGAACCGCGGTCGACTACGTGGGAGTCCAGCGACATAGCCATTACGCTAACTGCTGGTCCCTGTATTTTGCTTTTAAAACACAGCAATTTTTACTGATTGCAAAAGTATTTGCTTATTGTAGGGAATTTGAAAATGTTTTAAAAGTATAAACACCCACTGGGTCCGGGACGTGAACCGCGGTCGACTACGTGGGAGTCCAGCGACATAGCCATTACGCTAACTGCTGGTCCCTGTATTTTGCTTTTAAAACACAGCAATTTTTACTGATTGCAAAAGTATTTGCTTATTGTAGGGAATTTGAAAATGTTTTAAAAGTACAAACACCAAAGTAAAATTATCCGTTAACTCATTATTTTTAAAAAATCTATTGGAGACAGAAGGTGGCATGGTTAAAAAACTGGATTCCCACATGGCTGACCACAGTTCGAGCCCAGACTGGTGGCTTAAAACTCACTACTGAGCCCATGCGCTTGTGTGCCTAAAATCCCAAGAGGAGAATGGAAGAGAAGAGATTGCAGTGTGGCCATTTCCCTTGGGGGTGATTTCTCTCTTTCTCTCTCTCTCCGTCTCACTCTGTATCTTTCTGTCGAGCACACGCCCTATGACAAAACAAGCCAAAAAAAGAAAAAAAAGGAAAGTTTTATGAAATTTTTCAAAGATTTTCCCTATATTCACACACAGACACACACACACTTTCCCTACATTCACACACAGACACACACACACTTTCTCTATCTCACACACATTCACACAATGTTTTTTTCACATGAAAAATTTTTAGTTTATTAATCCCCTCATGAAAACTCCGTACAATCACCGCAGATAGTCATTGCAGAATCTTTTCTTCTTTGACTGCTCTCCAATCTCCAGCTCACTTTTTGCCAGCACCAACATTGGCCTTTGCAGTCCCCCTGACCTTCTCCATTCTGTTCTTGTATTCCTTTCGCTGTTTTCTTGACATCTTTTTCTTCTCATAGAGGCTATGTCTTGCAAGTCTATGTTTGGGTTCATTTTTCTTCGCATAATCCAAAAAATCATAAATCATACCAAAGCCAATTGTCTTGCCACCACCAAAATGGGTTCTGAACCCAAACACAAAGATGCCATCTGGTGTGGTCTTATGCATCTTTGCTCATTTTTCCCGAATTTCTGTCTTAGGTACTGTTGCCTTTCTGGGCTGAAGGACAGCAATGACCATTTGTTTCCTCTGAAGTAGTCGGCTGGTCGTGAATTTCCTGGTTTGGGTAGTTACTGTGTCATTCATGATGGCGGTATATCCTCAAGCAGCCAGGGAGGAAAAGAGCCACAGTGTTTTATTTTTAAACTGTATTCATACTATGCATAATTTTTTTATTGCCAAAGGGTGCATCCACTTGTGAGAGAGAGACAGACAGACAGAGAAGGAGGGAGGAAAAGGGAGAACGCACTCTCCAATGGGGCATACTCACATCACAGTCCCTTCCCCGTTTCTCTATCCTATCAAAATTTTGGGCATGTGCACACATGGTCCCAGCAAGTTTTTCAAGTCACCTAGGGCAGGATGCAAACCATAAGCCTCATGGTTGGCCATGTGGGATCTAACTGCTTTAGGTTTTTTTTTTTTTTTTTTTTTTTTTTTTTTGCCATAGGACTTGTGCACTCACCGGAGAGAGACCAAGAGAGACAGTGAGAGGGAAAGTGAGAAATCACCTCCACCCCCAGGAAGGATGGCCATGCATGCACATGCGCATGTGCCCAGGTATGAGTTTCAAGCCACCAGATCCTGGACTTAGATTGCAGCTGGCCATGTGGGAGTCTGGGGTCATAATCACTATGCCACCTGCTGGCCCTGGACTCTAACTGCTTTAATTATAAAGCTATGGAGCTGGCCCTATGTAACTTTTTTATTTTTTAAACAATGTTGTCAAAGGAGAGGAGAGAGAGAGAGAGAGAGAGTGAGAAAGGACCAACGTGGGGAATGGTCATGCTTCAATCCCTTCTCCTCCCTCTAGCTCTCCTTTTGGGATTTTAGGCACAAATGCACATGAGTCCAGGTTCTCAGGCTGCCAGGTCTGGCATTCAAACTGCACGGTTGGCCGTGTGGGGTCCAGTTACCTTATCATCATGCCACTGGCTGGCTCATAATATTTTTTGATTAAGATAATATCACGAGCCAGCTGGTGGTGTGGCGGTTAAGACAGCTGGATCTCAACAACTGACAGTGAGATTTGGGACGTGGTCTTGGTAGCTTGAGAAACATGCTGGACATGTGTGTGCCCAAAATCCCAACAGGAGGGAGAGATGGAGGAGAAGGGATTGTGGCATGTCCATACCTCATAGGGAGTGCTTTCTCGCTTTCTTTCTCTTGCTCTCTCTCTGTCTCTTTCCAGCAAGCGCACCCACCTTTTGGCAAATTAAAAAAAAAAAAACAGGGACCAGCAGGTGGCGTGGTGGTTAAGATGCTGGACACTCCCACATGGCCGACCACGGTTCAAGTCCTGGACCTTCCTTTCTCACTTTCCTCTCTCCCTCTCTGTGTCTCTCTCTGGTCAAATTAAAATGAATGAATGAATGAATAAATAAATAAAAATAAATCTTTAAAAAAAAAAAAAAAAAAAAAAACAAAAAACAATGATTTGATGAGAGTGGGCCCCCACATGACTGATCAAGGATTCTAGTCTCTTCCTCAAGGGCTTGAAAAATACACAGGACACAAGTGCATGTACCCAAGATACTGACAGGATAGAAAACTGGAGGAAAAGGGATTATGGAATAACAGATCCCTTCGGGAGATGCTTTCTCTCTCTCATGCATGCACACACATCCTCTGGCATTAAAAAAGAGAGAGAGAAAGAGAGAGAGAGAGAGAGAGA
Source organism: Tupaia tana (assembly GCA_026018925.1). NCBI lineage: Eukaryota > Metazoa > Chordata > Mammalia > Scandentia > Tupaiidae > Tupaia > Tupaia tana. The sequence continues at coordinate 34,180,071 of JAKSZU010000010.1, forward strand.
GAGAGAGAAAGAAAAAAAAAAAAGAGGGGCCAGAAGATGGCATAGTGACTGACGTACTGGATTTCCACATGGCTGAGTGTAGTTTGAGTTCCGGACCCAGTGGCCTGAAACTCACACTGGGTGTGTGTGTGGGGGGGTGCTCAAAATCCCAAGAGAGGAATGGAGGAGAAAGGATTGCAGCATGGCCATTCCCTCAGGGGGTTGATTTCTGGCTTTCTGTCTCTCTGGTGAGTGCACATGCCCTATAGCAAAAACAAAAACAAAAAAAGAACAAAACAAAACAAAACTTCATTAGAACTTTTACTTATCATTAAATAGACTTTAGAAATGCCAGTTTTGGCAGTTTATGCAGCATTCTGTTCCACTGTTGTATGCTGTTTGCCTCTGCCACAATTTGTTTAACTATTTGGTTATTTAGATTTCCCTGTATTCCAAGTACCAGTGGAATGCATGTCTGTGCACATGGGAGTGTGTGTGTGTGTGTGTGTGTGTGTGTGTGTGTGTATGTTTAAGTGTCCAGCTATTTCTCTCTCTCTCTCTCTCTCTCTCTCTCTCTTTCTCTCTCTTTTTCCCATGAGAGAGACAGGGGAGGAGAGAGAGAGAGAGAGAGAGAGAGAGAGAGAGAGAGAGAGAATGGCACCCAAGCACAGTCTTCATGCTGTGGTCTGTCTCCAGCCTCCATCAGCTAAGATCACAGATGCACATACTGATGTATACAGAGAGAACTCAGGACTTGAACCCGGACCCTTCCCTGGTGGTTTCAGCATTACTGGACTTTCTGTTACTGCTCCACCACTGTTGTTAACCAGCTTCTAACTATTTCTTTAGGTCTATTCTAAAGGGAAACTACAGGTTCAAAGTGCGTGAAGTTCTTAAAAGTTCTTGATTCATATTGTAAATTATTTTAATTTTTTTGAGATATTTTTGCTATAGGGCACATGTACTCACTAGAGAGTCAGAGACAGAGAGACAGAAAGAGGGAAATCACCCCCCAGGGGGCATGACCATACCACAGTCCCTTTTCCTCCACTCTCCTCTTGGGACTTTGGGGCCTCACACACACACGCCTTGTGTGAGTTTTAAGCCACTGGGTCTGGGACTCAAACTGCAGTCGACTACATGGGAGTCCAGTGATGTAACTATTATACCATCTGCAGACCTGTCAAATTATTTTCTAGAAAAAATTAACACTGATGTAAAAAAACAAGCTGCCAGGTCCAGGACTCAAATTGTAGTCAGCCATGTGGGAGTCCAGTACCTTAACCACCATGCCACCTGCTAGCTCCGAGCTTTGCATTTTTATTTTAACAATAAAAATGTAATATGTTGATTTTTTGGGGGGGGTAATAGTAAAGTGAAGTTTATTGAGAGAAAAAAAGACAAACTCCTAAGCAGGGAGGGGATTCCAAATAGATTGCCCTCAATCAATGTTTTAATTTGCATGTATGTGATAGAAATTATAATCTGTTTGTTATTTCTATGACTTGCTGATTACATTCTTTGATTAGAATTCTAGACCTGTTGATTCATGAACAGTTTTTATACAGTAAAGATATTAACTGTCATATCTGTGACAAGAAATGTTTCCATTTGTTTCTCCATATTTATTGACATCCTTTGGTTGCATATGCAGACCATAACTTTTTGTAAAGGACTAAACTACCAATTTCATAATTAAAGTAAATGCAAAATTTCTGAACATCACATACAGACACTCAATTTGCAGAATCCATTTCTTTAATAAAGTAGAGGTAGGCTTAATTGACCATGGTTTCTCCTTCATACACTAACTTCTAAACTAAACACAGTCTTCATGATTGCACATAACTCAGCTGCATATCCATATCAGCCTTGTTTTTCCAGAACTTTCCACATGCTTCTTATGATTCTCATTCTTCCTTTTCCACGATCTTTTCATAGCCTTTTCTCTTATGTAAACTGTTTCCCATCTCACCTTCATCCTTGTGTTCACAAAACCTTTCTCCTAAACGTTACCTCAGTCTTCCAGTGAGGTTTCAGTGAACATGTGCCTTTTCTTTCTCTTCCTGTCCCTTAAGTAGTTCCTGACAGAAAGGAAAGAGAGGATTCTCAGAGTAAGGCTGGAGTGGGTTCAAATCATAACTTTGTGACATATTTGCTGTGTGACCTTGGACCAGGCTACTGAGCCCTCAGTTTCCTTAGCTGTAAAACAGGGTTTAGAGTTCAAGAAGTTGAGTCCCATGAGTCTGTGAGTCACAACTCAGTGAACAGCTCCTCCTGTGAGTTGGGCTTTCCATCTTGTTTTTTAAAGATTTATTTATTTATTTAATTCCATTTGTTGTTATTTTTTTTTTTCATTTGATCAGACAGTGTGAGAGAGAGAGAAAGAGAGAGAGAGGGGGAGAGAGAGAGAGAGAAAAGGAAAGTGAGAAAGCAAGCCTCCAGGTCTGGTATTTGAACTGAGGTCAGCCATGTGGGATTCCAGTGCCTTTAAACACCACGCCAACTGCTGCCCTCCTCCTTTGCCTTTCTCTCTCTCCCTCCCTCCCTCTCTCTCTCTCTCTCTTTCTTTCTTTCTTTCTTTCTTTCTCTCTTTCTTTCTATGTATTTATTTATTTTAAAGAGAGATCTTTGCTATAGAACCCATGCACTCACCAGAGAGACCGAGAGACAGAAAACATGGTCATGTCACAATCCCTTCTCCTCCATTCTACCCTCAGAACCTTAGGCATGTATGTATGTTGCACCTGTCCAGCATGAATTCCAAGTTGCTGGGTCCAGGACTCAAACCTTGCTCAACTACATGGGAGCCCAGTGATGTAACCATTACGCCATCTGCTGGTCCCTTTGCTGGGTCTGGGACTCAAACCACGGTCAACTACATGGGAGCCTAGCGATGTAACCATTATGCCATCTGCTGGTCCCTTTCCATCTCATTTTAAAGAGCAAGAAAAAGATGTATCTTCCTCTGTTTCACTTCTCCCTGTTCCTCTGCCCTGTGGCTGATTTTCACTAGCTGGGTAACTCGACAGAGCACTTACTGGTGCGGTTCTCTACTATTCTATTAAAAGTGAAGTTTTCTTGTATTACCTAATAATGATATATCTTTTGCTATTTTTAAATAATGGAAAATGTGTGAACTGTGCCTCTCCCCCTCATTGCCAGGTGCTCCATTACTGTAAATTGTAAAATAACATTTTAGTGAGTAATATTCCTTCTTTAGGTCATACATCAAATATATGTCATCTTCATTGTTTAATTGATGCTTTATTCCACCCATTAAGATACAAGCAGAAATAAATTTCACTTCCTCCCCTGTAGATGCAATTTCATTTCGATCACACGTGTCAGTGGGAGCAATAAAACATCAATTAAGCAATGAATTCCTGACAAATACATGGCATTTGATGCATAATTACCCCCTCCAATCTCATTTTCCCCAAGGCCAAGACTTCCTGGACTATTTATGTTCCAGGTTTCACCTTCTAAAATAGACTGTGAGTTTCACACAGTCTGACCCCCGCCCCCAGGACAGGTATCTTGGGTACACCCATCTTGAAGGAGCTGGGCTGGCAGGAATCTTTTTTTCTTTTTCTTTCTTTCTTCTCTCTCTCTTTCTCTCTTTCCTCTTTCTTCTTTTTTCTTTCTCTTTCTTTTTCCTCTTTCTTCTTTCTTTTTAATTTGCTATAGGGCATGTGCACTCACCAATGAGAGAGAGAGAGAGAAGGAAAGTGAAAAATCGCCCCCCATGGAGGATGGCCATGCCCCAATCCCTTCCCCATTCTCCTCTCAGGATTGTGGGCATGCCCATACTCGCATTGGATTGTTTTTCAAGCTGCAGGGGTCCACGCCTCACATGAACCACAGAGACAGCCATGTGGGATCCAGATGACTTAACTACCATGCCATGGGTCGGCCCTCCATTCCCCTTTTATTTATTTCTTAATTTGCTAGAGGGTGTGTGTGCTCACCAGGGAGAGACAGAGAGACAGAGAGAGAGGGAGAGAGAGCGAGCATGCTCTGTGGTGAATGATAATGCCACAATCCTTTCTCCATTCTGTTCTGTTGGAATTTGGGGCATGGGCGCACACATAGACCTGACCTATTTTTCAAGCTAGTCAAGTCCAAGATTTGAACACCAGGTTGACTACGTAGGATCAAGCTCCCTTAACCACCAGGCCATGGGCTGGCCTGGCAGAGATCTTGTACTCACATATCAGAGTCTTGTCATTCAGATCAAGAAACTGAGTCCCAGGAGGTAAAAGTCTTGCATGATCCCCAACCTCCACTCCACCGGGGTTCAAGCAGAACTGGGTTAGAACTCAAGTCCTCTGGGTTTCTGCCACATGAATTTATTCCATAGAAGGCAAAGGATGCAAGGGGTGAGGGTTGGACTTAGTTCTGTATGTGGAGGGGAACAAGGGCAGAAAGGCCTTGGGAGGAATGGAAGGAGGTATCTCAGAGGAGGGAAGCTCCCTGGGAGACCCAGGGATGATGGCCCCTGGCTAAGAAGGCCATGCATAGAAGTCATTCTCTTCACTCCGTGCTCCCTGATGATGGTGACCTTCTGATGCATTCCACAAACATGCTTGAGGGCCCCCTGTGTGCTGGGATGGTGGGCCCTGGGAAGACTGGCTGTGTGTTCAGTGCCCTGAGAGATGAATACACCGAGTGCTGTGGAAGCAGTGGGGAGATGGTCCTCTCAGCCTGGGGAGTCAGGGCAGGGGGAGCCCGCACAATAACACAAAGCTCACACTTCAGAAAGAGTGTTGAACAGATTAAACATTTTGAAGCAGCGATTGCTTCACCCCAAGAAGAGCCCGCCCAACACCTTGGCTGAAAGCAGCATTGAAGCGAATTTGCTGCCCAGGCGTGAGCTGGGCAGGCAGGCTGCACGCTGGATGGCCAGCTCCGACGAGCCCGAGGATGTTAAATGTTTGGGGGCCTCTGCTGCCTCCTGGAACCCAATTGTGGCTCCTTTTTCAGGAAAGGCTGTCACAATTGGACTACGGTGTCCAGTGGGAGGGAGGGGGGTGAAATGGGCCGTGCCTGAAGTGTCATTTAAGGGGATGTTTAACTTCCACTCCCTGTTTCTGAAGAGTAATTTTCTGCAGAGGCAGGAAGAATAATAGGAGGAACTTGGCTCATTTTGGCAAATTGCTCCAATTTTCCCACAATCTCAGCCCCCTGTATCACCTGCCCCCACCTGTCTATTTGGGCCACTTAATGCCCTGGATTCAGACCTAATAGAGGCTGTTTGTTTGGCCCTGGCTCAAAGGCTAGACTTGTTTTCAGGACAGAAGCTGGAAGAAAAACCAATCTGGACATCTAAATCACAGCCAGGACTCATTACACAAATGATATATTTACACAATTGATCCCTTTTCTACGGGGTAATTAATTTGGCATCGGAACCCTTAACGATTTAATTGTCATATGTTTAAACTGAAATGGTTGCCACAAATTTCCAAAGACAAGGAGCAGATTGAGGAGAGGGCCTTCTTTTGTCCTTAGAGTAGGGATGGCCTCTCTTGTTTCAATATTGCCACCAAAAGAGAGAAAGCCCCGGCTGACAGCCCCCAGAGGGCAGAGGCATCAGGGCCATGTCTGTTTGGTGTGTGCCTGTCTTGCTAGAGTAGCCCACTTTAGGGACAAAAGGGCCAGGTGTAAAGGGTATTTAGATACAAAAGCAGAAGACTGGGGTCCTGCTTCCACACAGAGGAGGACTTGGCTGGTGCCTACCCAGGCCCCTGAATCCAGTGCACGCATGGCCCACCGCCCCACCCCTGCACTATTTTGGGTACTTCTGCTTCCAAAGACAAGTAGCTGTGGCTCTTTCTGGAGGACTCCTAGAGCCACTTTGTCCAGTGACCAGACTGCTGGAACAGTCTGGGGGTTCATGTCCCCAGGGCAACCCTTGACCAAAGGCTGCCTGGAGGAGCAGGGATATGAGCAGCCCAGCATCCTCGGCTTTGACAGAAACAACTCAGAGGCATAACTCATTCTTCAGAACTGCCCCCATGGGCTCACAGTGAGTCCACCCACTTAGCCAGAAGTTGCATCCTGTTCGGAGGCCTCTTCTTCTCTGTCCTGCTTTTCCTACGCCTTCCCAGTCTTCTGGAAGCCCTTCTTTAATAAATCAGTCCTTGGGGTGGCAGGTGGTATGGTGGTTAAGGGTGCTGGATTCCCACATGGCCGACTACAGTTCGAAGCCCAGACCTGCCAGCTTGCTTTCTCACTTTCCACCTCTCTCTCTCTGTCCCTCTCTGGTCAAATTAAAATAAACAAATAAAATAAATAAAGTTCAAATTTTTTAAATTCTAAAAAAAAATTAAATAAAAAAATAAATCAGTCCTTGCCTCACGGTCTGTCTTGGGAAAACCCAATGATCTCCTAGCTAAGTGACATTGACAAGCCTCCTACCTTCTCTGGGTCTCAGAGCCAACATTTGTGAATTAGACAAAATAGTAGCCCTGATCCCACTGGCACTAGTAGTTGGTATTCATGGAGTGGGTGCCAGGAATGTCCCATGCTGACTCTTTGCATGCATTGTAACATTAATCCTCCCAATAACTCCAGGAAAATACTCAGATTATCCTCATCTCACAAAGGGGATGGCTGAAGAGTACTTTGTTCGTATTCACACAGTGCATGCAGTGGTCTGAGTGGTTTTGTCTCCCCTAAAATTCATATGTTGACTTCCTAACCCTCAATGTGATGGTAGTAGAAGACAGAGCTTTGTGGAGTAATTCATGAGGGTAGAATCCTCGTAAACAGAATTAGTGCCTTTATAAAAGTGACCCCAGAGACCTCTCTCACCCTTTCCATCATGTGCAGATGTAAGGAGAAGACAGCCATCTTTGGATACCAACCATGTTGACACCCTGACCACTAGAGAGGGACAGAACTGTGAGAAATAAACAAGCCACGGGGCCCAGAATGACTAAGACAGCTGGTAAGCGGCAGGACAGTTGGTATGGCTGCAGAGCCTGCCCTTCCTGCACTCCTCATGCCCTCATTCATAGCACAGCCCCCCACACTCCCCAGAAGAGCTATGGTGTGGATCAAAGGAGAAGGTTCTGGAACACTGGTGATCTGCAGAGGGCTTGGGACTTTCCCAGGAACAAGGGTCCCCACACTCGTACTTTTTCTCACCTTAGACACAGGAGAAGAAATGGAAGGTCATCCAGCTCAAAAGCACCTTACCACTGCCTCTGTGTGACCTCACAGTCATGCAGGGAAATTGTGTGACAAGCCTTCCTTCCCCACCTAAATCCTGTAGCTGTTCCTCTTCAGGAGGCTCCTTGACGGCTTGACACATGAGCACACAGCTTCCTGGAGTATTCCTGCCGGCTGACTCTTTCTGTGGATTAAAACTGCTGTGCTGGGGCCAGCAGATGGCATAGCAGTTACATCACTGGACTCCCACCGCAGTTCGAGTCCCAGACTTGGTCGCCTGAATCTCACACCAGGCACATGTGTTTCCATGCTCAAGATCCTGGGAGGAAAAGGGAAGATAAGGGAGTATGGCGTGGCCATATCCCACAGGGGGCGATTTCTCAATTTCCCTCTCTGTCTCTCTCTGTGCATGTTCCCTATAGCAAAAATCTTTAAAAAATGATAACAACCTGGGGACCAGCAGGTGGCATGGTGGTTAAGGCGCTGGATACTCCCACATGGTTCAAGTCTTAGATCTGGTAGCTTGCTTTCTCTCTTTCCCTCTTTCTCTCTCTCTCTCTGTGTATCTCTCTGGTCAAATTTAAAAAAATAAAAGGAATGAATGAATAAAAGAAAATAAATAATTTTTTTTAAAAATTATAGCAACAACAAAAAACAGCTGTGCAACAAAAGGAGTTACAGAGACTCCATCCTAATATCATGACCCAAGATTTGTTGAAAGAGATGTCAAGCTTGACATATCTGTACCTCATAGGCCTCTCAGTTGGGTCAGCCAAGGAGTCCACAGTGGGGATTTGGTGGGCCAGGGAGCCCTTCATCAGTTCCATTTGCCCAGATTCTGTGTGGCCCTCTGAACCCAGACTAACTGCTGAGATCTGACATCCTGAGCTTGCAGCTTCTTACTTATGGGCATGGTCTATCAAGGACAGTGGTAGGTTTCTAGTATACCATAAATCTGAGAACATGGGCTTAAAATCAGGTAATGTACATGCAACATTTAGCACCATGACTGTCTCCTGTTTTGTTTTGTTTTGTTTTGTTTTAGGTTTTTGTCACAGGGCATATATGCTCAGTGGAGAGAGACAGAGAGAGGGAAAGTGAAAATCACCCCCTGGGTGGATGGTCATGCTACAATCCCTTCTTCTCCATTCCCCTCTTGGAATTTTTGGGCACACATGCACATATGCTTGGCATTATTTTCAAACTGCTGGGTCTGGGACTTGAACCACAGAGTCAGACATGTGGGACACATGTGACCATGCATTGGTCTTAGCCACCACACCACCAACTGGCCCCTGTCTCCTGGTTTATAAACATACTTGCTACAAATATCTGAAAAAGCTTGTTAGTCACATACACTTCAGTAAGAATCAAGCTCTGCAAGTTACCAAACAGGGGAAATTAAATTCTTTTTTTTTACAATAATTATTTATTGTATTTAATTTATTTATTGATTTATTTTAATTTGACCAGAGAGAGACACAGAAAGAGAGAGGGAAGGTGAGAAAACAAGCCACCAGGTCCTCGCTACTGAGTAGCTTCTTGCTTCTTTTCCTCCAAACCTGCTTTCTTCATTCTTCATGCACGTGGTTAGTAAAAGGTGGCCCAAATATTTCCAGCCAGTGGACATGTAATGTATTACAAACACAGCTATGAGAGAAGGGAGATGGAAGGTCAGTTCCCGGGCAAGATGGTATCTCAATAAATTGAGGTCCTTTCATGCTGGGAGTGAGTGCACGAAGCCTGTGGCCGCAAGATTAAGCAGCCATGGCTGTGAGAAGAATGCTGTCTTTGGAGTTCATCTCTCAGTGTCTTCTCTTCCCCAGTGGCTTGGGTCCATGGGCAGATTGGTCAACCTCTGCTTCTTCGAGAGTTACCTTGAAGAAAGATTAGGATGTAAGAGGATCGAATGAGATAGCATTTATTTGGCGTGTTCCTAGCACTGTGCCTGCCCTAGAGTAGATGCACAGGACTTTTTTTTTTTTTTAATACACAGATGTTTATAAAGGCTTTATTCACAAGCACTAAAATCTGAAAACAACCCAAATAACCCTCAATGGATAAATGTAGACAAACTGTAGTGTATCCATACAGTGAAATACTATTCAGCCATGAAGGGCGACGATATATCAATAGATAAAACTTAAAGACATGCTGAGAAAAAGAAGACAGCTCCTGGCTACAACTAACCTATAGAGACAGAGAACAGATGAATAATTGCAGAGGTTGAGGTGCGGTGAGAGTTTGACCACAGGGGAGAAGTATTTGGGGATTTATGTGTGTGGGTGTGTGTCCTGATGGTGACAGATAAATGAATCTGTATATGTGTTAAAACTCATAGAACTGGGGCTGGCAGGTGGTGCAGTGGTTAAAGGTGCTGGACCCCACAAAGCCGACAACAGTTTGAGTCTGGACCTGGTGGCTTGCTTTTTCCCTTTCTTTTTCTCTCCATCTCTCTCTGGTCAAATTTTTAAAATAATAATAAATGCAAATAAATAAATAATCATTAAAAAAAAAAACCTCATATGGGGCCAGCAGGTGGTTAAGGCAGCTGGACTCACACATGGCTGACAACAGTTTGAGTCCTGGATCTGGCAGCTTGCTTTTTCACTTTCCCTTTCTCTCTCTCTCCCTCTCTGGTCAAATTAAAATAAATAAACAAATAAATAGAGTTAAATTAAAAAAAAAATTATTTAAAAAAACCCTCATAGATCTGTCTATCCAAAACAGTTAATTCTAAGTTATGTTAATTTAGAATTTTAAAAACTAAGATATATCCAAATAAAGATTTTTGTTTTATTGTGTTTCTGTTTGTTTGTTTGTTTTCTGTAGGATGCATGCGCTAACTGCTGGTCCCAATGCTGAGGATATTTTGATGAAAGAAGGATGGGGGGAAAATGTCAACTCTTTCGTTTAATGCTTAGCTTGATCAAAAGGCTTAATCTCTAAATTTGGTAATCTGGAAATTACTTCTTTTTTTTTTTAAGTTTCTTTCTCTCTTTAAAGAGAGAAAAGGTGGGAACCAGCAGTTAGTGTAATGGCTATGTCGCTGGACTCCCACGTAGTCGACCGCGGTTCGCGTCTCGGACCCGGTGGCTTACAACTCACGCCGGGCGCGTGTGCGTGCGTGCCCAAGATCCCGAGAGGAGAATGGAGGAGAAGGGATTGCGGCGTGACCATCCCCCCTGGGGGGTGATTTCTCGCTTTCTGTCTCTATGTCTCTCTCTGTCTGTCTGGCGAGCGCACGCGCCCTATAGCGAAAAACCTCTCAAAAAAAAAAAAAAAAAAAAAGAGAGAAAAGGAGAGGGGGAGAGAGAGAGGCATTTTCTATTTATTTATTTTATTTTATTAACTTATTATTATTATTATGTTTAAATTTGACCAGAGAGAGAGAGGGAAAGTGAGAAAACAAGTCACCAGGTCCAGGACTAGAACTGTGATTGGCCATGTGAGAGTCCAGTACTTTAACCAGCACGCCACCTACCGGCTTCAAGGAAATGACTTCAATACTTGAACTCAGATTATGCAGAAGGCCAAATCTAGAATGATGGAACTAGAGAATTGTTTTGTAGTAGTATTTTTTACAAGTGTCCATCTAAAAAATAGCTTATCGTGACTCTATTTTATTTTTTCCAAATCTGAAATCTGGTTTGTATCATTTACTAGTTTATCATGCTCACCAGAATATGAACCCCAAGAGATCAGGGTTCTCTCTATCCTGTTCACTCATCTCTCCAGCATGTAAACTGGAACCTGACACTCAGAAAGTGCTCAATAAATATGCATCTTAGAGTACATGCCCAGGGCTGACTCACGGTGACGGTGGAAAACTAAGCAGTGTTGTCATAGTGACCTGGTGGATAAACCAGGGTACAGGTGGAGCTGGATATGTGAATCATAAATCACTACAGTTTAGGACATTTATATCTTCAGTAAAGCACAACTGAGTTAAAGTTTAGAACTGATCATTTATATTAATATGTACGTACATATATGTATTTACTCGGGTATAGACATAAACACACACACATGTCATTTGTTCAGCGTTATCCTTGGAGCTTCAGAAATCTTGGTAATCTGGAATGGGTCAGGCCCAGAGCATTCTGGGGTAAACCGCAGTTCATTGTACCTTACAGTTTTCTCTTATTCTAATTGTTCTCTCCACTCAACATGTCTAGGCCCAGATTGATTATGATCACTCTCTGTATCTGTTGGCTCTTGTTGTGTAGCAAACCATTCCAAACTCAGTGGTTTAAAATAACATCTATTTATCATTACTACTGCAAGTTGGGGGATCTAGGTTCAGTTCACCTGAGTGACTCTGCATTAGGCTGAGTATCCATCTGGACTTGGCTCCTCACCAAGGATTAGGCTCCAGTCTTGTTAGTCTGGGGCCTAAGCTAAAAGGGCAGCAGCTACTCCAGGGAAATTCTCTTCACCACTATGGCATAGAAGGAAAGATTCACCATACAAGTACATTTCAAGCCTCTACTTGCAATAGACTGGCTACCATTCTGTCAGCCTAAGCCAGTCAGATGGCCAAGTACACTTGCCCATCGTCGGACTAAAGCCAAGTTCAAGGCCAAGCTTGTTTCCAATGGAGCAGGAAATACAATCTTCCCATGGAGAGAATGACTATTTTGAATAGCAATTTAAGCTGTCGTAGCCTCAAACCAAATATTCCTTTCATGATCCTGAAATTATTGTGCTTCCTCAGTTCTAAGCTATGTTACTTTCATATTGGTTCAATTTCTGAAATTGGCATCTGAACTACAGCTAGTATGCACATTTATTGTAGCTATTTTTTGCTTTTTCTTTTACTTAAAAACTGATTAAATCAATGGTGCAGCTTAAATTGATACTGTTTGAAGTGTGTAAATTTGATTATTTATTTTAAATTTTATTTTATTGTGGTAAAAACGTAACATGAGATCTACTCTCTTATTAAGTGTTTTAAGTGTTTAATACAGTGCCGTTAACTATAGCCACAATGCTGTACAGCAGATTTCTAGAACTTACCTTCCTTAACCGAAACTTTGTGCCCACTGAAGAACAACTGGTCATTTCCTCCTCTCCTTAGCCCTTAGCAGTCACCATTCTACTCTTTACTTCTGTATATCTGACTATTCCAAATACTGCATATAAATGGGATTATGCAGTGTTTGTCCTGTGATTAGCTTATTTCATTTTTTAAAGAATTATTTAATTTATTTAAACAATCATTTATTTTAATTTGACCAGAGAGAGACACAGAGATAAAAAGACAGAGAGAGAAAGTGAGAAAGCAAGCCACCAAGTCCAGGACTCGAATTGTGGTTGCCCATGTGAGAGTGTCCAGCGTCTCAACCACCATGTCACCTACTGGTCCCTGATTGGTTTATTTCATTTAACATAATGTTCTCAAAGTTCATCTATGCTGGGACCAGCAGTTAGCGTAATGGCTATGTCGCTGGACTCCCACGTAGTTGACCGCGGTTCGAGTCCCGGACCCGGCAGCTTAAACTCACGCCGGGCGCGTGTGCGTGCGTGCCCAAGATCCCGAGAGGAGAATGGAGGAGAAGGGATTGCAGTGTGGCCATCCCCCCTGGGGGGTGATTTCCTGCTTTCTATCTCTCTGTCTCTCTCTGTCTGTCTGGCGAGCGCACGCGCCCTATAGCAGAAACCTCTCCAAAAAAAGGAAAAAAAAAAAAAAAAAAAAAAGTTCATCTATGCTGTCAAATATTGCAATGTTTCCTTTTTAGGGGTTAATAATATTCCACTGTCTGTATATGCTACATTTTCTTTCTTTCTTTATTATTGGACACTCAAATGCTTCCATATCTTTTTTTTAAAGAATTATTTTATTTATTTAGTTTAATCTGACCAGAGAGGGGCAGAGAGAAAGAGAAAGTGAGAAAGCAAGCTGCCAGGTCCAGGGCTTGAACTTGGTCAACCAAGTAGGAGTTCAGCACCTTTAACCAGCATGCCGCCTGTCGGCCCCAGTGTTTTCATATCTCAGCTAGTGTAAATAGTGCTGCAATGAACCCAGGAGTGCTACTATCTCTTTCAGATTCTGATTTCAGTTCTTTTGGATAAATTCCCAAAAGTGGAATGCTGAATCATATGGTAATTCTAGTTTTAATTTTTCAAGGAGTCTCCATATTGTTTTCCATAGCGGCTGCACTAGTTTGCATTTCCACTAACGATGCACAAGAGTTCTAATTTTCCGCATTCTCTCCAATACTCATTTTTGGTTTTTGTTTTTGATGATAGTCATCCTAGTGGCTATGAGGGGATATCTCATTGTGGTTTTGATCTGCATTTCCTTGGGGATACGTGATGTCAGCATTTCACATACATGTTGGCCATTTGTACATTTCCTTTGGAGAAATACCCGTTCAAGTAGAAATTGGTTATTTCTGGGCCTCCTCTTGAATATTGCAATCTCCAGCACCTTCAACTCCTCCCTCCCCCTGCCTCTCATGTCTAGTTACCAAGTCCTGTGGCCCGGCCTTCTCAGGGAAGCTGTGTTCCCTCTTCCATTCTCATGGCCATTTCCCTGGCTCAGATCCTCATAACCTCCACTTTAAACATCACCATAACCTCCTGCCTGGTCTTCTAGTCACCAGTCTCTCCCATCCCTATCCAGTCCCACAGAGATGGCAAATTTATCTTCATGAACTACAGTTCTGGTCCTGCAGTGCCTTTGCTCCAACACCTTCTCCATCTCACCATTGGTACAAGAATACCGAGGCTCCCTAGCCTGGCATTTGGATTCTCTTGATTTGGACCCAAACTATCTTCACAGCTATTTCTCACTCCCACAGCCTCCTCCTCACACAGATTATGTTCCAAGCACAACAGAGGTGACAACCCTATTCTGCATTCATAGATCTTGATGTCTCCAAACGTGCTGTCTTCTCTACTTAAAATGCCCTTTTCTTTCCTCCCTCCTGTGCTTTTGAAACCTTCTTCTGAAAGACTTAGTTTATATGACCTCTTCCCCTTCTCCAGCCCCAAACTCCCACATGAGGCTTTCTCTTTTTCTTTCTTTCTTTCTTTCTTTCTTTCTTTCTTTCTTTCTTTCTTTCTTTCTTTCTTTCTTTCTCTTCCTTCCTTCCTTCCTTCCTTCCTTCCTTCCTTCCTTCCTTCCTTCCTTCCTTCCTTTCTTCCTCTCTCTTTCTCTCTTTCTCTCTCTCTCTCTCTCTCTCTCTCTCTCTCTCTCTCTCTCTCTTTCTTTCTCTCTCTCTCTCTCTTTCATGTTCTTGCCAGAGGGTGCATGCATAGAGAGACATAAAGAGGGAAAGTGAGAAATCACTACCCCCCGCCCATGGGGAAATGGCCACTCCCCAATCTTTTCTCCTCCATTCCACTCTTCAGATTTTGGGCACCCATGCACATGTGCCAGGTATGATTTTCAGGCTGCCATGTCCAAGACTCAAACCATGCTTGACCATGTGGGAATTCAACGCCTTAACCACCTCACCACCTGCTTGCCTTCAAAATCAGCACTTTTTTTTAAAAGAGATTTTTGCTATAGGGCATGTGCCCTCACCAGAAAAACAGAAAGCCTGAAAGTGAAAAATCATCCCCCAGGGGAATGATCACGCTGCAGTCCCTTCTCCTCCATTCTCCTCTGGGGATTCTGGGTATGCAGGCACATGCGCCCAGCATGAGTTTTCAGCCACAGGGTCCAGGACTCAAACTGTGGTCCACTACATGGGAGTCCAATAATGTAACCATTACACCATCTGTTGGTCCCAAAAATCAGCACTTTCAAGTTGGATCTTTCTCTCTTTGTTTAAAGAAATATTTACTCAACTTTACTTATTGTTATTTAATTTGACCAGAGAGAGAGAGAAAGTGAGAAAACAAGCTATAAGGTTCAGGATTCAAACCATAGTTGGCCATGTGAGAGTCCAGTGCCTTAACCAGTATGCCACCTGACAGCCCCCAAGTTGAATCTTTCTAGTGTAACACTTCACAGATGAGGAAGCAAGAATAACTGAGCTCTACAGAGCAAAAGTGACTTTGCCAAGCCACACAGGTAGCTAGTGACAATCGGAACTGATTCAAATTCAGGCTTTAAGCACTTTGCCTGTGCTATGGATTGAATGCTTGTGTCACCCCTACATAGCATTTTAATCCCTAAGATGATGATATTAGTTCATGAGGGTGAAGTCTTTATGAATGCAATTAGTCTCCTTATAAGGAAAGACATCTTTTTTTTTCCTGCTTTGTTGTTAAGTTTATTGTCTTTATCTGGAATAAAGCCATAGAAAATTGTTTGGTTTAGCTCTCAGCAGCCCGCTCCTGAGCTCTGAGGAAGCTTGCCTTCTTTTGGGCTACCCAATAGTTCTTTCAGGCAAGGGACATTTTGGGACGAATCCACCTCTTCTTTTTTTAACTTCTTTCTTGTTTTTGTTTTTGTTTTGTTTTGTTTTTCATAGACTGGGTTTTCTCAGCTCACACTATTGCAGTGTGAGCTTTCTTATACATTCCCTCCATCATGTCTGGAGTTACGTTGTCCTTTATGTACTGAGAGAACTGTTTCTTTTTTTTTAATTATTTATTTTATTTATTTATTCATTCACTGATTTTTTTTTTAATTTGACCAGAGAGAGACAGAGGGTGAGAGTGAGAGAGAGAGGAAGTGAGAAAGCAAGCCACCAGGTCCAGGACTCGAACCCAGGTCGGCCATGTGGGAGTGTCCAGCGCCTTAACCACCACGCCACCTGCTGGTCCCCAAGAGAGAACTGTTTCTTGTAGGCATCTTCATCTTCTTCCACTAGGTAACACATGCAGTCTGCAGCATTCTGGCCCATGGTGTGCTTCCGATGGACTTCTGCATTAAATTCCTTGCTTTCAGAATCATAACCAGGGATTCATTTTGTACTGTGAGGGATAGATAAGCCCCCATCCACCACCCCATTCAGGGCCCCAAAAACTTTATTGCCAGTGGTGGTTCTGGCAAGGACTGCATCCAAATAGCAGGTGAAGTTACCAGGTTGATCATCGATGCTTTCTATATTGTACTCATCGCTGGTCACTTCCACTTGACCTTCATAGACCTTGTCCATGCCAAACCTACTGAGAAGCCTGTGGGCCAGGCCAGCCTTCACACGGTATTTTGGTAGTTCGTGTGCATAAGCTGCACAGACTATCATATCCCCTTCTGTTCGGGCATAGGCAATCTGACAAATGATATCTCTATTAGTTACACAAACTGTCATCCTGTATTTGGGTGTGTTGTACTTACTTTTATCCTGCATCACCAAGCATTTTCGAGCATAATAATCAGTTTTACCGTCTTGTCATCTTCTAAATTTCATTGTATCTCTTAAAGTAGGCCTTATTCTTGACAACTTGAACAAATCCCATCCTACAGAACAGAGACCCGCTACTGCAGCCCACCTGCAGGCCCACAAGCACTACAGGGGGAAAAAGTGGAAAGACAGCTTTTTCTCTTCACCCCTTGAAGATACATCAAAGGTAGTCATCTACGAGCCAGAAAGGAAGCCCTCACCAAGAGCCCAACCATGCTGGCACTCTGAATTCAGATTTCCAGAGTTCAGAACTTGAATACATGTGTGCTCTTTAAATCACCCAGCCTATGATGTTTTGTTATAGCAGCCCATCTGAATGATACCCTGTCACTGCCTTCATGCTCTTTACTCCCAAACTTTGATCAACTACCGCTTACTAAGCACACACTAGCAGGCAGACACTGCGCTCAGTACTCCTTACACACGCCCTCTTCTTTGCCTCAAAACCGCCCTGAGAAGCGGCCTGGATCATCATTGCCATTCAGATGAGGGGCCTGAGACTTAAGAGAGGTGAGTAATTTGCCAAAATTCACAGCAGAGTTGGGATCTAAACCAGTCTGACTCAACACCATTTGTTCTATGCTGCTTCCATCTCCCCAACCCGATTCCTACTCCCCATCAATCCTTTATAACCTACCACAAGAGAAGAGAATTTTCATTTATGACGTCGCTCAGCAACTCTGAGCCCTGTGTGAAGACCTCAGCTCAATCACCAGACTCTCAACAGCTAAGGGACTGATAGCAATTTCTAACAAGTGGATTTGAGCTGAGTTGTCAGGGAAGGTGAAGTCTTGGCAATCTGGACAAGGAAGAAGAAGGCAAATTGCACAATATCCCCGAGACTTTGTTTTTTGGTTTATGGTTTGTTTTCTGAAAGGGACTAATAAATATCCCTGACCACAGAGTCAAGAGGAAGATATGAAAGATGGGATGAGAAAGTCCTTTTTAAAGGACATGCCCATGTGCCCATGTGTTGGGCCTGGTCTGGGCAGTTCTGGATGTATGAGGATCTCCATGGGAACCTCAGCTTTAACTCTGGTCAGATCTTTATATCATATAAATCTCCATCATCTGGTTTTCTCCCTGTGAGTAGAAGATATTATACATAGATCCTGTGGCCCATAATTCTACTCCTGAAAATCTCCAACAGAAACACATACATATGTTCACCAGAAAATATTAATGTCAGTTCTACATAATAAATTTTGTTGTGGGACTAGCGGATTTCATAATGGTTCATTACTGGACTCTCATGTAGTTGACTGTAGTTCAAGTACTGGACCTGGCAGCTTAAAACTCACACCAAGTGCGTGTGCGTGTGTGCCCAAAATTCTGGAGGAGAAGGAATTGCAGTGTGGCCATCCCCCCTGAGGGGTGATTTCTCGCTCTCTGTCTCTCTGTCTCTCTCTGTGTCTCTGGTGAGCACACACGCCCTATAGCAAAAAAATCTCTCAAAAATTTTTTTCTTTTTGTCATATTCATCCAATGGAATGCTAAATCACAATGAAAAGAAATAAACTATAATTGTATGTAACAAAGTGGGTAAATCTCAGGAACTTAATGTTAAGCCAAAGAAGCCAGACACAGGGCCAGCAGGTGGCGTAGTAGTTAAGGCGCTGGATCCCCTACATGGCTGACCGTGGTCTGAGCCCTGGACCCAGAAGATTGAAAATCATTCCAGGCACTTATCCATGCATGTCCAGAATCTCCAGAGGAGAATGGAGGAGAAGGGATTGCAGCATGGTCATATCCCCTGGGGATGTGACTCCTCACTTTCTCTATCTACTTCTAACTCTCTCCAGCAAGTACATGCCCTATAGTGAAAACTTTACAAAAATAAACTAACAAAAAAAATTGGAGTTTAAATTATCTAAAAATAACCTAAAACTAAAATAAATCTGGGCCAGCTCTACAGTTTAATGGGTTAGTGGTTAAGGGAGCAGGATCCCATATGGCTGACCACAACTGTTCTTGTTTTTGCCAAAGGGCATGTTACTCACCACAGAGATGGAAGAAAAAAGGTAGAGAGAAAGCACCTCCCATGGTCCAATGGGGGATGGTCACACTACAATTCTCTCTCCTCCGCTTCTCCATCCTTTCAGTATGTTGGGCATGCATACACATATACCCAGTGTATTTCCAGACCCAGGACTTGAACCATGGGGTTAGCCAGGTGGGATCCACTGCCTTAATCACCAGTCATGGAGTCAACCTTATGACCACAGTTTTAATCCTAGCCCCAATGGCTTAAAAAACACACTAGGCAGAACCAGCAGATGGCATAGTGGTTACGTGGCTGGACTCCCACATGGCTGACCATGGTTTGAGTCCCAGATGCAGTGGCTTGAAAATCACACTGGGTGTGTGTGCATGTGTGCCCAAGATCCTTGGAGAAGAATGGAGGAGAAGGTATTGCAGCATGGCCATCTCCCCCCCGGGGGGGGTGATTTTTCACTCTTCTTCTCACTGTACCTGACTCTCTCTCTCTGTCCAGCAAACACACATGCAAAACCTTTCAAAACAAAAACAAAAATGCACACACACCAGACACATATGCATGCATACCTAAAATCCCAACAAGATGGGGGCATGGAAAAGAAGGGATTGCAGAGTGACCATATCCCATTGGGGGATGCTTTGTCCCTCTCCTTCTCTCTCTGTCTCTTCGGAGTGAGTGCATGTGCCCTAGGGCAAATTTTAAAAAGAAAGATAAAATAAATCTAAAATTGATTTTTAAATGAAAGCCTGATTGTGCCACTCTTCTCCTAAAAGCCCTGCCATAGGAATACTGTACACAAATACACAGATGAATTGCTCAGACATATCGAAAAGAAGTCCGACTAAAAAAAAAGTACACACTGGATGTCACTTATATGAAGTTCTAGAACCAGAAAAACTAACCTTTGTGGTAAAATCAAATCAGTGGTCTCTTGGGGACCAGCAGTTAGCGTAATGGCTATGTCGCTGGACTCCCACGTAGTGGACCGCAGTTCGCGTCCCAGACCCGGTGGCTTAAAGCTCATGCTGGGTGCATGTGCGTGAGTGCCCAAGATCCCAAGAGGAGAACGGAGGAGAAGGGATTGCGGCGTGGCCATCCCCCCTGGGGGGTGATTTCT
This sequence comes from Tupaia tana, assembly GCA_026018925.1. NCBI lineage: Eukaryota > Metazoa > Chordata > Mammalia > Scandentia > Tupaiidae > Tupaia > Tupaia tana. Next base: position 34,199,650 of record JAKSZU010000010.1, read on the forward strand.
CACTTTCTGTCTGTCTCTCTCTGTCTGGCGAGAGCACGTGCCCTATAGCAAAAACCTCTCCAAAAGAAGAAGAAGAAGAAGAAGAAGAAGAAGAAGAAGAAGAAGAAGAAGAAGAAGAAGAAGAAGAGGAAGAAAATAAATAAATAAATAAATAAATAAATAAATAAATAAATAAATAAAAATCAGTGGTCTCTTGGGATGGAGCTTGGAGACTTGCAGTCTCATAATGGCAAAGGGATATGAGAGAATTTTTGAAGGGGTGATAATGGTTGATAGTTACTCAGATATACACATTTATCAAAGTTCATCTAACTTTTTCTTCAACATGTGTGAATTTCAGGCTGGTTCTATGACATAGCCGTAAAGTGCTGCTCAGGAGAAGCAGGATCCCAACACAGAGATCACAGTTCACAACTGCGGAGGCCTGCGGCCTGGAACCTTTGTGACTTTGGCTAATAGTCTAAACAGACCCAGTAGCAGTGGTTTAAGGAGGAGAGCGCCTGCCACAGAGTGTTGGCTGAGCTGCTTGGGAAGCCTCAGTTAGATTCTGGCCCGACCTAAATAGACCAGCCAGGGCAGTACAAGCCTGAGGTCTTAGCAAGTGGAAAGCTGGAGCAGGAGGATCCAAGGTCACAAGAACTTGTCAAGAATCTCTCTCTCCATCTGATCCTCCCTTCCTCGTGTGCTTTCTCTCTCTTTTTCATACAAAACAAACAAACAAACAAACAAACAAAAGCATAACCAGGATAAGCTATCCCAGAAAGCTGTGTTAAAAAGGAACTCATTTTGGGGACCAGTAGTTAGCGTAATGGCTATGTCGCTGGACTCCCATGTAGTTGAACGTGGTTTGAGTCCCGGACCCGGTGGCTTAAACATATGCCGGGCGTGTGTGCGTGCGTGCCCAAGATCCCGAGAGGAGAATGGAGGAGAAGGGATTGCGGTATGGCTATCCTCCCTGGGGGGTGATTTCTTGCTTTCTATCTCTCTGTCTCAGTCTGTCTATCTGGCGAGCGCACGCGCCCTTTAGCAAAAACCTCTGCAAAAAAATAAAAAGAAGGGACTCATTTTGGCTATGGAGGAAACAGCCTTCTCTTGGGTAAAGAACTGGAGAATATGGAAATGCTCTTTTCCTTTGAGGAACTCACTACTTACTGACTTATATGCATACATATGTACATACATGTTTTTTGCATGGCGAGTAGGGTGAGAGTGAGGACACCATTCTAAATACGCCTTTGCTAAGTCTCACTTCTGTGCAAAAGCCAGGTGTTCATTACTAGCATCCTTCAGGCCCTCTTTACCCGCTTGGCCCCTTGTTCTGAGGAGAAATAGTGTGGAAGTCCTACTTGTCACAGCCCATCTGCCTTGGATCAACCTTTCAGGTTTGGAAGGTCCACCAAGAGTCCTATTCTCGGGGCTCCTTTGGATTTTATGACAAAAGCTGATGGGAAATATCTACGCTCTGCATCATGAAAAACCCTCAGATTTCCATCAAACTTTTCTGAAGCTGCTTTTGAGTATGAGCAGGCTATTTGAAGGACCTTTACCAACTAGGGCAATCCTCTGGTATGATACCTGTGAATTATTTTGTTTGTTCATTCATCTCACTCAGGCATTCAGACATTAACACAAGTGGTTACTGAGCATCCACTGGTTGGCACACTGCGGGCTGAGTCCTAGGAAGACAAATAAGGCATTCCTTTGCCCAACTCCATCCTGAGCCCTTCCTGAGCTCTCACTTAACCTGCTGCTAGGACAGGCTTCTAAGGTATAGACTGCAAGGGGTAAATTTAGAACAGGTCTCAAAAGAGGGGCAGAAAGAGCGGGAAGAAGAGTGAGAGGTAGGTGAAAACCCTTCCTTTAGTGGCCAGGTAAGGATCAGCAGCGAGCTGCAGGCGATCTCCTCCTCTACTTCTCCCGAAATTCAGCGAATAAAATGCTTTTGTTCTCTCACGGAGGAAGGAAAAGACCGCAATGACTTTTAAATGCTTTTTACCAGGACTCTGGTTTCTCCAGCTGAGCCCGCAGGTTTGGTTTAGAAGATCTCCCATAGAGGGCGCTCTTTGCCTGACTTTGAATGGAGTCGTGGGCGCCAATAAGCAGAAGCAACACCCCTTGCCAGAGGGCGAGTGAAAGGGCTGTGCTCACGCGGCAAAGGCGATATCCTGGACCTTTTTAAAAGCTGATGGGAAATATCTACGCTCTGCATCCTACTGTTCAACCTCAGCATCCCAAACTCAGAATAGGCTAGGGTGCTGACACCCAAGAACCTCTCCTCTCTGGTGAAAACACACACGCACACACACCAGCGCACCTGCGCATCCTCTGTTAAAAGAGACACAGGAAGAACTTGGGGCAATAAAGGAAGAGCGAAACTCGGATATCCGTCCCGCAGGGTGCAGGGCGGTCGTCCCGGACTGTTCTTCACCCCAATCCCCCCGTATCTGGGTCTAGTTCTGGAAGTTGTGATCAGTCAAGAGTCACCTGCCGACAGAACTCTCAGCCTTTTTAGCGACGTCTGCCAGGCTCTTCTTTTTCCGAGAAGAGGAGATTTTCTGGTTGTCCCACTTAAAAGGCGGCTTGCGTGCGTCAGAACTTCGGTCAAGTTGCACGTGTCCGCTTCGTACTAGAGAGCGCCAACAAGCTCGCGCACACATCCAGGGGCCTCCTGGCGTCCTCCGCCTTGTGGCCGGCGTATGCAGGGGTACCTACACTATCCACAAAGACCTATGCGCATGGAACTTCTCTGCCATTGAGTAGAAAATGACCTCTGGGCGTCTAGCACCGGTTGGGCCACTTACGCCAAGTCTCCTCTCAGGGCCCGTGTTTCTGCCGAGCCTGAGATTCACCCTGCTTGAGGCTCAGAGTAGGGTTGGATCCAGCTCAGATTTCGGATGGTGTAGCGTCTTGCATTCCAGCAAAGTCCTGTATTGACTCAAGGGAGTAATAATAACGATGATAGTAATAATCGTTTTCGGAAGGGGCATTTACAGTGCTTCCAAGTTCCGAAAGCAAAAGCAGGACTCACTGTCTTTGAATGCTGGCTGAAAGAAACATTAAATGTGCCCATCGAGATTTGGTGGGGAGGGTCTGGCGCCCTAGGACCGAAAAATAAAACAACTATTCTTCTCAACAGGGTACTCAAAACGGTCGCGTCTGCCCATGTAGAGCGACAGTGAGTGAGTTGAGGACTCGACTAAACGAGTAAGAATGTTTTGGGAGGTAAAATAACCACAGAAAGACCTCGGTGCGCGGGAGCTTCACCAGGGGCGAGGGGACAGTGAAGGCGGTTTGCCACCTTTCTCTGCCTAGGGAGTTGGCTCTTGGGAAGGGATATCACAAATAAGTGATTTATCTGATGCTGCTGCAGGGGCGTCTCGTGCCACCCGGGTATCTGTTTCTAAAGCCGTTGGAGTCAAGTGATTTGCACCCAGCTGTTCTTCAGAGACCCAATTGAGGTTCTCTGGGGACTTCGTGGCCGTCCAGAGATACTGAGAGTGCCCTGCCACGACTGAGCAGGGGTGCGCCACTATGTCTTTGGTTCACATTGCCGGTATTAACGCGTTAGGCTGCTTCAAACGCTGGCGGGAGAGACATCCCGGGACAAAGTGCTGTCTTCAAAGCACTGGCTCAGAATGAATCTGAGCGCCTTCTGCACCCGCGGCGGGAAGAGAGGAGTGGGTTTCTCAATGCAGCGGTCGGTGCGGAGACTCGGAGCCCCACCGAAAGACGCACGGGCGTCGGCTCATCCTGCGCGCACGCAGGTGCGCAGAGACGCACATCCACTCCTCCCAGTGTGCTCACTCTTCGGTTTTCCAGGGCCAAAGGCCAAGGTCAAAACCACGCTGATTCCTGAGCCAGTGGAGGCAGTGCAAGGATTCACACCCCGACTCCCTTCCTGTCGCTAGACCGCGGGTGGGGAACACTAATTTCCCTCTTCGCGACCGCGCCCTTTTAACATTTTCCCCGGAAAATGCTGAGGCCACCGGACCCCAAAGGGTAGGAAAGTGCTGAGTTTGTGATCGGTCGAGGTCGCGTCCAGACTCCTGGGCTAGCGCGGAGTGGCTCTCCAGCTGCGTGGGGGTGGCGGGCCCCTGCACAGCCCCTGGGGGCGGGGGAGCGGCAGCTGCAAGCGCGGATAACCCCGAGGTGACCCGGGCGGGCTTGGCCCGCCCCTCCCCTCTCCCGCAGGCCTGGCGGCGGAAAGCAGGTCCCCGAGCCACAGGGGGGAGAGGGAGGCGCGGGCTCTGGGCTCGCGGCTGTCAGTGCGCTCCGGCCGAGGGCGCCGCGGGCTCCGAGTCCCTCGCTCGCCTCCTGCGCTCGCAGGAGCGCTCGGAGTGCCTCTTTAGTGGGAGCCAATATCCTTTTGTGCTAATAGGCTTGTCCTCATTTGCTGCCTAATTGGACTATATAAAGCCAATAACAGGCGGCCTCTTATAGCCCGAAGCCAAAGCGCCAAAATCCGAGGGAAGGCGAGGAGGGGGCGGTGGTGGAGGCGGCTGCGGGGCCCGGGCTCGGCTGCGCCTTCGCCTGCCTAATCCCATTTGCCATTGTACGCGCCCAATCGCCGTATACTCCCCGCATTTAACTTGGATGACATTTTGATTTCATCATTAGCATCCGGCGCCGGATTGACGCAGCCCCAAGCCGGGGACTGTTCTTGCTGCCTCTTCCCTGGGAGCTGCAGCCGCGGCGGAGCCGCCTTGCTCCCGCGGTGCCGCTACAGGGCCGCTCCCCGCCTCTCAGCACCCCTCCCCCATGCGAGCCCGCCCCGGCCGGGTCCACACCCCGCCCTCCCGCGGCTGGATTTGCGCCCGGGGCGGCCCCCGACTTTGCGCCCGGTAGTTGAGTTCCGTTTATGGTCTGATTTCCGGCTGCTAGCCGGCTCGCCTGGCCGTCCGCCTGTCCCGCTCCCTCCCTCCCGGGGACCAGGAGGAGAGGGGACCATGCCGGAGCCCGGGCCGGACACCCCCGGCACTGCCAGTGCGCAGCCCCCGCCGCCGCCGCCCCCGCCTCCTGCGCCCAAGGAGTCCCCATTCTCCATCAAGAACCTGCTCAACGGAGACCACCACCGGCCGCCCCCTAAGCCACAGCCGCCCCCTCGGACGCTTTTCGCTCCGGCCTCGGCAGCCGCCGCCGCTGCCGCTGCGGCCGCCGCGGCAGCCAAGGGAGCCCTGGAGGGTGCCGCGGGCTTCGCGCTCTCGCAGGTGGGCGACCTGGCTTTCCCCCGCTTTGAGATCCCGGCACAGAGGTTTGCCCTGCCTGCGCACTACCTGGAGCGCTCCCCGGCCTGGTGGTACCCCTACACTCTGACCCCCGCCGGCGGCCACCTCCCGAGACCTGAAGGTACCGACCCCTCTTTGAACTTTCGTTACTTCCTTCGCCCAGTCGTCGCGCTCGGGTCCCAGCCCAGCCCCGCTGCTTCCCCCCGCAGCTCAGGGACCCACACCCGAAAACTCGGTGTATGTCTAACTCCCTCCCGCCGGTGGTCTGCACCTATCGGTGCTCTCGGGAATCCAATCCCACTTGGTGAGAAAAGTGGAGTTGGAGCCTGGGGCGCGGCGGTTCTCGGGAAAAGTGGCCTTGGAAGTGAGTGGGTAGGCTTCAGACGGTCGGGGTTGGGGGTGAGGCCTAGAAGGTGAGGGTGACTCCGGCGGGCTGGAACGGAAGGAAAATCTTTCCGTGGGTCCCTGGTGGGGCGAGCTGAGTGGGTGGAAGAAAGCGCTGCCACCACCTGCTCGCCTGTCCTAGAGAGCAGGGGGATCCCAGGACGCTGCGCCCCTAATCTAACCCAGCCGGGAAGGAGGAAGCCCTTGGGAATGGGGCCCGGGTCCGGAGGCTGGCGCGATTGCGGTTGCGCTTGCCGCCCGCAGGTGCCCGGCCTCTCTCAGGTATGGGTCGGTGTGCGTGTGTGTGCGTCCGTGTCTGTGTCTCCGCAGCCTCGGAGAAGACCCTCCTGCGAGACTCCTCCCCCGCCTCCGGCACTGACCGCGACTCCCCGGAGCCGCTGCTCAAGACCGACCCGGATCACAAGGAGCTGGACTCCAAAAGCCCGGACGAGATCATCCTGGAGGAGAGCGACTCTGAGGAAGGCAAGAAGGAGGGCGAGGCAGCGCCGGGCGCGGCCGGGGCGACTGGAGGGGCGGCGGCGGCGGCGGCGCCGGGGGCCGAGGACTGGAAGAAGGGCGCCGAGAGTCCGGAGAAGAAGCCCGCGTGCCGCAAGAAGAAGACGCGCACTGTCTTCTCGCGCAGCCAGGTCTTCCAGCTCGAGTCCACCTTCGACATGAAGCGCTACCTGAGCAGCTCTGAGCGCGCCGGCCTGGCTGCGTCGCTGCACCTCACCGAGACGCAGGTCAAGATCTGGTTCCAGAACCGTCGCAACAAGTGGAAGCGGCAGCTGGCGGCGGAGCTAGAGGCGGCCAACCTGAGCCACGCCGCCGCGCAGCGCATCGTGCGAGTGCCCATCCTCTACCACGAGAACTCAGCGGCGGAGGGCGCGGCGGCTGCGGCCGCGGGGGCCCCGGTGCCGGTCAGCCAGCCACTGCTCACGTTCCCGCACCCAGTCTACTACTCTCACCCGGTGGTCTCGTCCGTGCCGCTGCTTCGGCCAGTCTGAGGCCCAGGAGGGGCGGGGGAGGGAGCGCCCGGCCCCCTTCCCGGACCCCGGAGGAGACTGGGCCGGGTCGAGGGCGCCAAGACGTCCAGCGGCCTTCGGGAACTGGGGCTTCGCAGCGCCGCCCCGGCCTCCCCTCCCCCAATCGTTAGCGTTTTGTAAGTATTTGCAATGCATTTTCGTGCAATTCATCCCCAACGGGTTTGAGGCGCTTTTCCCTCTTTTGGTTTTGATTTCTATTAAGAGAAAGCAGGAAAAACACAAAATTCCCGGGATAAAATATTTCAGCTGAAAGATTTTGTAAAATGTGCAGCCCTCCTCCCAAATTTGCCTTGCGCTGTGGCTTTTTGGTTTTATTTTTATAGAAGGAAAACAAGCGCAAAGCCCAAATCCCTCTAATTTATTCGTTTTCTATTGAACCACTTTCAGAATCCGGAGAGAGAAAGAATTCTTAATGGTTGTACTTTTATTTCTAGATTTCTGGGTGTGGTTCTTCCTCCCCACCCCCAATCAGTTATTCCTCTCCACTTTTCAGAATCTGAGCAGCCAGACTCTCATAAGAAACCCGACTCAGGCCTCTTGCTTTTCTCTCCAGGAGAGGTCTGTTACAATTAACCTCTTCATTTGTTTGGCTTTGTCACAGGATCTCTAATTAAGTGTTTAAAGGGAGAAAAACAAGACAGCCAAAAATCCGAATTCTGACTATTGAAGCAGCTCCATATCCCGCCCAGCTTGAGTGGTCTTATTTATTAATAGCATTTATTTTGCAAATTTCACTTGTTGGTAAATTATTAATATTACTATTTTCCCCCTGTTTTGAGAGAGCGGTTTCAATATTTTTTAAACGATCTTTTATCCTCTCCCCGTCCCTTTTTGTTCTGCAGTAACTGTTGTACCTTGATCTGTGCAATATTGTACAAAATGTCCTGAGAGCCCTGCTTTTTCCTCCACTGAGGGAAGCAGACCTTTTCCATGTATAATCGTGGTCATTCATTTAGAAAGAAACCATGAAGTAGAAGGAAGGGGGAAAGAAAAAAAAAAAAGCATAAGTAGTGATGCTTAAAGGAGTTAGGCATACTGGAGCGCTTTAAGTGAAGGACAATCAATTTAGGAGAATTTTAACTTATTTGATAAATGTACAGATTTCTTGTAAAGTTCATCCTCAACTCTGCCACTCAATCTATTTTTTTTTCCCCTGTCTGCTACACCTGTTGTTCTGCGATAATTTGTTTCCTTTCATCTTCCTCACCTCTGCCCGGGTTCAGTCCCTTTTTAAAACAAACAAACAAACAAAAAAGCCCACAAAATATTGTTACACTTAACGTTGTCGTGAAATTGAATTAATTAAAAAGAAAAGCGAAGCCTTTCGTGTTGCCGGAGTGTAACTTTGGACGACTTTACCCGGAGCAGGTGTCTCAGAAACTTTTTTCTGTCTCGCTGGTTGGCTGCCTTTGCGCTCGCTAAATCTGACCTGGACGCTCATCCCTATAATCCAGGAGGCGAGGAGACAGAGGCATCTTTGTTCGAGATCCGGGGCGCGCTCTCCACAGTATCTTCTGCGCTTCGAAGCGCCCTGCCAGGAAGGAAGAATGTGGGGCGGAAGGGGTGAGGACCTTGGCTTCTCTAGTTTTCGAAAATTGAGCAAAATGACAGCGGCGAGCTCTGAGACAGCTGGTATTTCCGGAGGTAGTGCTGCAGCCTGGCGTTTGGTTTCCAAACCAAGATTCCTTCCAGAATCCGCAGTATTTAGCCTGGGCATCCTGAGCACTCTTCAGCAGACCAAGAGCGTGGTGGGCTCTGGTCTCCCCAGAGTGGTAGAGGGAAGGGAGTGAGTTTAGAGTTAAGCTGTGTCCAGAGGCCGGTCGTCTGGCTGAGAGAGGCCAGGCCGCGCGAGGGCAGTCTCAGAGAGGTCATCCAGTCCCCGGGACGCAGCTCCCACTTCCAGGACTGGGAGGCTTCACAGGGCTTGGTAAACTGCGGTTCCCGGGGCTGCTGTGGTGTGGAATCTGTCCTAGTGTACCAAGTACCAGGGAACAGAGTATGCCGGCAAGGCAGCCAGCCCTGCACTGCTCACTAGTGCCCAGCACCTAGCTGGCACCGTCTCTGGAGCCCCCGCACTGTCCGGACTAAAGTCCGGAAGCGCAGCCCTTGCAGCATCCACACGTTGACGGGCGCCAGGCCACTAACCACTCGGGCCACCTGAAGAGACACAGCGCGTGGCGACGGCGGGAAAGGGCAGGTTGGTCTGGCAGAAGCAGACGCTTGTGCGGCCCTCACCAACCCAGTGTGGCTTCTTACTCTCACACAGCGGGTCTGCACGCACAACTCCTGGGAGGGCATGCTTGAGGCTGGGGATCTGAAAGAGAGAGGTGGGTAACCCGGAGGTTTAGAAAATTCCAGAGAGCACGCCGCAGGGCGCGACCGCTGGGGAGCGCTTGCTCGCACTTCCTTCACTCTCCCTGTGCTTTGCCTCAAATTCAATCCACACAATTGATTCTACGGTGGCTGACACGTCGAGCACCGTTTTCCGTTGATGGAAAACTGCCCCCAAATAAACCAGCATGTGTATTTATGGCAAAATTTTAGCCTGGACCCCAGTGAAGATAGATCTCCTTTTATTTCCCTCGGGTTTGAAATAAAAACGAGGGCATGTGTCGTAAATGAAAAATAAACAGAAATTCGGGGCCAAAATATGTTGTTCCTTGTGTTACCTCCAAACATAGTGATGCCTTTTACTGTTGGCAATACTAACTGCAGTTCAGGCCAATAACAGCTCATTAAAAATAATGTTTCAATAGCAAACATGTCCTTAGACTTTACAGCCAGAACACGATGTTATAAAATGCCAAGAAAATACTTCTTTATTTGTGTTTGGATTCTAGAAAACGGTTCTTGACTGACCCGGTCTTTACAAAGTCGAGAAATAACTGGTTCTCCATAACCACAGTTCATCCTTTGTCCTGCTTCCTGAAGCCTTCATTTCCCTCCTGTTGGGGAGTCTGGCCGCCCTGGGTCAGTGACATCCCTCCTGGAGCCATCCTGTGTGCCCTGGGGGAGGGAGCAGCAGTGGATGTGACCTGGGACTGGCAGATGTGTGAACCTAGAAGCCGGCCCAGGCATGAAACATCCAGTTCCCTTCAGTCAGGTCTGGGTCGTGGCATTTCTCCTAGTGAAAGAGGAGTTGAGCCAGAGTGCCAGCAGTGGGACTTGGGCACGCTCTGCACAGGGTGCAGCCTAAGCTTGACTGCAGGTTTCCTGAGACTTTCATGTCTGGGAAGGTCAAGGAAGCACTTGATGGGACTGTCACATCGCAAGAACTGACTGGGGTCATCTTTCTGCACTCAGTAGCCTCCACCCTTCTTTCCCGCCTCCCACCCCCCCCCCCCCGGCCCCCGCAAAGATTGCTCAGAGCTGCTAGTACAACTTGCCCAAAGAAGGTTTTTTTGTTTTGTTTTTTTGGGTTTTTATTTTATTTTATTTATTTTTTTTGGTAGTGGAGGTGCCTCTATGAAATTTCTCCCGGGCATTTCACAGTGAAACCAGGGCAGCAAGCATGTGTTCCCCATCAGGATGCTGAACTGACACCCTCAGTTTTATCCTTTTACCTGTCTGTCTTTCAGATTTTGCACCCTGACTTCTCTCTGCCTACCCTAACTTCAGATTCTTCTCCATTTGCACCCCCAATTAATCTCCAAGTCAATGCAAATAACTGGCTTCACGGCTAAATCCTTCTACATCGACCAAGCACAAATGCACACGCCACACAGGATACACTCACACTTGGCATAAACACTCGCCACACACATACACACGTTTCAGACTTCCTAGCAGACACCACGTCCACAGGCTCCTAGTACGCGCCCGCATATGTATTTAGCATAATCGATGTCGCTAAGCACAGGCATAGTCATCTCCACCTTGTTTGAGGTGACTCTAGGCAGCTGGTTTTTCAGATCGCCCCGTACTAAGGCAAACTGTGATGAAT